>JANJGK010000027.1:19327142-19356224 GCA_039081455.1 Macrobrachium rosenbergii | reverse complement strand
CACTTGAAAATGGCTGAGGAATTATATATTATTATTATTATTATTATTATTATATTATTATTATTATTATTATTATTATTATTATTTAGAATAATCGGCTCACAGTTTGGAAAACGTATTATTATTATTATTATTATTATTATTATTATTATTATTATTATTTATTATTATTATTATTTAGAATAATCGACTCAGTTTGGAAAACGTATTGTTATTATTATTATTGTTATTATTATTATATATTATTATTATTATTATTATTATTTATTATTATTTTTATTAATTATTATTATTATTATTACTATTATTATTATTATTATTTAAAATAATCGGCTCACAGTTTGGAAAAACGTATTATTATTATTATTATTATTATTATTATTATTATTATTATTATTTAGAATAATCGGCTCACAGTTTGGAATACGTATTAATTATTATTATTATTATTATATTATTAATTATTATTATTATTATTATTATTATTATTATTATTATTTATTATTATTATTATTATTATTATTATTATCCGAACTAAATCCCTTGTTGGAAATACAGAATACTACAAACACAAGGATCTCTTTATTAGAAGCAGCTTTACGGAAAGAGAAATAGGGAAGTCAAGATAAACATTACACTCAAGAGAAAACAAAGAAAATCGAAGGAGATAAACGAGTTAAACCATGAAATGAGACTTATTTGAACATTCTCAAACAAAAACAGTAAAAGAAATGAGACGATCTCTCACGATCCGCCTCCGTGAAACTGCCTTGAGAGATGAGGAGTCTCATTAATTCATTAGGAACATGGCGTTATAGATCCTTCATCAGCCTCCGTTGCTAATCGAGGCAGTTAGGTTAATGGGCGTCTGGGTGGGGGAATCGCTCGTTTCCAAAGGCATCTGGTTTTTGGAGGAGGAGAAGGAAGAACCACGGGGACGTGCAGGGTTGGCCATTTTGAAAACGCGCTAAATCCCTTCTTAGGAGGCGCTATAAAAGGCGCTAGGATATTTAGAAATGCCCAAAAAATTATAGAACTTAAATTTATAGTTTTCAGTTAAGATTCAGATAAAAATTTTCTTAAACACTGGTTTTTATTTAATCATATTTCTATATCGAGTGGATAAGAAATTGTTCATCGATAGAGAGCATAGTTTGGGAAAAAGAGAGAAGGAGTGGTCTCCTATAATATAACAATGATAATGCGGAAATTGTTTCAATACAGTAGGGCAAAAGACTCTGAGAGGCAATGAGTTTAACATATTTTATGTTATCAGCTGGAAAAGCACTATATTTGTCTAAAGGCCGTCAAATAGCGCAGCCTCGCCAGATAGGAAAAAACGCGCTAAACTGTCCAGAAACGCGCTAGATCCAGCGCGAAACGCTCTGAAATGGCAACTCTGCGTGCAAGGATCTGCCATCAATTATGAGGGAAGGAGGGAACTGCCTTCCTTCCTTGTGGCTTTCCGAGGCCTTCCCCGACAAATACCGGGAACACCTCGTCTTCATCATTCATTGTTCTTATTTTACAGGAAAACTATATTTGCTTATCTCTCTCTCTCTCTCTCTCTCTCTCTCTCTCTCTCTCTCTCTCTCTCTCTCTCTCTCTCTCTCTCTCTCTCTCTCTCTCAAAAACAGACAACTATTACAGTCAACCAGCATATCAATAGATGAATCGGAAAATGAGCAATAAAGATATTTAGAAGAAAGTGTTAATTTGTAAAAGTTATATTGCTTACCTTAAGGCCGCCCTTACTCAGGGAATTATTATTGAATAGAGAAGATTTAACCAGAGAGAACCCATTCCTCTTCTTCAAAATCCAGTCAAGTGAGCCCAAAACAATAATTCTTCGTGATTAGCGCATTGCCCAAAATTGTCCGGCAGCCCTTCTCAACTATGACGATAAGTTGCTTTTTCACACACACACACACGCACACACACACACACACACACATATATATATATATATATATATATATATATATATATATATTATATATATAGTATATATATATTATACATTACACACATATATATATTTGTGTGTGTGTGCATGTGTGTGTGGATGTGTGTATGTATGCTCATATTGCTTTTTGTAATTTGCTTTATTTATTTGCTTAATTTTCGTACGAAAGTCATAATACTTCTTGCAGCATTCAGTGAATATTTTTCCACACCTTATTTCGATGTAAGTCATTTGTAGAAAACGCAAGAAGGGTGATATATTAACCTAAAATTTACTAATGAATAATTTCAAAATTTATTCCACCTTATTAAATAGCTAGGTGACCAGTTTCTCATCAAACGTCAGAACTTATGCAGATCATCAAAGAAAAGAATGAAATACATATATAAACAATGTACTGTGCTGGTTGATTTCATCATAACGCTGCAACACTTCTTAATTTCACCCCTATTCTCATCTTCCCCTTGTTCATGGGGTTGGCCACTCAATATTCCCTTTCTGTTAGCTCTCTGAAATTGTATACCCAGAGAATCAAATTTGAATGTTTTCAATTGTAATGCACGTTCCTTACATTTCCTACATTGTTGCCTGAATGCCACTGAATATGGATTAAGGGAAACAAGTCAAAGATAAGTTTTTTTAGTTAAATACTAGTTATCACCCTTTTGATATCTAAATTATTGGTTTGCGCATGCATCTCATCTCATCAAAACGGTGAATAATTTTTCCTTAGATCAGTTTTTGAGGCTACTTCGCCTTGGTTGGAAAATAGTGTAGACTAAATATTAATTTATGTGGGAAAACTATTAGTTCATGGTAACGACTCCAGTTTTATATGTCTTTCCTTCTAGTATTTGATGTTCATTTTTCGCTTATATTGCCAAGACGATTAAATGTTCCTAATTTATTTTCCCAGCATCATTCCCAAATTAGATTAATTACGGGAATGTCGATCAGGCAGACTTGAAATTCACCCGGCGATATTCAGCCGATATTTGGCAGGAAGTTTTTTCATCAATACTTTTTGCATACTTTATAAGTTTGTCTCTGTGAGTCCTTAAAGATATTTTGATTGCGAGGACAACAGCGGGGCTTTATGAAACCGAGATTGACTCGAAGGGAAATCAATTATCGTACATAATTAACCGTCAAATGCCAGCTTTTCTTGGGAAAAATCTAGTTACAACGTGTAATTAATTTGAAAAGTTTATAGTGCTGGTCCACTTTAATATATTACCTGAGTATGGAATAATAATCATGTGAGACATTATCATACTACATTTTATCCATTCACATTTTTATGTGACGAAAACAGTCTACGGGAAATATATCCCACAGTTAACAATCACAATATTCACAAGAAAAATCCAGAGAACCGTAATGCAAATAATATAAGGACGATGCGATTACAAAGTTACTCAAATACTGCTGTCATTTTTTGACCAGACAGGTACACTGTTAAACAACTAAAACCCTGGCCTTAGGTTACAACAGATATGATCATTAGCGTAATAATGGTAATTTGATATGTACAGGCTCTTCCAATGATACTGGTTTATTTACCGATTTTTCAGTTAATGTACACTTGCGTACACACATGAGATAGTCTTTCACAGGTACACGATATATATTCAGAATCGGTGCATATTTCAAAGACTGCATCATTCGAAATTCCGCAACAAACAAAAAGCCAGTTGGATCATTTTCAGTTCTTCTATGAGCATAATACACGTATACACACGCGCCTGTATGTGTATGCGTGTGTATGTTTGTGTGCGGATGCACATGCGCTGTCGAGGGTTAAGGTGAGCTGGCCTGGAACATCCCCTGTTAGGGCATACGGCTAAATGCTAGAATGTAGATAAACATACGTATAATACCTTATATTAATACATGAGAATATATATAAAATGTATTCGTACATGAGAATATATATAAAATGTATTCGTATGTATGTATATGTGTATGTATATTGTGCATACATATTAAGCAATATTTACTAGTCACGTTTTTCCCAGTAACGTTATTAGCCATAGACTATAGATAAACATACATATGCACGTATATTAATACATGAGAATATATATAAAATGTATTCGTATGTATGTATATGTGTATTTGTGTATGTATATTGTGCATACATGTTAAGCAATATTTACTAGTCACGTTTTTCCAGGAACGTTATTAGCCATAGACTATAGATAAACATACATATACACGTATATTAATACATGAGAATACATATAAAATGCATTCGTATGTATGTATGTATATGTGTATTTGTGTATGTATATTGTGCATATATGTTAAGCAATATTTACTAGTCACGTTTTCCCAGTAACGTTACTAGCCATAGAATATAGATAAACATACATATACACGTATATTAATACATGAGAATATATATAAAATGTATTCGGTATGTATATATATGTGTATTTGTGTATGTATATTGTGCATACATATTAAGCTATGTTTACTAGTCACGTTTTCCCAGTAACTTTATTAGCCAGTAAACCAGCTACTGATCGCTACTAGCCGTTGAAATGTTCGGGTCCCAGTAATCACTCCAGATGGGAGCATTAAGTGTAGTGTTTTTCTGGATAATTAAGCCTCATTCTCGCACAGTTCTGAGGCATCTCCAAATATACTGTTGTGCTGAATTACACGCGGTAGGATTATCTCTTGGTAAGATCTGGAGACGTATTCTTGGAAAGGTGTCACGTAATCAAGGCTGATTTCATTCCTAAACTGACGTCAAAAGAAATATGTTATCCTGCAGGAAGTAAGGCAAAGATATCATTATCAAACCGAGTTCTTGGTTTTCTTTCCCCTAGTTATGGGAACCTTCTAAACATATTAGACATATCAATATTTGCACTAAAAGGTTAATTGTCTCAGTGTTTTCTATCCTTGGTAATTTTCTTCCCGTTTTACTTATCGGGCTTTTACTCTAGAATTTGGAAGCCTTGTTAACATTTTCTATGTACACAAATATCCTTATTAAAGAAATGGTATGTATTTGATTTAGAATATATGAAACAAAACTTGACCTTTAACTAAATGAGCTAATTAAGTAATTTACTGTAATCAGTCACTAAAACGCATTAATACTTCAGATGTTGGCTAAAAACCTTTAAAGATACCTTTAACGACCTCCCAACTCATCATACAAGCAAAAAAAAAAAATGGTCCTTTAAGAACGAAAATCTGGAAAAAGAATAAGACTATATCGAAGTATTATATTTGTATTTGGCCAAGAAAATTCAGCTTTAATTATTCATAAGAAAAGCCTAAACTTACAAAGGGTGTGGCAAAGTGCTTACCTCTGCCCTAAGGCGTTAAGATGGTTAGAGAAATCTTCTTTGTTGTTCACAATTCACTGACTTTCAAATCTTTCCCTTTTTCACAGCAAATGCGACCATTGAGTTCTGAACGCGTGCTCACACACAGACACACACACTCCTATATATATATATATATATATATATAATTAGTATAGAGAGAGAGAGAGAGAGAGAAGGGATCTACTCGTCACTTTTTACCAAATGTATGTATGTGTTTGTAACGGCCTCAATAACCTCTTGACTTCTCGACTTTTTCACACATTTTTGAGATGCAGGCTGAATCCCAGCGCGGGCGTCAGAGCTTCTTCATTTTGGTCTTATGCCTTCGTAATGACAAGCTTATCCAAATAAGTGTGAAAGAGAGCATTGCAGCTATTGTTGACATATTTAAGAGAGCATTGCAGCTATTGCTGACATATTTAACATAAACGACTAGATTATGCCAGACTAAATTAATTAGCTAGTTTATGGTCTAAGAAATTAATACAGTTTTTACCACTTGGAAGATCCACTTCTATTCCCTAAGGAAGTGAAATAGGCCTTCATCTATTCTTGACAAAGTAGAAAAAGCCTTCCTTTGTGCCACTTAACACAAGTGAAATTGTCCTCCTTGTTTTCTTGAACTAGAATATTCATTTTACAAGCTGAATCTTTCCTTTAATTAGCGCATAAAAACAAAAGATAGCTAAAAAACTGAGAAACAGGGAAATTGTGCTTGGAATGCACCTTGACTGGCTGTGTAATTAACTAGCAATTATATGTGGCTGGGGCGTATTCTCAGTAATTTCATGTTATCTCAGTAATCAAGCAATAATATTATCAACATGCATATAGCCAACAACTTCCTTGCTCTCATTATACTAAGATCAACTTAGGTGGTGTCCGTAACATTATGTTTTTACCAGCTGATGCTGAAGAGTACGTCTCTAATATTCAGCACACTCTGAGGAAACCTCTAACCAAATATCCTGCATATTTCGTGCACAAAGAGGAATGGGTAGGATACTGAAAAAATGCTAATATTTGGTTCAAGATATCAAAGTTAGATGCATAAATTAAGGCCAAAAAAGCCAAGCTGCTATGTTGACCTGATTAAAATCACTAAAGTCAAAGTTCATGACTAATACCTATCATTACTTCACATCAAAATTAATTCTACCCCTGCCCGATTTTTTAATAAAAACTATCAAATATCAAATGAACCATCACACGCTTCGACATTTTATGTATTTCGAAGACAGTTAATTGAACCACTAAATGATAGTCTACATTTGTTAATATGAAATAGTCTAAGTGAAGTAATTGCGCCATTGAACATTCTGAACGTGCAATTTATTCTGAAGAATCAGACAATCAAACATGTATTCATTATTGTTGGAGTGATTTTAATCTGGTCAGCATAGAAGCTTGGTGTTTTTGTCTTTATTCTCGAAAAAAGAATAACTTAGTACTGTTTTGCGTTCTGTTTTATACGCATATGTAAAGGACTATGACAATATCTTCCAACCTTTCAAAATCATAATGATATACATTTTTTCATAACCGAAAAAGATCTAAGTGATATTTTTGTAGGTTATTAACTATAATCTCTCGCATTTTTTATATCTTCATAACTGTGTACTTGACACTGTTAGGTAAATAAGAGTAAACTGCGTATCATAATTTTATCAGTACCCTATTATAAGACGCAACGTTTATACATATTATTTTACTGTGTGTAACCACAAGTCTTCGGGTATTAAGCTCCACTGTGTTGTCAAACGTCATCCAGGCCGGAGCCAGCAGCTCTTTCACTACTGGCCCTTATTATATATATATATATATATATATATATATATATATATATATATATATATATATATATATATATATATATATATATATATGTGTGTGTGTGTGTGTGTGTGTGTGTGTGTGTTGTGTGATAATATATATATATATATATATATATATATATATATATATATATATATATATATATATATATATATAATATAATATATATATATATATATATATACTATATATATGTAAAACGAAGGTACACTATGACCCTATGGTGGGGATCTGTTACCTTGACCCTCTCTCGTATTACCGTTATTTATGGAAATCTGTAGCCCGTATCTTAACAATGGTAATGTTAAAACCGCCTTTAAAAAATGGGGGAAACGAATAATCGCGAGCCAATGTTTTGCTTTCAGTAATAAAACCGGTGCTTGAGCCTAATATTCCAAACAGATACGAATGAAAGCAACATTAACCTTTAATAACCTGGACGAAGAGGAGATCTTATGACGCCTAAACAAAACACCTGATCACTTGATTTTGGTAATAGCCACATCAAGTGACACTTTATTTCCTACTAATTTCGGCCAGTAAGTGCTTCACTGTTAATGGTCCACGCGCGCTAAATTATAAAAGCAGAAACGATGCCATTACTTTAAGTGAATAACTCTGTGAGTGTGAGGAACGTCGTATCTCTCTCTCTCTCTCTCTCTCTCTCTCTCTCTCTCTCTCTCTCTCTCTCTCTCTCACACACACACACACACACACACGCGCGCGCGCACAAGAGATTATGCTTCATTATATGGACAAAAAGAAAGCAATTAAGCTATGTGATTTCTAGTTACATTATTAAGGAAAAAATTCTCAAAGCACTTCAAGAAAATTAGGAAATTAGGTGTAATAAATTGCCATTGGAAACGTATAAAAAATCCGAGAAATCAGGTTCAAAGGAACACGGGAGGATATACTCAGTTGTACTGAATTGTATACTGAAAAAAATATTAAACAAAATTCAAAACGAATATTAAAAAACGGATGAAATTTGCCCTCCCCATAACATTAATTTTATTTCTCTCTCTCTCTCTCTCTCTCTCTCTCTCTCTCTCTCTCTCTCTCTCTCTCTCTCTCTCTCTCTCTCTCTCTCTCTCTCTCTCGTCTAGAGAAGCATCAAGACCAGGAATGTAAGTGTCGGAAGCAGAGCTGCGTATCAAAGGCTTGTGAGGAGAAGGGTTTACTTGAATTAATTACGAATGAAAACCCTTTGGCATTTTACTGAAATCTCAAGTGCCTCGAAAATATTGGCTCAGATGTAAATATGGTTCATGGAAAGCATTTATATATACATGATGAGAGTGTACTTGCGAGTTTGGAAATGCTCAAATTCTTTTGAAGTAGAGAAGCGGCCACTAGCACATTCACCCTTGCTTAGAGGAAAATGACCTCAACAGGTTCAAAGTTACTGAGTGATGTCACGCACACACATGCACACACACACAAACACACACACACACACACACACACACACACACACACACATATATATATATATATATATATATATATATATATATATATATATATATATATATATATATATATATATATATATATATATGTGTGTGTGTGTGTGTGGTGTGTGTATGTGTGTGTATTATATATGTATATGTATAATATATAATATATGTGCATATATATATGTATATATATACCTATTCATTTGTATATTTCTGTGTAGTATTTGCATGTATTCAAACATGCCAAACAGACATATATACGAGTATGTACATGTTGATACACAGCCAGATAGACGAACGCTGAACATATGTGTATTCCCGGTCGGCGTAGGTGTGAGTATGTACATACACACTCATGTATAAACACATGTAAAAGAGAGAGCCTCATATGTGAGCTTTCCCCATCTAAAACCCGTCTCCACGTCTTTTTATCAAACATTTTCCAGTCACGGGCGACATATGGACACTGACTGCTTTGATACGAACATTCAGTAATTCTTTCATCGAGAATTTCATTTCCCTGGTTTTAGAAGTGAAAACGCGCCTTATTTTCCGTAAAGAAGCAGAGAAACTCATTCGTTTTGTATTTTTTTGAAGATGGAAAGTGGCATAATATATATATATATATATATATATATATATATATATATATATATATATATAACTTTATCACATACACAATTGTTTTGTGCATTAGTAGAATTACTAAAAGGACCTCATTCAAACTGGATGGATACCATCCAGTTTGAATGAGGTCCTTTTAGTAATATATATATATATATATATATATATATATATATATATATATATATATATATATATATATATATATATGTATGTATGTATGTATGCATGTATATATATATATATATATCTGTGTGTTTGTTTATGTTCCATTATTTTGTTTGTTAATGCATGGTTTTCAGTACTCTACTTATCTTTGTTTATTGAGTTATTTTTTCATTTGTATGTCAGTGTTTTCTTCAAATTGCAGTAATTACTTTTTACTTATTTCTTTGCTTTTATGTGCATGCTGTATGTATATACAACATAATTCTCTTAAATTATAAATTAATTATTCATTTACCTATCTATTTACTTACATGTAAGTAATGTAGATCATGCTACATGGAAAATGTAGTATTTGCTTAGAGTATAAGACACAGGTGTTAAACCTCTGGGCTGAAAGCAAGCCTCAGACAAACACTATTCCACCAAAGAACTAACAACGTATAGTTCCCAAAAGGCCAGAGATAATCAGATTCAACCAGGAAGCGACGCAACAAAGGGTCGAGGCAGTCCTCTGGGGATAAAACAAAAAGCAAGACTTAAAATATTGATAATTACTTTATAGAAACTTGAATTGTTTAGTGTTGTCTAAGAAATAAATTAGATCGAAAAACTGGAATTAAGTGTAGCAAAGGGTGTGAAACGCTGTTTTTGCGATTAAAAACTAAATTCAGATGAGCTGAAATACTTTGTATCGCCTCGGAGATATATTGTAGTGGGTAATTGTATTTAGGTTTGCAAATACGACGCCTTAAACAGTTATGGAAGTAACTTAATTTGTGAATATGTCCTACGCAAGGGTTTTATCATTGATTTAGCAATTGAAGGATGAGTATTAAAGTGACAATTGGTCTTTGCATTTCTGCAGAGCCACGCCCTGTTTTTGGGGCAACTATGGTATGCTCGGTAGCCTGTTCGCCTAACAGGCGAGAGGTCCCAGGTCTGAAACCTTTACAGCCCGTGATTATGAACGGTAACTGGTTCGAAATTGCATGCGAGCACTGTAATTTAAATACTCGAATGCGAAGAATTGTTACAATAAATCGATAAAATCAGTCGGTTGTCTGTCAAATTCTGTGAGAAAAAAATAAACTTGACTTTGGCAACATTTTTCGTGGAATGTTAATGAAATTAGAAGGTACAGTATCTTTCTAATTTGTCTTGGTTCCCCGGCAAACACCATCTCTCTCTCTCTCTCTCTCTCTCTCTCTCTCTCTCTCTCTCTCTCTCTCTCTCTCTCTCTCTCTTTACACATGCAAGTACGTAGAGCATTGTGTGTACTTGTGTGAGTGTTATATGGGTGTATCTTGTTATCCATGTAGTGTATCCATATATTTATTACTTCACGATTGCAAAATCTATATGGTTTGCTCTCAGGGGTATACCCAGTAAAAAAAAAAAAAACAGAATATAATACAATAATAGATTATAACTCGTAAAAGACCAAAATAGAAAAGACAAATTTACACTTACTTATAGAATCATTCGATCCAGCAGATATGTCGATCTGCTCATGAGAGGTGATTAGATGGTCGATCAGACTGATATGCAAAACTCCGGTCAGGAGAGATATTTTTCCAAACGACTTCCCGATACGAACGAACGCCTTTCCCGTTATGAGGCCTGACTTGACAGCTGACAGACACCTATTTCATTAAGGGTGCGTCGCTTCACGAAGGATTGAAAGACGGTTTGACAGGCTAAGACATTCATACGGTGGAAATATGGGCATACAGTATGAATATATATACATAAATACATGCATATACTGTATATATATATATATATATATATATATATATATATATATATATATATATATATATATATATATATATATATATGTGTGTGTGTGTTTCTGTCTGTCTGCCTGTCTGTCTGTCTGTCTGTGTGAGTTCCTCGTTGGACGGGTCGGTAGCGTTCTCGGCTAGCACTCTGCTGATCCCGTGTTCAATTCTCCGACTGGCCAATGAAGAATTAGAGGAATTTATTTCTTGTGATAGAAATTCATATCTCAGTATAATGTGGTTCGGATTCCACAATGAGCTGTAGGTCCCGTTGCTAGGTAATCAATAGGTTCTTAGCCACGTAAAATAAATCTAATCCTTCGGGCCAGCCCTAGGAGAGCTGTTAATCAGCTCAGTGGTCTGGTTAAACTAAGGTATACTTAACTTTTGTCTGTCTGTGTCTTTTTTTCAACGTCAAGGGATTGGCTAGTTGGACAAGTCAAGCTTTTCAAGGTTAACGTATCTCTCTCAAAAAGCAAAATCATCAGAATATGCTATAAAATAGTTAAAGAATTGTTTTAAAGAAAAGTGGAGGCATCAAAGAGAATAGGTGCCAAAGGGCTTAGGAAAAACCTGCACTCGAAATCTTCAGCGTCCCAGTCCTGACATCAGACTTGGTTATGGGAAGCATACTTACTTGTTCAGTACAATAAGTAAATTCCTCAAACCTGGTTATTAAAATATCATATAAACCAAAGTTTAATATCCTGATATTTCAATGTGAATCACGTTCAGAGCGCTGAAATTGGACAACTGATAGAAATAACTAAACCATTACAGTGATCTACGTTTTGATATGTTCTGTAAATCAGATGCTGTCTCAATTATTGCACAGCAAGAGCAAGTAATTCTACAGTTTCATTGTGTTCGACCTTCGACAGGGAGACATTTAGATTTTCACTAAACAATTGTGCATCAAGACACACAGGGAACAACTAATGAGGAAAGACTAGTAAACAATAAACTGCCACCAATAATGAACAAAACCAAATTTCTGTAATAGTACTAAATATAAGAGCCATACACACTGATCAAACATGCAACAGATGATAAGAAAGAGAAAAGGAGAGAAAGACAGGGAGCCTAGTGACCTTTGAATTCTACATAATCTGCTGGGTCTAACCACCAGTCAGAGAAAGGGTCATGGGTCAACCAGATTTTCGTCTTCAATTGTGGTGAAAAATAGCCCTTTGTTAATTTGAGCCACGTTGCTCACCGAAGAAGGCTACCTAGGGTTTAGTCAAAAGGCTACTACCTGATTATCCAGTTGCTAAATGAATTCACATGAAATAATGAGGTTTTAAGTTTTACTTGTCAGCATGAAAGGAAGAAATCATAAATAAGAAATGAGAAAATTTAATAGCCAGTAAAGTCCAAGGAATTGTTTGCAGAAAATATCATTCAGTTGTCAGGAAATTCTCACTTTATTTCCAGGTAGTCTTCTTGCAAAGGAAACAACTTATTATTCTTCCCTATTTCTGGTAATTGTACTGGTAAATTAAAGGAGAATACTGAATATAATGCAGAGTATAAATAAGAAAATGGTCTCCAAGGACAATGCCTCTGATTCTAATAAAAGTTTATATATATATATATATATATATATATATATATATATATATATATATATATATATATATATATATATATATATATATAAAACAATCAAATCAGTACAAACACCAACAGTGGATGTAAATAAATCCAAAATCTAAAACGCAAATCTTTGTATTTGAAATGATTCCTAGTTCCTAGGCCTTCGTGAACATATGTTCAGACTTCCTAACATTAAACGGAGGTGTAATAATCCCCGTGAATGATTCCTGCCGTAGTGTGGGCTCAGCTGATCTGATATGCATCGCTGTGCAATACAGTCCTTCCGTTATGCAACGCTTCATGCATGAGGTGGTCTCAGCTAGCGGTAGGGTCGTTCAATTATGCCCCACTACAAGCAGTCACGCCGAAACAGAAAATCAACATTTTCCGCTTGTGATGTAAAAATAATTTTTTCGTTTTTGTCTTTGAAGTTTTCTCTTTCAAGATTTCGTCCATTTGGCTTGCAATGCATTCACAATTAGCCAGAATTGATCTTTCCTCCTTTGTTAAATATCTCATGTTACTGAATTAACATTTACCCTTTGCCCTGATTTTTTCTTACATATAACATTTTTTTCAATTTTAGAGCACCTGTAAACATTTCCTCTCATTTTTTATTTGCCTATGCGAATGTTATTAACCGAACTCAGCATGTACCTGTAGGGAAAGTCCATATTAGTCTAAAGAAAGCTACCTGTTGGTTTATATTAAGCAGACCTAATGGCACCAGGTGCGGTCATATATGAAAGGGTATTAGAGAAATCGTGTGGACCTTAGGACTCTGCCCAACTAACAGAGACGTTTTCCTGCAACTGAGTTTGTTGCGGTGGTCTGATTCAGTTGATTACAGCCCCGTGTTATATCGTGTTGCTACGTTGTGCGTCACACACAGTTTCGAGGCCGGGAAGTGCACGGCGATTATCCATTTTAGTCTTAACAGAGGGGAAAAACAGCGAAATAACGCAACATTGTGCCCTGATGATATGTGACGCCATAGAATATACAATGTCAATCGATCACTTAATGAAATGGTGCGCTTATCAGAGAGAAAATCGAGTATTTTCTCAGAAATCTTGATAATAGCTACGTTTGTTCGTCAATTATTTTATTTATGATTTTCATGAACTAAATGGTGAAGTGAAGTGTGTGCTCCAGTATTTGGTAAATATGCTTTGTACCATGAAAAAAATTTCTAATAAAGAACAGTTCCTTAAAAAATACGACATTATTTGCACGGTTTGTGTACTTACGTATAGAAGTCTCAGCGCTTATTGGCGTACAGTACATACTATTGGACCGTGAAAGCAAAAAGTTTTAGTAAAAGAGAGGGCCGAGGCGTGTCGCCGGACACTAGTAACGTTACGTACTATCCCCAGCTTTGCCAAGTCATTATTATTCTCTATACTTAGCTATGGCCGACAATTGAGAGAGGGTTATCGCGGGCTGGACGTCGACATCTGCGAACGAGGAGTTCATTGCCCGTGGACTACCTTCCTTACACACGTGGAAAAATAAATAAATGTATACATCCCTTTTGTTTGTGGTAAAAGAGTAAAAGAACGTAATTAGCTTGTTTGTTGAACCACCCACCACAGGATCAAAGCTCACAACGGCCATAGAGCTGCGAGCGAGCGATGGTTTATTCAAAGGTTGCATTTTAATATTCCGACCAAAAACCTGTGATCATAAAACTAATAAATCGGAAATATTTCTGGCATTTGCCGTCGACCAAATTGAAAGCTGTACATCGCAGAACGACAGCTATTTTTTCTTTTTTTAACGCTGCGCTACTACTTGGACTGAATTCTAAAATAGGTTACCAATTAAGGGAAAAATTGTGAATGAATGTGAAGTATATGTTGGTATTTTGGAGAAGGAAGACAGTATATGGCTAATCTACTGAAAATGCTTTGAAATGTACTAGAAAACACTAGTGGAATTTCGTCAAGTAAAAATATTATCGAACAATAATGGATATTAATTTTTAAAAGAGCTTTAAATTCTCAAGTCCATCTTGACTCTGGAATAAAACACACTTATTGGCACACCCAGACCCACACTCATAGTTATGAGTATGGTTATTTAGGATGGTTTAACCTTCCTGCTGAAAAATAAGTATTTTATATATTTATACATGTAAAATACATATTTTTCAGTGCGTTTTATTCCAGAGTCAAGATGGACTTGAGAATTTAAAGCCCTTTTAAAAATTAATATCCATTACTGTTTGATAATATTTTTACTTGACGAAATTCTACTAGTGTTTTCTAGTACATTTCAAAGCATTTTCAGTAGATTAACCATACAATGACTCCGTTTTTCAAAACACAAACATATACTTCACATTCATTCACAATTTTTCCCTGAACTGGTAACCTATTTTAGAATTCAGTCCAAGTAGTAGCGCTGCGTTAAAAAAAAATGCATATATATATATATATATATATATATATATATATATATATATATATATATATATATATATATATATATATATATATATATATATATTATGCATATATATATTATATATATGCATACATATTTACTCGCATATATATTTATATAAATACACACACACACACCTACAACAACAAAAAATTATAAAAAGACCTACTGACACCCAGTACTCTGATGTCAGTGCAAGGATAAGCATTTGATGACTCCATCACTCTACGAAATCCTATACATAAACCCTATTAGGCTTGTTGTGTACACCATTAAATTTCCTTATAATCTAACTATTATTTACTTTTTTTGAACGAAAACAATCTGAATAAATATTATAAGCTTTCATTTAAGAAAAATGGCTTGGTTAACAGTCAAAACAAAAACTTCTTATTATCAGGCATGAGATATATTTGAGCAAGCACAATATGCCTGTAGTTCGTGTCTAATAATTGTATGGTGCGTCTTTTTCCAAAATTCAATTAATGAAATACCTAACCAATGGCATATGTATTTTTATACTTCTTACATTCCGCATAATACTTCAGTATCGTATTATTTTGCGATATTGTATGAAATTTGAAAACTTCAGTTAAATGCTAAAGTGTTGCAGTTTTTTATATAAAGGCGAATTTACAAACTCGACTATTCCATCATATTCCAGGTGCGTGTGATCATAAAACCTATCAATCACGAATGCAGATTTTTCCGCGTTGCATCAAATGGAAAAATGTCAGTGGCTGCACATTCTGTTGTTACCCTAATCTAAAATGTATATAGATTCTAATTTTTTCAACGTTGTTCCATAACACTGCTCGTTATATGTAAACCGTGTCACACAGCACAGCAAAGTTGATGTGAGAGAGAGAGACTGGAAATTCTTTTATGTTGTGATCGGTAGCAAATTTACCTTACGGAATCATTCGATTATTCTTTTCTGTGCAGCAAATAATGAAATCCTACATCTTCAATCACAGATACTTACCTGATCACCATATTGGGTTTTAATTTCTATGATTAATGAACCAAATGATGAATTTTTTAATACGTCCGGTCAACAGACCTCGATTTCAAGCAGATTAGAAAAGCAAAATAAAAAAAAAAAGTTATTTAGGAAAGATGTCAAAATATGACAAAGCAAAAATAAAAAAAAAACATTGTAACTATATGTAAATCTGAATATTTCACATTTTTTGAGAAACTTATTATTTTTATATTATATATAAAGTCGTTGATATATAAGACAGACACCATTCAGTTTTTCTGAGTTAATTAGGAAATTATAGTCTCACCTTGCTGACGTTGATTTGAAATATTAAGAATATGTCAGTTCTTAACTCTGGAAAATACCTACTTTACACGGGACTCTCGTTTTAGTTTCTCCAAAAGGGAGATACGTCTCGTAAAACTTCATAATTAATTATCAGAATATGAAGTAAAATATTAAAAATAAATTTTTGATAAAATGGCACACGTTCGCTTGACGTAATTCTGTTTATTTTGTGACACCTTCTCACTGAGACACGAACAGTAAATTGCTCTACGTGGATGGGAGGCGAAGGCATTTTATCTTGTAACTTTTAACAAAATATTTTATGAATTCTCACTGGTGATGACGTGTGGGTTGCCGTTTCTAAACACTCAAAAAAAAGTATTCAGGCTTATGAGGGAAAATGGGCTTGTGTGAATTGCAGCTATGGAACCGAGTCCCAGTGACAAAACAGTTCGTTATATACCTGATTTAGTAACAAAGAATCCGTTACATATCTACAATTTTAAGTTCATTTATTTGAATTGGGACCGGGGATATCACTTTCATTCGTTATAAGCCTGAATTCGTTACAAGCCCGTACGTTATAAACGAACTTTACTCTATAAGGAACTTTTGTGTAAATGACTCCAGATTTACGAGTCATTCTGGCTGGGAAGCGATTGCAGAAAGGCGAAGTAATTTGCAAATGGAAATTTCAATGGGAATGAAGCTGGAAAGCCCTTCTCAGGAGAATGCAGTCAAGTGCTGGATTGTTTGTTGCAATTAGATGTTGATTTATATGACAGAAGAGAGGCAGAACTGATTGTTGAGACTTTTGAAAGGGTTATTGTTAATTGCAGAATGATAGGGAAATTTTACACCAAGAATATGGACCTTGTTTTTACAATAAAACTCCTTACGTTATGTTTAGTTTCCTTTTGTAAGACAAGAGAAACCTCCATGCAAATAAAGAGAGAGAGAGAGAGAGAGAGAGAGAGAGAGAGAGAGAGAGAGAGAGAGAGAGCACACACTGAGCAATGCAGAAACATTCCCTTATTTCGCCAAGGAAAGAGAAATCAAGAATTCCTCCAACAGGAGATTGTAGTAATGAAGCTGCCTTCCATACTGACTCTTCTTCCCTCTCGCTAATGGCTGCCGGCTGCCGATTGCTTCGATTTGGGATGGTTAACTCTTTTTGTTTTCCTTGTTTTTTTTCCTCTCTCTTTTTTTTTTTTTTTTGATGCGGCTATGAAAGGAGGAAAGTAGTGGAAATCTTGAAATGGCTTTTTTGGATATTTTTTCTTTTATTTTCTTTTCGAACCAAATTTTTGTTCCTCGTTAAAATGACTCCCAATTTCCCGTTAAGAGAGAAGAAGAAACGAAAGTAAAGATGACAAGTGTGTGAATGACGCAGCTGTAAAGAAAAGCTCCCCAAGTGTACATCCATACACATTATTTTCCTCCGTCATTGTTACCAGAACAAACCCATCTGATAAAGGGAAATCTCTTTGCTCCCTCTGTCCAGAAATCCTTATTTTATGTCCTCCGCCATTCCTGATCCTTTTAGTGGAATGAAAGCGATTTCTTTGTCCTTCCCCGATTCCTCCCTCCTTTATGAGCGAATAAATTAAGACTTGTTATCTAAGTAAAACTCTATTTTGGTTTTTTGACAGAAAAGAGATCGCTTCTTTGTAACGGCTCTTCTCATTCGGAAAGGTAAATGGATTAAGCAGGTTTCTCGCACTTAGAGGACTTATGATTAATTGCTTTTGTACAGAGAATTACAGGTGTCTGCGACGTTTGCTTTAGGAATCATTTGTACTAGTTCCCGTTCACACCCTTGCTTTGTTATCTAAAAACAGCGTATCTTCATTTTATTTTTTCAGTTTTGCTTTGTTTCGAAGCTAAATATAACTCTCCTTACGTCACCTTTTTCTAGACGCCAAACATGTCAATCGCCTCTGAGTTTCACCCCAGCAAATATCTCCTTAAGTCCTCTGTTATTCATTATTATATTCTTCTTCACAATTATCCCATCTACTTCTCAACTGCCCTTCGAACAAGCTCATATTCCCCTTATCAAACCGTTTCGTTATCATTTCTTCTCATCAGTTTATTCTAAATCCTCTTTACTTGTCGAGCTCTATGTCAGTGCATAACTATGCGTCACCATAAATGAAAATAAAAGTAAAACAGTTGTAAAATAAAAAAAAAAATAAAAAACTTATAGAACTAAAAGCATTTGTCTCCAACTCCCGCGGGGCAATTTACCGCGCGTCTCTGCGTGCTGAGTTGTCACATGAAAAACGGATGTCCGTCGGGCGGACGTCCGCCGTTTTATTAAACTATTATGATTTGATGTATTACATCATATTCTTTTAATGAATTGTGACTTTTTTCGCCTAACGTTCTTTTTTTGGAGGGTGGGGGGGGGGAGAGAGAAGGCTTTTATAAAGTGGGGTGTTTTGTGAAATGAGGAGAGCTATTTATTTCCATAGCATCTTGAATTAGCATAACGGGGTAAAATGAGTAATTTCCCAATTAACTTCAACTGAGGCAGGGACTAGAAACAAAACATTTCAAGGGCTATGAAAAATAAAATATGTAAATAAAAGTGTTATTTATTCCTGTTCCTCGTCATATAATCTTCAATTCTTTACCAAGTAATTTTCTTTTATTTCTTTTTAATCTAGTTCCAATATTGATTTCGTTGTAAACCGAGATTTTATATAACTAAGCACGTGCACATTCAAACCTTCGCAGTTTTTTTAATTAATTAGCTGCGTATATCTTCGATTCTCCTTTGGGCTGTTGCGAACGGCTTTATAAACAGGCAAGCTTCATAGGACGTGTATAAGAACACATCATCAAATTAGTAAATACCGGATAAATATACGCTCCGTAAACGACAATTTAAAATATCTAAAAATATCCTCCTGTTTCTCTGTCTTTCTCTCTCTGTTTGTCTCTTGCTCTTTCTCTCCATCTCTCCCGCAGCTTTGCTGTGCTGTGTGACACGGTTTACATATAACGAGCGGTATTATGGAAAAACATTTGAAAAAGTAGAACCTGTATACATTTTAGATTAAAGTAACAACAGAATGCGCAGCCACTGACATTTTTCCATTTGATGCAACGGCGAACAGTACGCATTCGTGATTGATAGGTTTTATGATCAAACGCACTTGAAATATGAGGGAATATTCGAGTTCGTAAATTCGTCGGTATATGGAAAATGTAACACTGGTGCGTTCAGCGAAAGTTTTCAAATTCTGCGAGACAAATTTTGTTGATAAATACGCAACTGCTGTCATTTGCACATATTTTCATACTCCGCACCAGTTCTGCGCCCTTTGTCAAATGGTTTTATTTTGATCTGTGGTGCGAATGACAGCTGCTCTTTTGATTGTCTGAATTTTCTTAATATTATTTGGAGTTATAAGAGACAAACACTTGTCCTAATTCCACAAAATATTCAGATTTTAAATAGATGAATATTGGGTAAAACTTCACAGTTCAGTCAAAGAATATTTGATTACAACTGATTTTATGAATTTTAGGCGTGTAAGACAGTAATTATAATAATTATACCTTAGTTTAACCAGACCACTGAGCTGATTAACAGCTCTCCTAGGGCTGGCACGAAGGATTAGACTTATTTTACGTGGCTAAGAACCAATTGGTTACCTAGCGACGGGACCTACAGCTTATTGTGGAATCCGAACCACATTATACCGAGAAATGAATTTCTATCACCAGAAATAAATTCCTCTAATTCTTCATTGGCCTGTCGGAGACTCGAACTCGGGCCTAGCAGAGTGCTAGCCGAGAACTCTACCGACTCGTCCAAGGAGGAACTGTTCAAGACAGTAAAAAGAGGGAGCTGGAGTGGTTGGACAGCAAGTAAAAGAAATTCAGAAAATAAAGGGGGTGAACTGCAAGGTTTGAAAAGTGAAACTAGGAGAAAACCGCTCAGTTCCACTAAGAATTAGTAATTAGAGAGGTTGGACAGCAACATAGAAGGAAGCAAGTGGGAATGAAAGTAAAGTAAAAGGCAAAAAGTGGGTGCAGCCTTGGACCAAAGGGACGCTGCGAACGCCTTTAAGTAACACCCAGGGTAATACCTACAGTACACCACGTGAGTTGCACTGACGGCACTAACCCCCTCCCCCCCAACGGGGATTCGAAGAATATGGAGTTATACAATGTCATCAGATCATAATGGCTTGATTACACAATTAAGATCCGTTTGTCAACTCAACACAAAAAGAGACTGGAGCGATAAAGTGTCCCACGGGAGTTTGAGATGAATGCGTTTTGTTTTCTAAGTCTTATCGATGTTAGTTTTTATTTTCATTTTTGAAGAGTCGTGGTTATACAGTGACATTGGAATTGCGACAGGCAAGAAGGATTTGGAACAAGCTCATGAAAGAAGAGGTTCTTCCTGGAAATAAACCAGGAATAATGTTGAGGGCTAAAGATTTTGCTTGACGTAAGACAAGTCTTTCGAATTCAATATTGAACCTATGGATTTAGAAAAGGATGATGAACATAAGGGTTGCTTGATTTCCACATTAGCTTTAAAAAAGATCAAGGAAATGTTATTTCTATCGTTGTTCTTGTTCAAGTAAATGAAAAAGCAAACCAAGCGTGTGAACGAGAGTAGATATACAAGTACCAACATGGAGCTCATATACGCAAATGCTTTCGCGCACATGAGCACATATACAGAATTTCATTGTACAAAAGCAATTAATCATAAGTCTTCCAAGTGCAAGAAACCTGCTTAATCCATTTACCTGCCACTGGCTAAGTGAGACGAGACATAAATGATTCTCTTTCCAATTGCGAAAGAGCCGTTACAAAGAAGCGACGCTTTTCTGTCAAAAAACCAAAATGGAGTTTTGCTTAGATAACAAGTCTTAATTTATTCGCTCATAAAGGAGGGAGGAATCGGGGAAGGACAAAGAAATCGCTTTCATTTCACTAAAAGGATCAGGAATGGCGGAGGACATAAAATAAGGATTTCTGGACAGAGGGAACAAAGAGATTTCCCTTTATCAGATGGGTTTGTTCTGGTAACGACGACGGAAGAAAATAATGTATATGGATGCACACTTGGGGAGCTTTTCTTTACAGCTGCGTCATTCACACACTTGACATCTTTACTTTCGTTTCCTCTTCTCTCTTAACGGGAAATTGGGAATCATTTTAACGAGGAACAAAAATTTGGTTCGAAAAGAAAATAAAAGGAAAAATATCCGAAAAAATCCATTCCGAGATTTCCCACTACTTTCCTCCTTTCATAGCCGCGTCAAAAGAGAGAGAGAGAGAGAGAGAGAGAGAGAGAGAGAGAGAGAGAGAGAGAGAGAGAGAGAGAGAGAGAGAGAAAAGACAAGGAAAATAAAAAAAAGTTAACCATCCCAAATCGAAGCAATCGGCAGCGGCAGCCATTAGCGAGAGGGAAAGAAGAGTCGGTATGGAGGGCAGCTTCGTTACTACAATTTCCTTCTGCTGGAGGAATTCTTGATTTCTCTTTCCTTGGCGAAATAAGGGAATGTTTCTGCATCGCTCAGTGTGGTGCTCAGCTTCGTTGTGGACACCAAGACGATCTCTCTCTCTCTCTCTCTCTCTCTCTCCTCTCTCTCTCTCTCTCTCTCTCTCTCTCTCTCTCTCTCTTTACTTGCATGGAGGTTTCTCTTGTCTTGCAAAAGAAAACTAAACATAACGTAAAGGAGTTTTACTGTAAAAACAAAGGTCCATATTCTTGGTTTAAAATTTCCCTATCATTCTGCAATTAACAATAACCCTTTCAAAAGTCTCAACAATCAGTTCTGCCTCTCTTCTGTCATATAAATCGACAACTAATTGCAACAAACAATCCAGCGCTTGACTGCATTCTTCTGCGAAGGGCTTCCAGCTTCATTTCCATTGAAATTTCCATTTGCAAATTACTTCGTCTTTCTGCAATCGCTTCCCAGCCAGAACGACTCGGAAATCTGGAGTCATTTATTCAAAAGTTCCTTATACAGTAAAGTTCGTTTATAACGTACAGGCTTATAACGAATGAAAGTGAGATCCCCGGTCCCAATTCAAGTAAATGAACTTAGAATTGTAGGTATGTAACGAATTCTTTATTACAAAATCGGCACTGTTTCTTTCTTGGCAATATTGCCTCCTACTCTTTAACGTTAACCTTTCCATTCCATATCTGCATTCACACAAGCCCATTTTTCCCCTGTATGAGCATGTGTAGTTGTTTTTTTTTTGTGTGATTAGAAGCGGCAACCCACACGTTATTATCCATGAAAATAATTAAAAAAATAAAAAATATTTTCTTAAAGGTTACAGGATAAAATGCCTTCGCCTCCCATTCGCGCAGGGCAATTTGCTGTTCGTCTCTCTGTGTGTGTGAAGGTGTCACAAAATAAACAGAAGTACGTCAAGCGAACGTGTGCCATTTCATCAAAAATTTATTTTTGATATTTTACTTCATTCTGAAATGAATTATGAAGTTTTACGAGACGTGTCTCCCTTTTAGAGAAACTAAAACGAGGGGCCCGTGTAAAGTGTGTATTTTGCAGAGTCAAGAACTGACTTTCTCGCACTGACATTCTCTTACTATTTCAAATCAACGACAGCAAGGTAAGACAATAATTTTCTATTTAATTCAGAAAAACTGAATGGTACGTGTCGTATATATCAACGACTTTATAATATAAAAATAATAAGTTTCTAAAAAAAATGCGAAGTATTCAGATTCACATATAGTTATAATTTTTTTTTTGCTCTGTCATATTTTGACATCTTTCCTAAATAAAGTTTTTTTTTTATTTTGCTTTTCTAATTTGCTTGAAATCGAGGTCTGTTGACCCGACGTATTCAAAACTTCATAATTTGGTCCATTATTCATGGGAATTAAAACCCAATATGGTGATCAGGTAAGTATCTGTGAATGAGTATTTCGAAATGCCGGGTTCATGCTCGTTTCTCAGGTTTGCCTGTGTGAAGTTGTAGGATTTCATTACTTGCTGCACAGACTAAAATAAGTAAATGATTCCGTAAGTGCATTTGCTACCGAGCACAATGTAAAAGAATTTCCATAGCCTGTCTCTCCCTCTCTCTCTCTCTCTCTCTCTCTCTCTCTCTCTCTCTCTCTCTCTCTCTCTCTCTCTCTCTCTCTCTCTCTCTCTCTCTCATGATACTCCAACGCGTATAAGATGCTGGTAATAAAGACAGGCGGATTTTCCGTCTTTCATCAGGTAGCTGTTCTCGTTGTTGACATCAGTTTCTTTCTTGTCTTGTTGATCAGTGGCATCGTTACAAGGGCCTTCTTACAAACCTCTGTCTGGCGGTATTTTGTTGGTTTCCAATATTTCCTTCGGATATAACAGCCAGTGGTTCGGTCTATGTCAAAGGGATATTATGTCATCAAGGAACGTCTGAGCGTTTAACAATGGCTTCTACGGGGAAACTGGCACTGTCTTTTCTATCATAACTCAGGAGAATTTTAAATTACTTTACTCCACTGTAGCACAAGTAGACGTTTATTTACCTTCTACGAGGAAGTAGTATTTATGTCCCAGTTTTTTGTCTGTTTATTAACAGTTCTTGCTGAAGCACAGAAATCCAAATGTCTTATTTGTAAGTTGTTTTCTCTCTGAAGAAGGGCAGGTACGTTCTTCATTACCTGGGTGAATATCAAAGTTATGTTTGCCAGACACTTCATGTAATCTGTAGCTTCTGGTGCTACTATCTGTAATCTCTAGTACCCCATGTCACCTCTGCATATAATCCCATCACTTTCTGGTATCACTACATGTGATCTCAAGTGCAGAATTGGGTCACTGCATGTAAACTCCAGTGCATGTAATCTCCAAAGCATATGATGCCATTGCATGTAATCTCCAGAGCATCTTGGTGCCACTGCATGTAATCTCCAGAGCATCTTGGTGCCACAACATGTAATTTCCAGAGCATTTTGGTGCCACAACATGTAATCTCCGTAGCATCTTGGTGCCACTGCATGTAATCTCCAGTATACCATTGGGTCAGTGCCTGTAATCTCCAGTACTTGATAGCATCACTGTATGTAATCTCCAGTTCTTTATGGAATCACTGCATGTAATCTCCAGTACCTTATAGGGTCACTGCGCATAATCTTCAGTGTTCATGGTGCCATACTTTCTCTTCTTCCGGTGACCTGTTGGTGAGGCCTTTCTTTCAGAAATTTTGTAAATGGAAACACTAGGTGTAAGTTTCTATAAGAACCTCCGTATAGACCACCATACAACGGTTGTTGTCTCCTTAGAATGTCCTTTCAGACGCTGTTTTAAAACGGGAATTTGCTGTGCCATTGGAAACAATTTGTCATCAGATCTTTAAAGTATGATTTGAAGAGAACTTGGCAATGTCTTACTACCCATTGCATTTTGTCACTCATATAGCCAAAAAATATGAAAAATTTACTCTAAAGTTTGGCGATTTGAGGCAATGTTCTCCTGATTCTTTGCCTCAGTGATTAGCTGTCGATAATAGGCTATTTCACTACAAAGGCCATCAACTGACTCCTTTCTGTTTTCAGCTGTATCACGCTTTTTCTTACATCATCAACGGCCATTTTCACTATATATTTTTTGAAACCGAAAATGCCCCTTTTAAGAATCTCAAAATCCAGTTCTGTTTCTTTTCCGCTATGTAAATTTAACAACTAATTACAACGTGCTCTGCAACCCTTGTCTGCATCCTTTTCAAAAAGCGTTTTCTCTTTACGTTGCTACTGTCAGAGCCATTTCTAAATTACATATCGTAATGCACTCACTCCCAGCCCAGCCAGTGCAACCTGTAATTTTTTAGTTTGAAGCTACATTTTTTTCCCAAATATGACACTGGTATTCAGTTTTTTCTAATAGGCCATTTCCTTGATTCTTCACGTAATTCTTTTGCATTTTTATAAATATTTATCGCTTCCATTACGACTGCACTTCAAAGAGAGTCATTTCCCCTTATTAGCTTGTTTTTATTGTTATTCATTATTGTTTTTTTCGAAGCGGGATAACCTCCACATTCATTAGCTTTCTCCAATTGCTCGTGATCTGTCGAATCTGAAATCACTGCATACATCACTGTCAGTAAATAATAAAAATAAGGACAAAAGAAAGCGCCTTCGTCTCCAACTCCTGCAAGGGATTTTGCCGTTAGTCTCTGGGTGTGACGTTGACACATGATGAACAGAAATCCATAAAGAGAAATGTTTTCCGTCTTATTAAACAATAATTTTTTTTACGTTCTTCTTCATATTCTTTTAAGGAACCATGACATTTTCCGAGAAGCATCTTCCTCTGAGGAAGGAATAAGGGTTTACATAAAGGAGGTATTTCGGTGAATACAAAACTTATATTTTCTTATATCTTAAAATAATGTCAACATGATAAGAGAATAATATCCTTACTTTAATTCAGAAAAACAAACTGGTACTTGTCAATCGAAAAATCGACTTCATGCTCAATACACAAAGCAAGAGGATCTCATTTTCTCAAAACCCGAATTGATGGGAATCATTTAGACGGTTATATATAGTTAGGTGCCTTCTCTTTCATCTGTGAAAGTGTCTGTTTTTTGACCCCCAAAAAATCTAATTTTTCCCTAATTCGCTTTCACTAACTCTGAAGCTTGATATTGAGGTCTGTTTACCTAAGGCAGTCAACACTTCACAATAAGTTTATTAATCGCCGGAATTCATACCCCTCCGGTGTTTAGAAAGTGTTCCTGCTTGGAATCTTAGTTGAACAGTCACGTTGGCTTAAGCTTTGAGTATATTCTACAAGAGAATGTTGATAAAAAGTAAATTACATCCATTGGTCAACGAATTAAGAAATTATAACCGGCGATATTGGTGAACTAATTTCCACGATTATCGTAGAGCAAGAACTTCCCCCCGTCTCTCTCTCTCTCTCTCTCTCTCATATCAACGTTGTTGTGCTGTGTAACATAGCTTACATATAACCTACAGTATTATGGAAAAACGTTTAAAAACCTAGAACCCATATACATTTTAGTTTAAAGTAACAATAGAATGTGCAGCCACTGGCATTTTTCTATTGGATGCAACGCGGGAAAATCTGCACTCGTGATTGATAGATTTCACGATCAGATGAAATGGAAACATTAGGAAATATTCGAGTTTGTAAATTCACCGATATATATAAAAAAAATGTAACACTGGAGCACGCAGCTGATGTTTTGAAATTCTATAAAGCGAACTGCGTTTAAAAAGAAAATTCACACTCATAGTTCCATCTGCAATACCTCAGAATAACATGATGCTTAGCCAGTGCCTCAAAAGTAACACTGCACCGAAGCATTTCGCTGAATGTGGGATGCATGCAAATAAATTTGAGTCGGTGAATATTGTCACAAGATGGGTGCCATTTTGCTCGCTCTGACTGGGATTAGCCGTGCGAGCAAGGAGCAAAGATATTTATTTATTTTTTTAATCAAAACTTAATGTCAAATGATGGACAAGATTTTACCTGTGATGAAAGGAAAATATTAGTCCATGCGTGAAGAAGGAATAATCAATATAGAGAATACATTCTCTGAAGTATTTGTATTTGGTTATAATTAACTACATGTCGCCTATTTCGTAAACGTAGTTATACTAATACATTACTTAATTATCAAAGCAAACCAAACGCAGGCGAGATCGCCATAGTTATACCATATTCAGATGGGTCAGTATTTTTCGTTCCTAGTGGAAGTTGGATGACGCTATTCTTTCGTTAAAAGTAAAATATTCGAATTACAGTTGCTCATAGTTATGTATTAACTGTATGAAAATCGTTAAATTTGCCATACCTCGACATCCATATATATCAGTTTTCAGAAACATTTAGAAATGGATAAATTTTCCTTTTTTTACTCTCTCTCTCTCTCTCTCTCTCTCTCTCTCTCTCTCTCTCTCTCTCTCTCTCTCTCTCTCACTCTCTCTCTCTCTCTCTCTCTCTCTCATATATGCACACACAACCACACACATGCATTAATCAATGCTAAAACAAAAACAAAACAAAAAAAACATCGCAGTTGTAGGTACGAAATGCAACAATACAGTTTGGAACGATATTCGTCGATGTTCTTTCATATTTTTCAAACGCTTTACACTCTTTTACTCCAACCATAGGATACACAGTGCTTCCGTGGAACGATGTTTAAAAACAAAGGTGAATAATAAAAAAATATGAACTGATTTTTCCCCCATGTAAAATTACAGTAACTAGTAAAATAACCGTGTGTGATCCCAAGCTTCCATCATAATCCCTGCCATGTGTTGAAGACCAAATTAAAGAATTTAAAAAAAAATATATATGCGACTGTACAATACAGATATTTTCCTAAATATGGGCATCACCAGTTGACCTCGACAGACCCATCTCAGTCATCTGAGTAATGACTGGGGAGGGGTCTTTCCTCAAGAACGTAATTTACGTTCATTTAAGTAATACAAAGTAATAAACGTGCATGAAGCCGCTGAGAGACAGTCCTCTTCTCGCCCAGATATTTTTCACTTTATTTTATTTCTATCTAACAGTGAAGTGATAAACTACTCAGTGAACTTTCACTTTTATTGGAAGTGGATATATTCCCGATGCGAAGCTTTAGGTAATTGCAGGTGTGCGTATTAAGCAGTGGATTTGCGAACCTATAAATAAACTAGTGTGATTACCTGTAGCTCAGGTGGTGGCCTGTAAAATCAAATGAATAAATTCTACTGTAGAAAACGTAGTGTATCCACATACATACATACATACATACATACATACTTATATATATATATATATATATATATATAATATATATATATATATATATATATATATATATATACACAGTATATATATAATATATATATATATATATCATTATAATCACTTAAACACGGGACTCGTTTGTCACATATTGCCACAGGTGAAAAAATAAGAGACGGGGTGTAGGTCCTGACCGGTTTCGACTTTATCATCAAGCCGTTGACAAAGGACTGATACATCGTGTTACAAATCATAATATATGTACTATAGAGTTCATTATCATATTTTCTTTTTGGAGAGCATGGCTCCAGAGAGGTACCGCTTTCCGGTTTCTTGACAAGTCCTTTAGAAACGAGGTTACCAACCCCATGCCCTTTTTCTTAACCCCACCAAAAAAAGTTAAGTATACCTTAGTTTAACCAGACCACTGAGTTGATTAACAGCTCTCCTAGGGGCTGGCCCGAAGGATTATACTTATTTTACTTGGCTAAGAACCATTTGGTTACCTAGCAAGGGGACCTACAGCTTATTGTGGAATCCGAACCACATTATACCGAGAAATGAATATCTATCACCAGAAATAAATTCCTCTAATTCTTCATTGGCATGTCGGAGACTCGAACTCGGGCCTAGCAGAGTGCTAGCCGAGCACTCTACCGACTCGTCCAACGAGGAACTTTTACCCCCACCAAACACTGGTATGAGCAGTGGGCACAGGCCTGTGCTGATCATGGCCCCTTAACAGCTCACCTGGTGCTGAAGCCAGGTCCTGTGAAATGAAGCATGAGATAACC
>JANJGK010000027.1:19323178-19325678 GCA_039081455.1 Macrobrachium rosenbergii | reverse complement strand
ATTTTCATAAATTCGGTGACAGGTAGTCAGCAAAGCTCCTTTTTAGGAGACTGATACACCGCAGAATTTGTCTTCGAAAGTGGGCGAGGACATGAAGGTAGAGAGAGAAGATTTTTGCCGTCTCCATTTGCGGGTTTTCTTAATGGCTGCGTCGGTTTTAAGAAAGTGGACCCAGGTGTATTTTGCACCCAGAAGCAGCCCCCCAGTGCCATCTCTGCATGACAAAGACGGCAATGAATTTTTATCATTTTTATAGGAACCTGAGCTAAAAACACCTTGCCTCTGAGAGTATTTGCTGTAAAGGATTCACGTCGAACGTTTTTATATGTTCGTTCTACTTGTATTTTGTTCCCTTTCGCCTGATGAATTAAGGGACTGGCGAGTGTGAAGGACTTTAAAGATAGTGCTAGTAATTTCAAACGTTATTATTTAAGACCAAGACATTCTCTCTCTCTCTCTCTCTCTCTCTCTCTCTCTCTCTCTCTCTCTCTCTCTCTCTCTCTCTCAGGTGCGGAGTAACACACAGGTATAATCCTAAAATCAAACCCCACACTAAAATTGAAAAGCAGATGCAGTCAGCCATTTTTCAAAAGCAAATGCAGTCAGTCATTTTTAAAAGCAGACGCAGTCAGTCATTTTTTAAAGCAGACGCAATCATTCATTTCTTAAAAGCAGATGCAACGGCCATTTTTCAAGAGCAGATGCACTCAGCCATTTTTTTAAAAGCAGATGCATTCAGTTTATTCTGAAAAGAGATGCAATCAGCCATTTTTGAAAAGCAGATACATTCAGTTAATTCTGAAAAGAGATGAATCAGTCATTTTTTAAAACCAGATACAATAATTCCTTTTAAAAGCAGATGCGTTCAGTCATTTTTAAAAAGCAAGCGCAATCAGTCATTCTTAAAAAGTAGGCGCAATCAGTCATTTTTAAAAAGGCGCAATCATTCATTTTTAATAAGCAGGCGCAATCATTCATTTTTGAAAAGCAGGCGCAATCAGTCATTTTTAAAAAGCATTCGCAATCATTCATTTTTGAAAAGCAGGCGCAATCAGTCATTTTTAAAAAGCAGGTGCAATCATTTTCAGAAAGCAGGCGCAATCATTCATTTTTAAAAAGCAGGCGCAATCAGTCATTTTTAAAAAGCAGGCGCAATCAGTCATTTTTAAAAAGCAGGCGCAATCAGTCATTGTTTAAAAGCAGATACAATCAGTCATTTTTAAAAAAAAGCAAACGCAGTCAGTCATTTTTAAGAGATACTACTTTTTGTTTAATGGCCTCCGTGAATAGATTTTATCTGGGCCCACTTTACCCGAAAGTCATTTCCCTCTTATTGCTATCAAAGGTAAACCACTTACATTTCTCCACGTAAAAGAATGGTCGTTCGCCCGGAATAATAAGGAGGCGCTCTGTTTCGGGAGTGATTCATGGTTCCATTTTATTAGATTATTTCCATAAATCACAGCGGGCTTTCACCAAGAAAATGCCGGGAGGTTGTTTTGCTTTAAGAAATGATCGACCTGTCGAAACTCACCGTTTCTTGTCAAGACAATTTTTGATTCATTGTTCTGCTCCCCTTCAAGCGTCTCAAGGTTGGGGATGTTCACGCCGAGAATAATATTTTTTTGATTGTTATGAAGTTGTATGCGACAGAATTGTTATTGCACGCGTAATAATTTAGGTACCGCAAATAGTACCGCAGTAACTGAATTACGTCAGTTATAACGTATGCATTTCTAAGCAATTTCGCTGAAATCCGTCCTTACGAGTAAATAGTTACCATACCTCAGTATAAACCGCTGTTAAATGCAGCTTTGTGTCCATTGGTTTTATAGAGCCACATGTAATTACCGTTCACCTTAAAATGTGATTAGCTATTATTATCTAATTCAATGTCAAGTAGGGAGCTCCATACCCTGTCCCATAGACGTTCAAGAGGCTATTACCTGCATATGGAATGTCTTATCATGATAATATATGAACTCCGGTTAGTTGCTTTATGATTTACCTGCTAAAACGAAGAAACTTATAGGCTAAGTTGAAAAGGCGTAATGTCAGCTCATCGCATACAAACTGACATTGTTTTCAATGAAACAATAATGATAATTAGTAAAAATAATACATCTGTATTGCTATCCATGCGCTCTCTCTCTCTCTCTCTCTCTCTCTCTCTCTCTCTCTCTCTCTCTCTCTCTCTCTCTCTCTCTCTCTCTCTCTCTCTCTCTCTCTATAATATATATATATATATAAAAACAAACTTCACGAAGGAAAGAGAAGCAATGGAGTGCCGCGAGGCCTTTCGACTGCCGTCCTTTTTGCTAAGTAAAGGACGGCAGTCGAAAGGCCTCGCAACACTCCAGTGTTTCCCTTTCCTTCGTGGATTTTGTCTTTATTTATATATTCATCACGTTCCACATTTTCGGGATTCAGTTATACACACACACACAGACACACACACACTCACATACACATTCATCACTAGATTCTGTTTACATATCGG
>JANJGK010000027.1:19310678-19318178 GCA_039081455.1 Macrobrachium rosenbergii | reverse complement strand
TATGGCGTACATTGCGTAATGTCTGCGCACGAAATGAAAGACCATTATCTACGATGAAGTATTAATTTTACTGGGAAGATATGCTCATTAAATGCTTGATGCTGATAAGAGCTTGTTTCAGATTTTATGTACTTTCTTCCTGTAGATAGATAGAATATAGAATTTAGGCCAAAGGTCAAGTACAAGGACCTATGAGGTCATTCAGTGCTGAAACGGAAATTGACAGAAAAAAGGATTTGAAATGTGTAACAGGAGGAAAACTTGCACTATAAAATCAACCGTCAAGAGAGGATGGAAAAAATAATACGAACGGAGGTACAGTAAAAGGAATGAAAAGGGTTGCAGCTAGGAGCCGAAGGGATGCTGCAAAGAACCTTAAGTAATGCCTACAGTGCACCGCATGAGGTGCACTGACGGCGCTAGCCCGCCCCCACCCCCACCACGGGGGAATATTTATATACCTATTAAGAATAAATCTCATTCCAGTTTTTCTTTTTTTATTTCTGATATGCTATGAATACATCTTACTGTGAATACACCTGATTTCGAATTTCACGGCTGCTAGTTCAACAAGGTCATCTATGGCATATTTGCTGAAAATATGGTTAGTTTCAAATTCTATGTTTTTTCGCAGGTATTTTTTTCAATATTGTTATAAATTCGCCCCGGTCAAAATTTCATGGCGGCTTTGCCTACATGAAGGCTTGTTCATGGCACATGTATTGCTAGTACGAATAGTTCCAGATTTCATCGAAATATTTCGTCTTAACTTCTTCTTCATTTTTCTTTTTTTCACACATCCGACGGAAATGCGGTTCGTTCTCTAGTTTATGGTGCTTATTCCAACGGTTGATTATGACGTGTTCTTTTGGGAAATCGGCTCTTTTCCGATTTCAACGTAGTTTTCCGTTAATTATTTTCAGATTTTTGAAATGTGCGTTATTCTTTATCTGCGATTTCATAGCTTTCCTTCTGTGGGATTTATTGTCCTATTTGTTGTGACAAACATTCATCGTTGTGAATTTTGACTGCATAATTATCACTCGTATATCTCGTTCCAGAATTAAACGTGTCGTTTCTGCAGATTTATTTAGTAGATATTTGTTGAAAATATTTCTCCTTCCAGATTTCTTCTGGTTTTTTACAGTAATCTCTTTATGGCATATTTCTTGTAAATATATGCTGTTCCAGGTTTTACCTTGCATTTTTATGACATGCTTGTTGCGAATAAGGTCTGTTCCAGATTCCATAGTGCTCTCTGTCGCTGTTTTAGCTACGTCAGTTTTTGGGGGAATGGACTTGGTTCCAGATTTCATCATGTCATCATACAGGCTCCTACAAGACATTCTGACTAATTTACTCACTGATATTTTTGCAAAAGTTTGTTATAGTTGTATAATCATTCTTTCAACAGTTATTTTGATGCTCCATTTCTTGACTTTGCAGATTCCATTCATTGTTTTGGGACTTAATTGTTGCCAAATATGTGGTTCCAGATTTCACAGCGTCTCTTCTTATGGGCTTAGTTACGGATTTTTTTCTTTTTGCGAGGAACACCCACCCATTTAAGATTTCATCGCGCTTTCCCGTGACAACATTTCTGTAACATTTATTGCGAATATGGCTTGTTCCCGATTTCACCAGTTCCCTCTAGTTCCGAATACATCTCGTTCCAGATTTCCCGTTGTGTTTTTCTATGGATTGGTCTACGTCATATTGTTGCAGATTTGGTTAGTCAAGATTTCAAGTTCATCCACAGATTTTTATGGAATATTTATTGTTTAAAAACTCGTTTTAGATTTCATTATGCGTTTGTTCTTTAATCTTATCTTTGTGGATCTTGAAGAGCATTTTTTTTCGAATGCATCAAATTCCAGTTTTCATGGATTTCCAGTCGGTTTACTTATGGCATATTTATGCAAATACGAATAGTTAGTTACAGCTCTCAAAGCACCTTCTTCTTAATGTTTTCAATGTGAATGAAATTTGGAAATTTGTCCTCCTAGAAGTTCAGTTTAACTTAGCCTTGAAAGGTTGAATGATCGCATTTTGCTGTATTCATATTGTGAAACTCATCATATTTTATAAGACACTGAGTTTTTCATCTTCGTATAGTTTGTGTATTTTGAGGGCGAGCGGGTTGTTAACAGTAAAATTAATAACTGCTACCGGTAATTTTAAAAGAATTCGTGACTGGCTAAAGCTCGTGCTGTCCACCAGCCAGTTAGAAGCTAGATAGATGCAATGGCACTGGTTGTGTTTAACATCGTCCCCCCCCCCAAAAAAAAAACAAAGAAAACAAAGAATATAGTTGAAAGACACCCAATTTTGTTGACGTCTTAAATTTTATCTAAGGAGCCAGGGAAAACAAGAAGCAGCTCCACTCATTGTTGTTTTTTAAGTGCAATGAACAATATTATATATTTTCAGGATCCTAAAGAAGCAATCAATAACACCGCGCCTTTTTCCGCATTATGTACTATGAAAAATATACCGGTAAAAAATCATTTCAACTTTGCCGACAAATAGTGCTGACATCGCTGACGAAACAAAAGAGCATCATTTCTTTCCGATGTTTCTCTTCCTATTCAAGAGAATAATGCGAAAGGAGAAAATGAGCAAATTAGCTCCTTCGCTGCAGTTGAACTGTGCTGACTCACTGTCATTTGATCTCCAAAGATAATGCGGATAAAAGTCCGGTCATTCGGCGGAAGCTCCTTAAACAATTGTGTTCTTCTTTTTCGCGATTGTCTCTTCGCTCCCGTCTTTCTTAATCCACTCCTGCCAGCTGTGAAATCGTCTGTTGGCTCTCCTCGCATGGATGTCTGGGATTTCAGGTCGTGCTTTTTTTTCAGCAATGTTCTACCGTTTTTATTTTTATTTCTATTTTTTTTTTTTTTTTCAGCACAGCGCTCCCGACACTAGCGTTTCGTTCTGCGCCATATCACCGGCATTTTGCAGATGAGGGAAGAAGAAGAAGAAGAAGAAGAAGAAGAAGAAGAAGAAGAAGAAGAAGAAAGAAAAAAAGGTTGTTTATGAGGCCGTAGACTAAGCTTTGTCTTTTGCTTCCTCTCGGACCATTCGTCACTCGTCTCTTTTCCATCCCCTGCTTTTGCTTAGTCTCATTCGTCGCTGACACAGAATGCGTCAGAGAGAGAGAGAGAGAGAGAGAGAGAGAGAGAGAGAGAGAGAGAGAGTCTACCCTGCGTGCTGAGGAAGGGTTGGTGGAGGATTGGGGACCAGGGTGTGTATGTGTGTGTGTGTGCGTGTGTGGAGGAGGAGTTTGCTACGGAAATACGTCAGTTCCGGTCTTATTATATCCCGCTGCGGCACTTCGTTACTAACAGCTTCTCAGCCTCTCCACCAAAAAGCGCCCACCTTTTCTCTCCTTGTACTCCCTCCCGTCCTCTGTGTCCCCATGTCCCCGTGCCTCCTCCCTCCCAACACCCGACCCTTGTTTATTCATTCAAAGGAGGTCACGGGACACGCTCCTTCTTCTTCTTCTTCTTCTTCTTCTTCTTATTCATTTTATCTTTTCTTCTTCTTCTCTCCCCTCCAATGGTAGATGTTGCATTTGTCCCAAAGCGAGGCTGACCATTGTTTCTTCAGGCGGGAGTCCATTGTTCACTTCTTTCGGAGGGCGTTCCTATCGTATATCACAGCGAGAGCGCCTTCTTGAGGGAAATCCACAGTCGCCTCTCCTTCACAATGGGAGGCCTTCTTGAAGCCTTGCTTGACAAAATACCTCCGACAATGCTGCCCCTGCCTTCTGAAATAGGACAGCCTTTGTCACCGCGTCCCTTCAGCGCTTGAAAACGGAATTTCTTTGTCCGGCAAAGCATATTAAAGAAGAGGAGCCTCGGTGACAGTCCATGTCCAAAGTGACGGGGATTCATGTCAACACTCCGTGGCGAGAGAAAGGCAGCGACTGCAGCTGAAGTGTTCTGCACCATTTATATTTGCCCGTGATGGTGTTTACCGCAGTTACTCTTCTTCTCAGGAAATAATAGGTACTTAGAGAGATGGAAACGGTGAATGTAAATGGTCTGCTTATTCTTTTTTCTATACGATTTTCTCATAATCTGCACGGTGTTGTGGTATCAGACTGCGTCAAAAAAAATATATATATTGTTGCATTTTTATTATCTGCTCTCTGGGCTGTCAAATTATTATATGATATACATACACACACATATATATATATATGTATATATATAAATATATATATGTATATATACGTATGTATAGGATAAATCAGATACACTTTATTAAATTACACACTTACACAGATAAGTATGTATGTGTGTATGTATATATATATACATACATTCATACATATTTGTGTATATGTGTAATTTAATAAAGTATATCTGATTTATCCTATACATACGTATATACATATATATATATATGTGTGAATGTATATCATATAATAATTTTACACACACACACACACACACACATATATATATATATATATATATATATATATATATATATATATATATATATATATATATATATCATCATCATCATCATAAATTACATCAGAAAAAATTTCTGGAGTCACCATTCATTAAACTCTTTCTTGGACATCCTGACTTCCAGTTCCAATTCTCTTCACAATTATTCTGCCAGGCTCATTAAGTTCCTTCTTGGCCCCTACAGTACACTCTCCTTCCTGGCGCCAGCAATTAAACAGGATCTACTGCCAGAATTTTACCTCGGCGAGGCGCTTCGAGGGCGTGAATCTCAAAGCACTGGAGAGACCATTTACATAAAACGCCCATTTTTTCCTCTCTCCGCGTTCATAAGTCCGCAGAGTTTTTCGAAGGAAGTAGATATTCGTTGTGACTCTAAAAGTCTCTATTCAAGTCCTTCAGCAATGAACACGTTCTCTTTTAGTTGACTTAAAAGTGGGTGCTATGATTGCTGCAGTGTTTTAATAGTTGAATGATATTTCCTAAATGATGATATGTGGTGATAGGCGGTCGAAAACGATGAGCTACATGTTATGTGGTGGGAGACTATATATATATATATATATATATATATATATATATATATATATATATATATATATATATATATATATATATATATATATATATATGTATATATATATATATATATATATATATATATATATATATATATAATACATACACATACATACACACATATATATATGTATATATGTTTGTGTGTGTATGTGATTATGCGTGTACATACATAAAACTCGAACACATTATCTCATTTCCCTCATAAATAGGATATATTTTCAGTCGAGAGAAGAGAGAAAGAACAGGAAAAAAGAATCAGAAAATCCACCTTTTGATATCACCACGCTGTGCGGATTAAAGCGAAAATCAAGCATGTTTTTTCTATCAGGCTTTCCTGCCTGCCACAAGCAACGTAACACAGAGGGTAGAATTAAATTAGCATACATTTATATTCACAGACAATGAAGGGAATGAATATGAATGCCATCTCCCTTAAGTGTATTATTGTGGAAACTGTAACAAATCCTTCCCTTGCAATTGCCTTCACAGTTCAGGACTATGCAAACAAGTAATTTTAACCCGTATTTCCATATTTGAAGTGGAAGCCAGAGTCATTCGCATGCCATCGAACGGTGTTTGGGAACGCAGATCTACTAAAAGCTCATAATCGTTTCGTCTCCCCTTCAGAAACTTCCTATTATCAAGATTAACTGCTATGAGTTTCTTCAACGGAATGTGGAAGGACGCCAGACTGCATACCATACATAAATTTCGTATATTTTTAATGTAAGTAAAACTTTTAAAATAATAAAATAGAAATTAATCTTGTCTTCTTGTTCGGGTCACATAATGAAAGACCTATATATTTTTAATGTCACGATGTCACAAAAATGACAAAAGTCACCATAGTTAGCGATATATCTAAAACACACACACACATATACAGTATATATATATATATATATATATATATATATATATATATATATATATATATATATATATATATATATATATATATATATATATATATACTTTTTACTTGCCTGTCACTTTCAACTAATACGTTCCCTTAAAAAAATCACTCCTAATACTAATATATTCCCAAGAGTGGAAAGTAAGTAATCTTAACGTGTTATAGGACACGTAAAAAAAATATACATACTTGCTAAAATCCAATGGTGAGTAAATTATTGATAAAATACCCTTGAAAAAAAAAATACTGCTAATATCAAGACAAAATGGTAAGAGTTCCATTTGTAAAATTTTCCCGTTAAAAAATGCAAATGGAAAGGAAATGGCTGCCTACACAGTATTATTAAGGAGGTAAAAATTCATCTCCAAGGGTAAAAATAGGTCATATTTACGTGCAATGCTGCATATGATTTTCCATATTAAGAACAGCCGTTAAACCCAGAGTTCCTGAAAAAGGGACAATGGCAGAATTAGTGACGGGTCATTACCAGTTCCATGAAGTCTCGAGAGTAGTTTTCAGACGCTGATAAGAACGCTGGAGTGATCCTTGGTACAAAAGACATTTTGTATCTGCACTTTTTATCGATCGAATCCAAGGAAAATTCCTTTTTAGACGAGATTACTTCTTGAGCGCTCCCTTCAGAGAAGGCATGTTGCTACGTATTTCAGAGATGATAACTTAGTTTCTCTCTCTCAAATAATTTGAAAATTAATACAAACAATGTATATTATTAAACCTCGATTTTAGTTGACTTACTGTATCAAATCTAATACGGAAATTCACAGGATCTTGGTCTATTTTTTCAATAACTGGTTGATCTAAATTTCCTGCGTGTGCAATAATGGCAGTTTATGGGTACGACCCACCCTTCCTCTACAGTTTTCTTCGTTCAGCCCTGGCCGCAAATTCCTGAGATGTATGCTAGCATTGCACCAGCCCCGGTTTTTTCCCATGCCCCTAGGTTAAGTTAGGTCAAGTTAGGTTGGGTTAGGGTAAATTAGTGTACTCACCGTAATTTGGGCATGGGAAACATAATGAGATTATTTTCAAGAAAATTCTATGGTATGGCGTCCCGCGTTTTTTAGGGAAAGGTCCCTTACTTGATTACATCTCGGGAAAATGTGCCCGGGCCAGCCTCTACCAGAACTGGCTCCTTTTTAAAAATGAAAAATGAATGTGCACCACGGTCAAGGCCTCTGAGCGGTACTTGTCGTCTTGACCCTTCAAGTCTAGCGTCATTTTTGGGCACACTAATTGCAGAATATCAGCATACATGAATACACGTCAACAAACCAAAGTAAATAATACAAAATCCATCAGACAGTGTTCAACAAATCAATATAAATAGTCCATTGCAAATCTTGTGAGAAGTTGTAAGAAATTTTTGTTTGTTTACTTCTGTGAAAAACTTTATTCCAAATTTACACTGAGGAAGTTGAGGATAAACTGAGATTATAACAATTCTCTTTTGCATATATCAGTAAGTTGCCTTACTGATATACAAACTAATCTTTAAAATGG
>JANJGK010000027.1:19300678-19305678 GCA_039081455.1 Macrobrachium rosenbergii | reverse complement strand
TATATATATATATATATATATATATATATATATATATATATATATATATATGTCAGACAGTGTATGTAATTTAAAGTTCCCTTTCTGAATGCTTCAGCTGATTAGGGCAAAGCATTAAACACTGCTGGCGGACCAAAATTATAGAAGGTCTTGCGTCACTATGGCATTCCCGTTGAATATGTAAAATTAATTGAAATTATCCACGAACGAAGTAAATACAGTAAATACAAAGTTTACGTTGAAGGGGTCTTGTCAAGTCAATTTGCAGTAAATAGTAGGGCGCTACAAGCAACTGTTATTTCACATTTACTGTTCGCCTTTTGCTTAGATTTTGCAATGAAAAAAGTGGTCGGAGATGGAGGGAAGGTTTAGAGCAGGGAAACGATAAATACTTGCTGACTTTTGCAGGTGATGTTCTTTTAATTTGTAAAACACCACAAGATTTACAAGTTTTGCTTAATAGAATGCATTAAATATGTACAGATGAAATTGAATGAAAATCTGAAAATCAGAAGAACCTAAAGAAGGAGTAAGCACAAACGAATGAAATAACAATGGGGAAGGTGAATAGGATTTGGAAACTATATAGACAAATCGCATACGAATGTAAAAAAAAATGTTAAGTATATCTTAGTTTAACCAGACCACTGAGCTGATTAACAGCTCTCCTAGGCCTGGCCCGAAGTATTAGATTTATTTTACGTGGCTAAGAACCAACTGGTTACGTAGCAACGGGACCTAAAGCTTATTGTGGAATCCGAACCACATTATGACGAGAAATGAATTTCTATCACCAGAAATAAATTCCTCTAATTCTTCATTGGCCGGTCGGAGAGTCGAACGCTGGGCCAACAGCGTGCTAGCCAAGAGCTCTACCCACCCCTCCAATGAATAACTTACATACGAATGTAAGATAACACAATAACCTACTACGATATTTATATATTTGGTCATGGATCATGTTATGGCAATACAAACGTATCTAAAAGACTTTGTTAATTTGGGAACAAAGGAGTCAGATGGGAGGGTACAGTGAGAAATGATACTATAAAGGAAGTGAGTTAAGTTCCATATACATAAGAGATAATTATGGAAGGGGAATCGAGATGGCTTGGATGTGTCCCTCGCACAACTCGTGGGAGAATAGTACATAATAACGTCAGCTCTGGTTCTGTGAGGGCAGGTGACAGTTGGAAGACCCAAAGCTACTTGGGTGAGAACTATGAGATTGGAGGCTAGGGATGGGTGGAAATTTGTGAAAGATACAGCCCGGGAAGTCATAAGTGCGGATTTTCACAGAGGACCTTTGCGTTACACGGCGTGGAGGCGAATTTGCATATATATATATATATATATATATATATATATATATATATATATATATATATATATATATATATATATATATATATATATACATATATATACATATATATATATATATATATATATATATATATATATATATATATATATATATATATATATATATATATATATATATATATATATATATATACACATACACATTTACCCTCATGAAAATAATACTTACTGAACAACAAAAGGGTTTTTGCTTTCTATACCCAAAAATAGTTATGTAGAATAGTAATACTCTGTATGTATGTATGTATGTATGTATGTATGTATGTATGTATGTATGTATGTATGTATATATATACACACACACGTATGTGTGTGTGCATGTGTGAATTTAAGTTTTTGTCTCGTTACGAATATCTCACGAACGAAATTTTCAGAGCACTCTCGCCGGCATACCCACCCCGGCCCCCATCTCGAAATCCGGACGGTGTTGTCCTTTCGGATTGTTAATGTCATTTTGTTGCATTAAAATTTCGTCCTTAAGTCCCATAAAATCCGAGGACGAGCTTTCCCCAGCTGCTCGAGTCCTTCCCTCTCGGAATTCAGCGGCCGATGACGATGATGATGATGATGATGATGCCGGCTCTCTTATATATTGAGGAATGCTGGCGCCCTTCCTCCTCCTCCTCCTCCTCCTCCTCCTCCTCCTCCTCCTCCTCCTCCTCCTCCTCCTCCTCCTCCTCTTCTTCTTCTTCTTCTTCTTCTCTTATTTTTTCGTCCCTTCATTTTCCCCTTTCGCTTAATAGTTTCACACTGGCTTCGTGTGGCATAAATATTCAAATTCCTCCGCCTTCCGCGATGATCTGAATAATTATGAGAGGAATGATGCGCAGACAAAAGCAGGAATTTTCGGCTCCAGAAATTTTTGGGTCAGTTTTGGCCAAGGTTTCAAGACCTAACAGCCGTGATAATGACTGTGGGTATATAATTATCATTTCGTCAAGCGCACGAGAATTTCTTCGTTGATTGGGATAAATTCTTACAGGAACGACGGTGTATCTTTTTTGAGTGCTTCGTCTCACTTCAAAAATAATTCACGTCATAAAAATACGTCGCTAAATTCCATTTATCAGCTTTCTACGTCGTATTCGTGTTTTGATTTACACGATAAAAATAAATTTTGATTTACATGATAAAAATAAATTCCACCGCATAAAACTTGAACAGAATGAAATGGAAATACAAAAAAAGATAAAATTTTCTCCATATTGCTAATGGAGTCTGTAAAGCATGCGTCATCGAAAAGTTAGCTTTCCATAACAAAAATAACTCTATAACAGTCAAAAGAAAAGGTAAAATAATTCAATCGCATTCGGCAACCAAACGTCTGACATACACACAGTCTGAAATATTATTGGGAATTTCACTTTCCCAAGCAGAGTGTAAAAGAAAAGGAAAATCAGCTGCGGAGGAAGAGTCTTTGATTTGTACGAGGATGAGCGAAGGACTAACTGGTTTCCCAATACCTAAAGTGACCCTCCGATTACGAATGAATCTTCGCGATGCCCCACTTTCGGTGTGAATGGTTATTCAAATGTCGATTTCAGTTCCGAGTTTATGTCTCGCGTAGCCTATATTGTCTCCTACAGCGGCTATTCGGATGACTTAGCGTCTGTGTGTGTGTGTGTGTGTGTGTGTGTGTGTGTGTGTGTGTATGTGTGTGTGTGTGTGTGTGTGGTCAGGGATATTTATGTAAACTGACAAGCGATTTTATGTAATCACCAACGTGGCTTCCGAAACAAAAAGAGATCGGTAAGACTCTTGCCTTTCTTCCTGATATATAATCATTTTAAAGCTTTCTTTTTTACCGTTCTTTATATCTCTCAGACAGTTGGCAGCGTCTGACATAAGGGCCCCATTAGTCAAAATTCCGGTTTATGGCTTTGTCTTATGTCTCTGTCCACTTAGCTTTAGCTTTTTATGCAACTGCACTTATCTGCTGTAGTTGACGGAGCAACTTCTGCTTCCTTCCTCATTTTATGCCGACTTCCCTCAGGGTTAGCCTTTCTGAAAGAAAGTTCTTCTTCCCCTTTTTCAGATGCTTCCTCTGCTCGAAATTTTCTGTTCAGAGTTTTACCACTGATTGAACATTCGGATATTTACGACTGATTCAACATTCAGCCGTTTACCAAAGATACAAAATTCTGTCTTTTACCACAGACTCAACATTCGGTCTATTACCACAGATTCAACATCCGGGTTTTAACCATTGATTAAACATTCGGTCTTTTTACAGATTCAACATTCGGTCTTTAACTAAAGATTCAACATTCGGTCTTTTACAGATTCAACATTCAGATTTTCACCATTAATTCAACATTCGGTCTTTTTCGACAGATTCAACATTCGGGTTTTCACCATTGATTCAACATTCGGTCTTTTACCACAAATTCAACATTTGGTTTTTTACTATTGATTCGACATTCGATCTTTTACCGCAGTTTCAACATTCGGATTTTAACTATTGATTCAACATTCAGTCTTTTACCGCAGATTCAATATTCGGGTTTTTACCATTGATTCAACATTCAGTCTTATACCACAAATTCAACATTCGGGTTTAACCACTGATTCAACATTCGGTCTTTTACCACAGATTCAACCTTCGCTTTTTTATTACTGATTCGACATTCGGACTTTTACAGCTGATTCCACATTCGAGCTTTTACTATTGACTCAGCATTCGGGTTTTTACCAGATTCAACATTCGGTCCTTAACCACATATTCAATATTCGGATTTGTACCACATATTCAACATTCGGTCTTTAATTAAAGATTCAATATTCGGTCTTTTGCCACAGATTAAAATTTGGTCTTTAACTACAGATTCAACATTCGATCTTTTACCACATATTCAACATTTAGGATTTACCACTGATTCAACAACCGAGCTTTAACCAACAATTAAACATTGGGGCCTTTACTATTTACTCAACATTCGGTCCTTTACCATAGATTCAACACTCGGTCTTTTAGCACAGGTTCAACATTCGGTCTTTAGTTACAGATTCAACATTCGTTCTTTTACCAGATTCAACATTTAGGATTTACCACTGATTCAACAATCGAGATTTCACCACTGATTAAACACTGGGGCTTTTACTACTGACTCAACATTCGGGCTTTTACCACTGATTCATCATTCAGTGTTTGTTATCTCTTCACCACCAGTCTAGGACTTTTGTTTCAAATGATATTTTTATTTGCCTTTCAATTCTGATCTTGTCAACATACTCTATGAGGTTTTAAGAACCCAACTGAAACTCCCACCTACTTAAACCCTGGGAGTTTCTGTTACCTCAAACCTGTCTTGGAATGATCGCATGCGTCAAAGCTGATGAATCTGCTGTCAGGAAAATAGGTGCTATTCTATCTTTTTCACCTGTTGGAGCTTTTGACAGGTTGTTCTCAAGTGTGGGAGGTCTCATATTTCATTTTCCAACTCGACAGCACTGAGTCAAAGGAAATTCATAATGTAATCTTTCCAGATTCTCTCTCCTACCCACCTCCCTCACTCAAAAGTATCTAAGATGCGTATTTTCTGTGAATATCATTTAACTTAATCTAAAAAAAAAAAAGACACCATACTCTTGAAACACAGCAACGTAGCATCTGT
>JANJGK010000027.1:19293178-19295678 GCA_039081455.1 Macrobrachium rosenbergii | reverse complement strand
CCATAGTAAGAAAAAAATGGTGTTATCTTTGTCATAAATTTTGCAAATATAAAAAGCCATAACTTGCAAAGCATGCTTCCTTTGCACTAAAGTCCTATATGTGAAAAAAAAAGAAATAATGATGGGGGGCGGGGCGGAGCGGGGTAAGGGGGGTGTTGGAGAATCGGTTGGGTGAAGAAAATAACGAATAAAAGATATACCTCAGGTAATCAGTAAATAATTGTTTTACTACATTTATAAGACATACTTGTCAAGAACCTACGGGAACCATGTAAATCTCTCTTGAGTAATACTGCAGTTTTTTTTTTTTTTTTTAGATTTACGAAAGTCGTATCGAAGATACTGAAAGGCAGACTGATTCATATTTTACAACGCAGGGAATCAAACATTTATAGCTCTGGATGCAGCCGATTTTATACCAGCACGGACTCCTGTACGATAGCTACCCGTTAGTGAGAGTAAAGCGTTGAAGCGAATGTAAGGCTTGGTGTGATCCTCGAGTGAGCTTCTGGACTCCAGTCTGCCCACCGAGACGAAATATTTCCCATACCCGCATGGCGAGATCTTTGCACTACGGCAGAATACAGATGAAGGCATTGTGAAATGAGGAACGGACTAACTTTTGAGGCTCAGTCGCTGAGGGCGATAGCAAAGGACCCAGCTGGAAGAAAGTTTGCGGAAGACGGACAGGCAGAGGCTGGATATCTTCAAACGGTGGAGTAAATCATAACAAGCATTGCTGGGGAAAACAAACTCTCGTTTCGGGTAGCGCTGTCTAAAAGATGAAAGATTCTCTGACGATACTGACATCCTAAAGAGGCGGACATAAAGGTCTGGAGTGCGTGGCAGTCATGCCATCGGCCTATATCTTAGACAGCAGTAGATGGCGTAGTTTTTAAGCGTTGCAGAAAGAAATGTTCAGGTTCTAATGACGCGACTGTTGACAAGGCAATGAAAATCAAGTTTGCCTAAGATCTTGAAGTATCGAAATAAGGCACTTGGTAAGACTAGCTAAAAGACGAAGTTCTTGGCTAATATTCCTCATTTATGGGATCTACTTACCGTACCGCACAGGTTTCGCAACCTACAATCTTGTCACCGCTAAATATTCTTAGCCGTATCATTGAACTTTCTATGTTTCTGCTGACTGGCTACTACATTTGAACTTCCGCCAATCACGATTTGTTTCGATGATATCGGATAAGGATATTTACCGTCAACTCTAGAAATACATACTATAGGGCAGCCGATCGAGACCACAGGTCTACCCCAAAGCCAAATCAAAAAGTCCTTCAAAAGAAGGCATCGTGCTTACCCCATACAAAAATGGGAATAAAAGCACGTTAAAAGAAAAAGAAGAAGAAGAAGTTAACGGCTAAAAAAACTCCCTTGGGGAACACCAGTAGCAACAAGAAAGCTCACTGAAAAAATGACGAGTGATAAATTTCTGTTGCAGCTTTTTGAAAGAATATGGAACTTATCGAGTAAATTGCCTCTAACACCTATGTGTGTGTGTGTGTTTAACTGATTTATGATTTATGAAATTTAGGCTTACAAGCCAGAGCTGGGGCACTTTCGGGCATTCAGCGCTGAAAACTGAAAAGAGGGAGTTGGAGAAGTTGGACAGAAAAATTAAGAGATCCAGAAAATGATTGAACTACAAGCATCCGAAGGTGGAACTGGGGGAAAACCTCACAGCTGCACTAAAGAATAACGGTTAGAGGAGTTGAACAGAAAACTGAAGAAAGGAAGCGGAAATAGAGGTAAGGAGCCTAAAATGTGTGTGCAGCAAGGGGCCAACGGGAAGCTACAAAACCCTTTAGTAATGCCTACAGTGCACCAAGTGAGGTGCACTGACGGCACACCCCAAAACGGGATGTGTGTATAACAAACTCACGTATAAAAGAACCAAATAGTAAAAAGATTCCAGGCTTCTCTACATTCACTTTGAATAAGTATAGACTAACAGTTGTTGTCAGACTTGTTTTGAACGTAACTAGGTAAAGGCCCCTCCTATAAGGACTTGGAAATCACAATTCTTGCAGTCATTTCGAAAAATAAAATCTTAGGATGCAAGTAACACAAATAATTTTTAATCGATAACGAAGATAAACCACTTGGGTCTTGTCCTCCTTAACTGTTTGTTATACATTTCCCGGAAACACTACTTTACCTTATAATATAACCTAAACGTCTCTCGCCCAAGCTGAGCCAATATTGAAAAGTAGCAGTCTAAATAAACTCAGCTACAAAAATTCTCTGATCTTGTTAAAATAAATACCTTCTTTTTTCAACTCCCCTTTTGAAATGTCTTCCAAATAAGCCTTTGATGCCTCATTATATGAACAGCGCAGCGATTCTACAAAAGGAAAAACCCTGATTTTTCTTTCCCTACCGTTGTAACGGACATACCAGCGCTGAAAAGTTTGAGGTAAATCATTATTTTCTATGGAATAGGAAGGCTGTGCTTCGATCATGTTTACTTCTCCATTCCATTTCT
>JANJGK010000027.1:19274842-19293078 GCA_039081455.1 Macrobrachium rosenbergii | reverse complement strand
AAGTCTAATATTACGTTCTCTCTCTCTCTCTCTTTCTCTCTCTCTCTCTCTCTCTCTCTCTCTCTCTCTCTCTCTCTCTCTCTCTCTCTCTCCTAAATGTAATTAGATTATCATTTTTGTCTTTCCTCAATCATTTCAGCTGGTCGGCAGAGGCCAGAGGTCTCCACTAGGCATTTTACTCCCTTTTACAACTTAACATCCTTCCAGGCCGCTTCTGGGCAAGGACCCGTGCTGGAATATGGCCACTTAAATCTAAACAGCCAACCTGTCCTCAGTCCACCCTTCGTAATCTACTCTTTCTTTCCTAAATTACTTTTGTATGTTCTTTTTTCTCCTCCTCCTCTTTCTTCTTTAATTCTTTCTAGTATTGCATGTTTTCTCTCCGCTGCCTTTCATCTTCCTCCCCTTTCCTCTTCTTTTTCTCTTTGTTGATTGCTCCTCTCCTCAGGTTTTTGTATTCATTTGACCTCTTTCTTTTTCTTTTCACTTCTGCTGCTCTTCTTCCTTTCTAAAACTTGTTCTCGCTACCCCTCCTTCTCTTCTTGTGTCCTCCCGCTGCTGTCCCTTCCACCTCTTTCTTCGCAATTTTTCCCAAAAGCCAAAATCTTGGCCCACCTTTCGGCAGTCATTCGTACAAAAACAGATGCCCCGGGCATGGGAGTCTTCTCTTAAGAGGGATGAAAGTATTGGATCCGTGATCGTTACATATTTATTGGGGTATTTTATTGAACGTGGACCCAAACAGTCGTTTTGTACGTAGCTTCAGGTCACCTGTCCTACCACTGGTCTCTTTTCCGGGTGATTTCAGTATTTCTGGACTCTTCATGACGTTATTCTTTGAATTGGGCGTTTCCTTTCGCCAACATCATCGGATTTATAGTCCACTTTTTGGAGGTAGTATACATTACTTATCTGTTTGAAAAACTTCAGACTGTCTGTCTAGCAACCGTTATACTAACAGTGAGTTTACACATCTCTAGGGTTAAACTAGATCTTAATAAGAAGCTTCTATTCCTTTTGAACTGTTCGTGCTACTTGCCTCACAGAACGTCTTTAATATTTTACAAGAAATTTTACCTGATACTTCTATTTCCACAACTACATAACTACTGGTTGAGACTTAACTTAAGCGTCTTTCACAGAAAGAAAAATTTGAAGAGGCAATAAATCTAAGCTAACCTAACCCAATGAAAAGGATCGAATTATATATATATATATATATATATATATATATATATATATATATATATATTATATATATATATATATATATATATATATATATATATATATATATATATATACATATATATATATATGTGTGTGTATATATATATAGATATAGATATATTATATATATATATATATATATATATATATATATATATATATATATATATATATATATTAAAAAGTCGATCGGCTTCTTGAAAGTGTAAAGAATTTTACTCATTCTGAGTGGAATATATGCTGTAAGGGTACATAAGAGCTCCGTATTTTTTGTACGGTCCATTACTTGACAGATTTATTTTCTCAACTAGTATTTGCTTTTGTCTTGCCTGCTCTCGAAATGCCATTTCAAGTTTGTTCTAAGTAGTTCTGTGTTTATTACCAAGAATGATAACATAAATCAAGTTTTGAATACTTAATATCCAAGTTTAAAATAAGTTATTTTTTAAGATATGGATAAACCAATTAATTGAAGAAATTAGTAAAAAAGTAGGTAAATAAACATACTAATAAAAATTACAAATAAACAAATGTCTGGATGAATAAGTACGAGAAACTTTTGTATTGAATACATTTTTTTCACACAAAATTGTTTCAAACAATTTAGTACATAAACTGAGAAATACAAACAAACTTAAAGCATCGACCCAAAAGTTCTCTTGTGTCCGAAAAAAAAACAATACCCAATAAAATAAACATACAGTGAGCGGTTATGAGAGCATCTGACGATAACGGTAATTGAAAACTGCGGTACCTACCGCCATAAGCAGCTTTTTTTTTTCTTTTTTTTTTAAGTTAAACGTTACCGCACACAAAGAATATCGCTGGAGAATTTCACTTCGCTCTAACTGGGATGCGCCCGTTTCTGACAGCATGGTGTCATTCTACCTTTCCGAAATGCTGAACAGTTATTTCAGAATAAATACGAGGTCAGTAGATAGAATATAAGAACAGAGAAATAGAGAAAGGGAGAATTATGCTCCCACTTAACTACACAGATATATTAACATTCTGAGAGAGAGAGAGAGAGAGAGAGAGAGAGAGAGAGAGAGAGAGAGAGAGATAAACACACACATGCACACACAAACATAGAGAGAGAGAGAGAGAGAGAGAGAGAGAGAGAGAGAGAGAGAGAGAGAGAGAGAGAGATAAACACACACATGCACACACAAACATATGTATAATATATACATACGTACATATATATTTAGAGAGAGAGAGAGAGAGAGAGAGAGAGAGAGAGAGAGAGAGAGAGAGAGAGAGAGAGAGAGAGAGAGAGAGAACTTATCTTATTTCAGGAAAGGTCAAAAGTACTTGCATCACAGAAACTGCCGCATCATTAACGATAAGTAAACAAGTAAATAAATAATCAAATACGCAAATAAGAGGATTAAAACGGATGCATAAAAACCACTGTAAAATCTCCTTTAGACACGGCTAACTTTCTCCTCATGAAAAACTGAGGGCGAGAATGAGGTCATTGGTCGCAACTTCAACATCAGATATGGCCATGGACGCGGAGGATAAGAAGGTGGAGGAATTCCAGAAAAGAAGGCTAAGGATAGGATGAATTAAAGAAAAGAAGGATAAGGATAGGATAAATTGCAGAAAAGGAGGAGAAGGAAAGGACGAATTGCAGAAAACGAGAAGGAGAGATGGAATTGCAGAAGAGGAGGAGAAGGAAAGGACGAATTGCAGAAAAGGAGAAGGAGAGATGGAATTGCAGAAGAGGAGGAGAAGGAAAGGACGAATTGCAGAAAAGGAGAAGGAGAGATGGAATTGCAGAAGAGGAGGAGAAGGAAAGGACGAATTGCAGAAAAGGAGAAGGAGAGATGGAATTGCAGAAAAGGAGGAGAAGGAAAGGATGAACTGCAGTAACGGAGAAGGAGAGACGGAATTGCAGAAAAGGAGGAGAAGGAAAGGATGAATTGCAGAAACGGAGAAGGAGAGATGGAATTGCAGAAAAGGAGGAGAAGGGAAGGATGAACTGCAGAAAAGGAGGAGAAGGAGAGGATGAATCGCAGAAAAGGGGGAAGAGGATAGGGTGAATTGTAGACAAATAAGAGGAAAGGATGAATAGCAAAGCGGGAGAAAGGATGAACTGCAGAAAAGGAGGAGAAGGGGATGGCTGATGAATTGCAAAAATGAAGGACGGGATGAAGTACAGAGAAGAAGGAGGAGCGAATGAATTGCAAACAAGGGGGAGAACGAGAGTATGAACTGCAGAAAATTAGGAGTAGGAGAGGAGAATTGCAGAAAAGGATGAGAAGGAGAGGATGAATTACAGAAAAGAGGGAGGCGAGGATGAATTGCAGAAAAGAAGGAGAAGGAGAAGATGAGTTGCAGAAATGGGTGAGAAGGAGAGAATGAATTGCAGGAATGATGGAAGAGAGGCTAAATTGCATAAAAGGGTGACTAAGAGAGGATGAACTGCAAGAAAGGAGCAGGAGAGGTTGAATTGCAGAAAAAGGGGAGGAGGAGAAAAGGAAAGAGAGGCAAGCATAAAGTGTAAGAGAACGAGAGGTTGAAGGTCGGAGAAATAAATGCTGAAAGAAGTTGAAAGTACGGGAAATAAAGGTTGAAATATGTTGAAAGTCCGAGAAATAAAGACTGAAAGAGACTTAAAGTCAGAGAAATAAAGACTCAAAGAGGTTGAAAGTCCGAAAAATAAAGACTGAAAGGGATTGAAAGTCTGAGAAATAAAGGCTGAAGGAAGGAACTGAAAGTCAGAGAAAAAGAGACTGAAAGAGGTTAAAAGTCTGAGAAATAAAGGCTAAAAAAGGTTGAAAATCCAATAAATAGAGGGTGAAAGAAATTGTAAGTCCGAGAAATAAAACCTAAATGAGACTGAAAGTTCGAGAAATAAATGCTAAAAGACGATGAATGTCCGAGAAATAAATGCTAAAAGAGGATGAATGTCCGAGAAATAAATGCTAAAAGAGGATGAATGTCCGAGGAATAAATGCCAAAAGAGGTTGAATGTCCGGGAAAAAAAAGGGTAAAAGAGGTTGAATGTCCGGGAAAAAAGGGTAAAAGAAGAAGAAAGAAATGATTTATAAAAGTTTAGCGTAGGTACGTTTGTGTGAAAGGAAAAATTATACTTTCACCTACACATTTGAAATAGACAATATTGCTCTCCACTGAAGAGAGAGAGAGAGAGAGAGAGAGAGAGAGAGAGAGAGAGAGAGAGAGAGAGAGAGAGAGAGAGAGAGATGCAGGAAGACGCAGAGATGAAGTACCGCGAGTGAGAGGGAGTACAAAAGAGACCCAAGAATGCTGATGCGGCCGTTATGATCAAGTGGGTGTAGGAATATCGACTCTGTGTGTCTCGTTTTTTTTTTTTTTATCTTTTTGTCTTAATTTTTTTCCGCTGAAAAGTTTCGAGATGCGGAAACGAGACTTGAATTGGAGGGTACAATCATTTGATCTCCAGTATCTAAAGCATCTTGAAACACAGACATATCTGTTATACATGAAATATATATATATATATATATATATATATATATACTATATATATATATATATATATATATATATATATATATATATATAAATAAATAAATATATATATATATATATATATATATATATATATATATATATATATATATATGTGTGTGTGTGTGTGTGTGTGTGTGTGTGTATCGTTGTATCGTTCAGGATTCGTTGTCCTAGAGATGACGGGTGGAGTTTGTGAACACCAATCTTTTTATGCCTTTTACTTGTAGAATCTGGAATTCTTTGAGTTTCTCTGTATTTCCCCTATTCCCTGATTGCCCAGTCCTTGTAACTGAGAGAGAGAGAGAGAGAGAGAGAGAGAGAGAGAGAGAGAGAGAGTTGCAGAGCTCACGGCCGCCTCGCATAATCAAACATTTTTTGCTGATCACCCATCCAAGCTCTAACCAGATCCAGCGCTGGTTATTCTTATGTTGTGTGAAATTGTGAGAGAACGTAATATAAGCTACTCTAACGTGAGGGTTGATGCTTTATTAGAACTCTTTAGGACCGGTGGCAAAGTTTATTTTTCTGATGGAAGACGTAATGAAAAAATGATGCTGATAGTAACCAATTCGTCACTAATATACAATTTTTTTTCTGGTTAGTCTGTTAAATTATTCTTTGATCATAACAAAGGTAACTTGGCATATGGGTTGGCACATCTATCTCTTATCTCAGGTCAACGATGGACGCTTTTTCATCACGGATGGTGTGACCTCCTGACACAAGAGATTATTTACATTGTTTGGAAATTGTTCAAATTCCCCAGATTTGATTTTAAATGTTTTAACTATTTCTTGTAAACAGTGAAATTTAGCTTCCCTGCGAAAAATAACAAAAGAAATCCAAGATTTTCCTTAAAAGATGACCAAAATGAAGAAAAAACTGCATGTTAGCACATTTCAGAAAAATGAGAAACTGAAACTATCTTGACATTTCATATTGATTTTTTCATTTAAAAGAAGGCCTACAACAAATTCATGGGCTATGACGGCACCTCAGCCCTCACGTACTAGTCTCATTGGAATACTAGTTTCATTTACAAATGAAAGCCAGTCACTTAAGCTCTTCTGAACGTGAGGAATTTCAGAAAGAAGGACGTCTACAGACCAAAGATCTCCACCCAGGCTAAATCAATCCACACCCCCTAGAGGCCCACCCTCCCCCAAAAAAGTTGCAGTCTTCTCTTTCCTTAAACATAAACGCCTGGCACCAGTCACGAGGCCCGTCTTTGGTTAAAGTTTTGTATAAATTCACACGTAGTTTCTTGCCAATTTGGCTGACAAACTAACCAACAGACCGAACGAAAAAAAACCGTAACCTCCTTGTCGAAGGTAACAAAGCAATTTGTGTTAACGTATTCGGGTACTGGAAACGGCCGAAGAAACTTGTTCGGAAAGAACTAAAAGCACAACTGGCAGGAACTCGGACAGCTTGGTCGATTTACCGACGCAGCTAATGTTTTTTATATTGCTTTTTTATTTCTCTCTGCCTCTTTCCTTTTCCTCTTTTGTTTATTACCTCACTACATAGTCTCCTTTTTGCTTCTTATTAGAATGTTTTTCTTTTATGCCAGCATTTTTAACTCACTTTTCCTTTCATTTTAATTAGAAGAAACTACTATATTATTCCTTCTGCCTTCAATTTCAAATCTTCCAAGTCTTATGTCAAAGCAAGAGCACGTGCCAGCCCGAGGCTGGCATAATGTAAAACAATAACCAGAAAACAACTTCAACCCACAGTGTAAACTGCACCCAAATGTGTAAACATTTTCTTGAACGGAAGGTTATTTTCTGTTTCAATATTCTCTGCCTGTCTTTCTAGGCGCGTATGTCTACTGTATATCCTGATAATCTTTACTGGTCGTTGCTTCCTGTTCTCCCCTTATTGGCCTCTCTCCTGCTCTATCTCTGCTTGCTTGTCCCAATTCTTTAACTCTATTTCCTCAATCGTTTCCTCTATCTCCCCCATTTCCTCATAATCACCCTCCTTCCTCCGCACTCTCGCATTTCTCCAGGGTTCGTTCTCTGCGTCCTTTTTCTTTTTTTTTTACTTTTTTCATGTTTTGTGTATTTGTGTGCTATGTTATGTTCATGTTTTTCTTTATGTTTATGTTTTCCCTGTGGTGTGTTTTTCAGTTTTTGAATGTTTGAATTTAGATCTTTCTTTGGCTTCTTTAATCAGATATTTTATTTTTCTGTTTTATATTTCAACCTTATCAGTTTATTTTTCATTTGAATTTTATTCTAATTCTGTGTTTTTATTATCTCGTTCCCTTTTTCATCTAACAACCTTTCGGTATTCCCCATTAAACGATTTTTACTGATGATTATTAATACTGATGAGATCTTTACTCTTAATGAGCTGTTTATCACTAACTTCAACCTTCCTATTACATTGCCGTCTCCGCTATATTTATTATTATTATTATTATTATTATTATTATTATTATTATTATTATTATTATCAATGTAAACTATCTCCTTTTCTGCAGAGTTCAGACCGAGCTGTAACGCCAGCATTTACTGGGTAAATAGTAAACCCATGAACAGGAATCACGTCAACCCAATATTAAAACATTGATGCATAAAGTATAACAATGCTTTTATCAGCCCGCGTGAATCCGGAAATGAACAGCATTTATCTCTCTGCACATGAATACAAAAACCGTCACGATTATCATATCGTGTAATCTAAATCATTTACGCTAAAGCATATTAACATATCAAATCGGTTTTGGCATTAAATATTCATGGTTGGCATTTATCTGTTTTGATATGGTTTGTTTTCATCAATATTTTTTTTTGTGGGTGCCGTGGGGATTTTGGGAGTTGTGATGTTGTGATTATTGGAATATAAAATGTTTAAAGGTCACTAACGAGCAGTAAAAACTAGGGAGAGGTCAACGCGTTTTTGCATAACGTCCCGGAGACCAAGCATACACACATCCTATCAATGTTCCAGCCCCTTTTCCACCCACGTTAGGACCTGGGGGAACCAGATAGATCAGTGGTTCTTAACCTGGGGGCGCGCCCCCATAGGGGCGGTAGAAATTTCCAGGGGGACGCGAGCCCTAGGGAAAAATTAAAAATTCTCTAATTATATAAGTCATTCTCTTAACAAGAGTCGCTAAGAAGCAGTTTGAAGTATTTCACTAATTCATTCCCAAAAGAATAAAAACACCCCTTCTCTTTCTCTTTTTTTTTTTTCCTTTAAATCTGAGAGGGGGAGCGTGGAGGAAAGGACCAACTCTTAGAGGGGGCGTGGTAATAAAAAGGTTAAGAACAACTGAGACAGATGTTTACTCATGACTCAGCGGGTAGACCTTTGGGTACCCCAAACCTCCCATCTCTAGCTCACAGAGACTGTATGGTTATGTTGGCCAGTGTAAACTTATCAAGCATTTAGTGGAACTCGATCTAACCATCACAATGGAAAATCCAAATCATACCACTCAGCTACCATGGCCCATAAAATATCAAAAGCATGTTTGTCTTGAGTAATTATTTTGGCATTGTTTTTAAATGTTACCCTTGAGCGTTGCTGATTAATTTGCACATTAGAAAATAAAGCTTAAAATCTACATGATAGATCGTAGTTATGATAAAGCAACGTACTCAGATTACGACTGAATCAATGAACAGCCAACTGATATCAACCGTAGGTTACGAAACATACATAAGCCGTCATTAAGAGATTCCAGACGTAGGCGTACCGTTAAAAAAGCATTTGTATTTACAGTTTATTTTTCTTCTAATAATATCTATACTGATTACGGCAACTAATTATGTCAGGATGATATTCGATAATTGATAAGAGAAAATGTTTAGTCAAAAAAAGTAGCTTACAGATTGCATAGTTGTGTACTGAATATTCATATCAAGCGATAACTGTTATAATTGTTGCATCTCTCGTAAAACTAGAAGTAGAAGTAGATGGATAAAGAGGAAGAGGAGTAAGAAGAGAAAAAGGAGGAAGAGGAGGAGGAGAAAACAAAGGATGGGAAGGAAAAGTAATGAGGTACCTCAGGAAGCAAGTTTCCATTAGAAAATTGGCCATTAATTACATTAGTAAACGTTAATGAGATTCTTTTAATCAAAGTGAATTGCTGGTTTTGCTCTCATTAGAAGGAATGACTTGGCAAGAAAGACAATAAATTAGAACAAAGGGCGTGAAAGAAGAAGTAAGACGCAGGGGAAAGGATAAAAAAGGAGAAGGAAACAAAAACGGCGGGGAAATGGAAATCCAAAGGAAATAAAAGAAGGAAATAAAAAGCTGGTAACGGAAGATAGTCACGAGATAAAATATTAGACGGAAAAGATAAAATATAAGAATTAGAGAAAAAAAGATGAAAATATGCCTAAAAAGGTGCTACTCTATCATTATAATGGTTTCATTATCTCATCAGATACCGGTGGGTTCCACCAATAACCCAGACCTCAAAGAGAGTATGCATTTCTGACAGCTGCTGTTCGGAAACAATTTTGAAAACTGCTAACTGAAAATATCTGTGAGTTTGTTTGAAAATATTTCGTCCAATTTCTCGTCAAGCGCATCGCTGAAAACTGAATTCTGAAACATATCTGAATATTTCCAAACATCAACTCTGAGAACTTCATACGAGATCATCGGCGAAATTTTATCAGAAAAATTCTTGTCAAGCGCATTTTTGAAAACCGGTTTTTGAAATCATATCTGAATATTTTCTAAGATCAGCTCTGAGAATTTTATGAGATTATCGTTACAAATTTTTCGCCCAAAACACCTATAGCATTTGTTGTCTGAAATCTTCCTTTGCGAAAATGTTCACCAGAATTATGTGAAAAAATCCTCTGAGAATTATTTGGAAATATACATTGAAATCTTTGTCTGGACAGGCCACTGAAGACTTTAATAATTTTATCCAAAATAATCCCATGTGCTGTGAGCAGCCAACCGTACAAATGCTAAAAGATTAAATGGCTAGTTTGGTGATCTTGCTGCGCTGATACTATTTTTTTTCTAATACAATTAACTTTCTTAGCTGAATGACACTCTATACATTCGCCCGAAGAGGAGCCTACTAGTACGGCTCGAAACTATAGTGATTTATCAAAATTAAAGAATAAATTAAGAACGGAGTTTCGCTTTGTCTGAAAGTATCCATGAATCAAATTGTCTGAAAAGATCTAAAACGTTTTTAAATGAAAACATCCTTGTAAAATCTCAAATGGTCTTTATCTGTAAGACAAATCAGAAAAAAACTCATGCAACATCTCTGATACTTATGTCGGAGAAAACTCCTAAAAGAGGAATTCTCTCTGAACGCCTTTGAACGTTTCGCCTGAAAATACCCCAGAAAAAAAAATTTCTCTGGAAACATCACAAAATGTTTTTTTGTACGAAAACATCCCTGGGGAGTTGTACAAATAACCAGACGGACATTCAGTTCACCGTTCATCTTTTCTATCCTCTAGAAGTCTGTCCTTTCTCTCTCTCTCTCTCTTCGAGGATGTTCGTAACACTCAGATATTTTCGTTGTTGTCAGAAGAAGCCAGATATAAAAGGCCAGACAACGACAGAGGTCCTATATCCTCCAAAGGAGAAAGGATTAGCGCCCGGTTTTTTGACAACCTTCTCAAGGCTTGATGCTCATCCGGCGGGCAAGAAACCGCACCTCCCCCCCCCCAAAAAAAAAATAATAAAAAACCATCTCCCACCCTACCATCTCTAAAAGAGGGGACGAAAAGGAAAATGAAGATGGAAAAAGGCGTGACAAAGGAAAACACCAAGCGTCGATAAATTTGAGGAAATGTGCTCCTGATACGAATGACTATCATGGCGTCTTTTCAAAAAGTAAGACCTTATGAAAATGGGTAAAAAAAAATTTTTTTTTCAAGAAGGGGCAACGTGTAGTAATGAAGAAAGAGAAAGAGAAATGTCAAAGGAAATAATACTGGAGGTTAAAATTGGCCGCCGCCCCCCCAAAATAAAGAATACAATGTCAATAGATTTCTTGATGCATGTCCTAACCACAATACGCTTTCACTTACCTAAACGAAACCCCAGCATGAAAGGTAAAACAAAAGAGGAAAAACAAAATAATTAAAAAAACTGACTCGCAATTCACATAAACGGCGGAAGACAGACGAAAAAACATTCGGAGACAAAAGACCTCCGCCAAAGCTGAGAAACCCACCTACTAAAAATTTCCATTTGTACGTCCCAAAAAGTTACAACCCTATCTCTCCCAAAATATAATCACTTATCGCCATTGACGAGATCCACTTTTGGGTGAAAAAATCGTAACAATCTACCAACAGCTTTTCCCGTAACTTTTACAAACAAACACATGAACCACAACACAACCTTCTTCCCCGAGGTAATTAATCCGATTATAAAAAAAAAAGAATAAATGAGGCTGCTCCTTAATTCGCCTAAGCAGCCTCGGACAGAAGAAATAAATCATAGGATATTAATATAACAAGATTATTTCTCTTCCCGCGACAGGAAATGACGACTAAACCGATTAATGTTCACGTTTCGTGTGGGACTCCGTCGTGAAATTTGTCATCGGATGCGAAGAGTTTTTAAGGAGGACCATCAATTTTGGAAATTCGTTGTCCCCAACCCCCTGGCATTCTGGAGGAGATTTTGGAACAATACCTCCATAATTCTCGTATCTCGAAGTGGCTGGCAAAATAAGCAGACAGACAGATGCATAAACTGAGAGAGAGAGAGAGAGAGAGAGCGAGAGAGAGAGAGAGAGAGAGAGAGAGAGAGAGAGAATTGGAAAAAGAAAGAATTGCTGACGGAACATTAAAAGGAAGTGAAAAAGAAAACTCCCAGTTAATTAGAAAACTGTATCCAGGAAGGCGCACGTAAAAAGAAAGAGAGAGAGAGAGAGAGAGAGAGAGAGAGAGAGAGAGAGAGAGAGAGAGAGAGAGAGAGAGAGATGTTACTGCCTTTTATACAAAGAAAACAGAAGACATTTTGAAACTCCTGAGAGATGAAACCGGGAGGAACACTCGAAGGCTCTCAGAACGTTTCTCCCTAAACGTCTCTCCTTGAATGTTCCTCTCTAAACGTTTTCGCAAAACGTTTCTTCCTAAACGTTTCTCCTTAAATGTTTCTCCCTAAACGTTTACCGCAAAACGTTTCTCCATTAACGTTTCTCCCTAAACGTTTACCACAAAACGTTTCTCCCTAAATGTTCCTCCCTAAACGTTTCTCATTAAACGTTCCTCCCTAAGCGTTTATCACAAAACGTTTTCCCCAAAATTCTCTCCCTAAACGTTTTTCCTTAAACGATTCTCTCGTAATGTTTCTCGTTAAATGTTTCTCCCAAAAAACTCCATAAAAGTTTCTTCCAAAAGACCCCCCTAAACGTTTCTCCTCTTCTACTCACGTTTGCAACAGGAGCGAGATTACGAAAAAAGAAAATTCGCGGTTAAGCTGTGTGGCTAATGACGTATTGGCATGTTTTGTGTCCATAAATAGCGCCGATCTATAACCAGCAAATAAGACCTGCCAATAACGGAACCCCCTTTAAATGAGAGACCTTGCAAATTCGGATTTATATATATATATATATATATATATATATATATATATATATATATATATATATATATATATATATATATAATTTTCTTGATCTTCAATTTTTAAGGTCTATCTATGGTTGCCTTTATGCATTGTTGAGCAACGTACTGGACTTCTCTTTGGCTCATAAAAAAAAAAATATGTATACGTGCTGTGCAAGCAGGTCATTCACTATCATTTATTAGAGATTATAAACTTTACACACACACACACACAAAACACACACACATACATAATATATATATATATATATATATATATATATATATATATATATATATATATATATATATATATATATAAATTCAAATCATACAAATATTGTACCAAAAAATACAGGAACGAACAGAAAGTAGCATGTACTGAAGTCAAAATTCTGATTTAAATAATACGAAGTATATCTAAAACAGAAATTAAATCCATTATCAAAGGTCAATCAAAAATTCAATATTTTTTTAAACTGAACAAATCTCGACATAGAAACCATTTACGGATTCCGTTTGACATCCAGTCATGAAAAATAAAGAGCGCACAACCTATAACTTACTCAATAACAGCTTGTAAATCGAATACTTCCCTACGCCCTAAGGAATATGCTTTCACGCCACGGAAATAACGAAACAGGTGATATTCCCTCATCCACAGGAGCATTTGAGAAACTGTCCTGCAAATACCAGGAATCAAGAGATTAATAAGTAATCCTGTTGGACGAAGTCGCATGACTTGCAGGAAGGCCGAAGAGGCGTGGCCTTTGAGAGTAAACGACTAATTACCTGTATAAAGAAAGTCAGGTGCAAAATCTAATTAACACATACTGTATAACGTACCTTCCAAAAAAAGGGGGGGGGGGAAATACTGAGTTCTGACTATAAGACACATACAAAACCGAATTACCATAGAAAATACGAAAGCATTTAAAAAAAGAGGCTATACTGTTTTGGCTGTAAGTCGGGTACAATTCGAATTACCACTATAAATATGATTGCACCTTGCAATAAAATAAAAGCTTATATTACTTTCTGTCATAAGTCAGGTATGGAGTCTATTTGTCATTGATCGCGGACGTATCCTGCAGTCATGTAAAAGGCAATGCTATTTTCTGGTTATACGTCAGGGACAGAATCAAATCACCATCAGCAATACGGACCCATCCTGGACTAAGTACGGCCAACATTGTATTGTGGCTATGGCTATCGGAACCCACAGATTACATGAAATGAGGTTCCTGACCAGTAATGGCCCATTATTCGTTACACCTCAAGAAAATCCTTCCTTTTTTCCTCAGGCACATTCAAGCCTCTTGAAAATTGCTCGTTAGCAACGAAAGGGCCTTTACTTACCGTAACACACCCACTGCAAATGTGCGGGAATTCATTAAATTACTGCAATTACTTTGATATCACCCTTAAAAATAAGTGCTCTTTTCAAGATACGGACAGGTTTGCTCACCACTCACTCTTCCCACAGTGCTTTGGTGGTAAGTTCGTTCGTTTATGGCTGAAATACCTTTCTTTATTACCGTAGCAACACTTTAAGCTCATTTAAAATAATTTACTTCAATATGGCCTGACATTTTTACAACAACTGCACTAAACTCTTCTGACCATCTTAAGTTCATATCATGGCAGGAAAACGGTTTAACCACTGGAAAACTGAAAAGTCACTATAACAACACCACAAACGACTCTATTCAATGGCAACTGATAGTCAACAGATATTAGGTCCATTTATTTCCCCTGGTTCATCCGAAATCAGCAGGTTTTAAGTTTTTGCTCTAAAAATTAACCTGCTGTATACAGTGCTATTAAATTTTTGCCGTTTTTCTGTTTTTCTGTGTATGTGTTTTTGTTTCTTTTTTTTATTTCTGGCGAGTAGACGTCTACTTGTCTGAAGCTTCAGCAGAGGGAAAGGAACTACGAAATATGGATTTGAGGTCAGGAATCGAAATTTCTTCCAGTTATCATTCGCAACATCACGACGCAGTTGAAGAAAATATTTTTAAGTTGTATTTTATAAACTGAAAGCATAGATTATTAACCTACAGTTTCTTTTCTGCTTAATTCACAGAGAGAAAACAACTGGATCATGAAAAATATCCATGTGCTGTTCCCTCCAGTGTTATTCTTTGCATATTTTGTTCTTTGCCAACGCTGCATGCGGTGAACGCACTGTCCAAGTATTTACGAATTTCAAACGATAACTGCATTACCTGTTATTCACGTACTTCACAAGATGAAAGCCTTACCAATCATTTACGCACTTCATCCTTTGAAAGCACTGCCCTGTCCACGTACTGCACAAGATGAAAGCAGTGCCAGTTACTTACGATTAACAAGTTATGATTAAACTCCAAGGCTCAATGAATATTTACCGCATACAACGCTCAATGTCGTCAATCATTACTCTGTAAATGAGAGGTTTTGAAATTGCTGATGCACAATGCACCGTTGATAAGTAAGAGGTCTGAAGATTATCTTGATGCAGCGCTAATACAATAAACTAAGCTATTCATTATACATTATTCAAACATACTGACTGATACAGATCATTTCTAAATTCCGCTTCATTAAGTAATAACCCATTTCAGTATGAAAAGGAAGAAAAAAGATACCTTGTAAATACGTCAAATAAATTAAAAACTAAAAAGTATTCCCTGACAATTAGTTTAAGGTTCAGTGGGAAAATGAGATGGCTAATTAATTACGGGAGACAAAGCGCAAACGGAAATAATTATATCATGAGTAATATTAAATAACTCTAGTGTTTATTGCTTCACCGCCGGCTGTGTTATTTAAAAATCGAGGGGGTTGCGTAGGCGCTAAAATACAGTTGATGCATTGTTTGTTTGTTAGTAATTGTGAACATCACAAAGAACTGATACTTAGGCGATTGCAATCTCTGTGAAACGAATTATTTCTGGGCCATTTTATATTTCCAGATTCATCTTGGAGTTACCCGAATTATTTTGAAAAGACGGGGCTCGAAGTTATGAGAATCACTGGAAAGGGATTGATCTTGGAGTTATTATTATCACTTGAAAACAGTTGATCCACTAGTGATTAGTATCGCTTTAAAACGGTTGATCCTCTATTGATTAAGATCGTTTTCAAACGGTTGATCCTCTAGTGACCAGTGTCACTTTACAACGGTTGACCCACAAGTGAATGGTACCACCATAAAACGGTTGATCCTAAAGTGATTAGTATCATTTCGCAACGGTTGAGCCTCAAGTGATTGGTATCACTGCATATCGATTAATCTTTAAATGTCTAATGTTATTAAAAACCTAGTCTTTAAATGCTTAGTCTCAGGGAAAGGAGTGATCTTTAAGTGATCAGAATCCCTGAGTAACGTCTGATCGCTGGACTATTAATATTACCTGTCAAAAATTTACCTTTGAGTGATTAGTATAACTGGAAAAAACTTATTTTTGGAGTGCTTAGTGTTACTACAAAACCATCGATCTTTGAGTGATAAGACTCACGGCACAAGGATCAATATCTGAATGATCAGAATCGCTGTAAAAGGGTTAATGTTAGAATGATGATGTGTAGAACTGGGCTGACCCTCGAGTGTTAAAAATCACTGGAAAAAAGGACTGATTTCAGAGTGCTTAGGATCGAGGCAAAAGGGTGTATGGTTGAGTAACTAAACAAGGAAAGAAGCCTAAGTAATCATTATTTAGAAAAGATCGATCTTTGATAGCTGTTTGAGGAATAATTAGAGATTACTGAGGAGAGCTGAAGTCTGATGGTTAATTACGTTTAGTGAGTCATTTAGTCTTAATAAAAAAAATTAATAGATCTTCGGTGACAGTTCTGTTACCTTCTAATTTAAACCTTTGGGATTCTAACCCTGCTACTCTTTTCCCATACTGTGACACTCTTCCTGCATTCGTTTTCCTTGAGCCATTTTACTGAATCACTTGGACTGAAATAAATATGTACACAGACGTCTGGCCTTTCCCTGAGTTTCGGCTCTTCAAGAAATAATTCTTCGTGCAATTTAAAAAAAATATACTATAACGCATTATCCTGGCAATTTGACTAACTTGACATAAAAACATAATCATTTGACTATACTTAATATAACTGGCGACGTTTGATTAATAATTTGCAGATACAATAACACTCCATCTGTCTTCGGCAATCACTCATTCAATAATCCTTTTTAAAGTTATAACCCCTTAAGTTCAAGAAAAATGAACGATTTCCCTGCGCTCACTTGAAACAACAGACATGAGGTACCTCATTACAGCTCTAACAACAAAAACTTACTTTGGTAATAGAAAGTCCAGGGTTGTTTTGACTTCCCGGTTTTCTCTAGTTTTGAACAAAATGGTTATGTTGATATATGTCAGAACATAGTGCCATTTATTGGGTTTCTTTTTCCTTATTAAGAATGTCTTTATTGTCAGAACAACAACCTCTAGCAATGCATCTCATTGATGAATTGGTAAAAGAAAAATTGTAATTCTGCTCTAGTATTTTTTAATAAATAAAGAAGAGGATTGTATTCTGTAAACTTAATTTTTCCCAAATGGCATATGGAGCTATGCATACATACATAAATACATACATACATGCATACATACACACATACATACATATATATGGGCTTAAATATGGGCATATCGTAAGTGAGACTGGTCCCGTGCCTTGTATTACGGAGATTATATACCCGGTTTTAGTTTTCTGTAGAAGAAAACTATCGTGCCGGCTTGGTCTGTCCGTCCGCAGTTTTTTTCTGTCCGCCCTCAGATCTTAAAACCTACTAAGGCTAGAGGGCTGCAAATTGGTATGTTGATCATCCACCTTCCAACCATCAAACATACTGAATTGCAGCCCTCTAGCCTCAGTAGTTTTTATTTTATTTAAGGTTAAAGTTAGCCATAATCCTGCTCCTGGCAACGCTATAGGATAGGCCACCACCGGGCCGTGGTCAAAGTTTCATAGAGCATTATACCGAGACCTCCGAAAGATAGATCTATTTTCGGTGACCGTGATTATACGCTGTAGCGGCTGTACAGAAAACTCGATTGCGCCGAAGAAACATCGGCGCATATTTTACTTCTTTGCTTTTGTTCTGAATGTCTCGCTATTTGTAAAAAAAAGTTGATAAAACTTTGTTCTTTGTGTTACAACGCGCACATAAACACACACACACACACAATGTAAACCGAACGGTGAATGAGTCCAACAATATTTCAAACAGAAATTCTCGAACCATTTGCTGATAATTAACTGTGATAGAGCGAGCTCTGTTGTCATCTGATTTCCCAGCTGTAGGACTCATACATATTCATATCTTCCACCACTTTTTTTCTTTTTAAGAGAAAGAGACAGCGTTCTACAAAAGGGTGATTTTTTTTCTGTGAAAGAAAAAATAATCATATTTACCTAGCAAAATATGGCGAAAGTCAAAGGAACCGAGAGTTTCAAATTTACATAACAATGAACGATGCTTTTTTTTTACCTAAAGTTTTCGAAATACCAAAAAAAGGCTAATTATTTCCTTATTGTCTACGCAGTTTGATTCTTACTTCCTGTTTTATTTTTTACAGTGAAAGGATTTAACACGTTTTGGGAAAGTTCTTAAGCTAGTTGGTGCTATGATTTGACTATGCAGTATGCCGACATACATTTGCTCTTTTTAGTTTTCTGTAAAAGAAAACTATTGTGCCTGCTTTGTCTGTCCGTCCGCACTTTATTCTGTCCGCACTTTTTTTCTGTCCGCATTTTTTTTCTGTCCGCGTTCAGACCTTATAGGGGGCTGCAAATTGGTATGTTGATCATCCATCCTCCAAGCATCAAGCATACCAAATTGCAGCTTTCTAGCCTCCGTAGTTTTTTAAATTTTATTTAAGGTTAAAATTAGCCATAATCGTGCTTCCAGCAACGATATACGATGGCCTACCACCG
>JANJGK010000027.1:19262342-19267342 GCA_039081455.1 Macrobrachium rosenbergii | reverse complement strand
ATAATTAGCTATTTAGTACACTTGATAATATAAAATGTATTATAAAAACGTGATTTATAAAATATTTCGTCATTTACAAATTAAAAAGCCTTTTGGTTTTGTAATAAAACAGTTTAAAATACTTTTTGTTTTTATAAGACTACAGTAAATAATTATTTCGTCTTTTAAGAATAAAATTTTTTACACACCTTTTCGTTTTTTAATAAACCAGTTTAAAATACTTTTTGTTTTATAAGAATACAGTTAATAACTATTTCGTCTTTTAAGAAAACAGTTTAGAACGCATTTCGTCTTTAAAGAAGCGTTTCTGTTTATTTAAGCAGCGCTTTTCCCCGCTGTAGAGTCCTTGGCTCGTCCAATTTCCAGAAATGTGTCATCTCAACGCTAAGTGCTTTCCTCTCCCGGCCAAAGTCAGGGGCTGCTTCTCATGGTTATATGTGCTTTCTACAGCCACGGCACAGAGAGAGAGAGAGAGAGAGAGAGAGAGAGAGAGAGAGAGAGAGAGAGAGAGAGAGAGAGGTGGGAAGGGAAGTTCATTATATAAAGGAAATTGCTGCAAAGCAGTTCTCTTAAATCTGAACAGTTTTTGAAGAATTCCCAAAGCAGGTTTAAGAACGCGTAAGTCATAATATAAAACATTATTTAATACAATGAGGAACTTTAAGACTGAACGAAAAAATTTAAGGCAATGTTAAGTTGAAATCAATCAGAGGTGATCATATTTCTATTTTTCTACAACAATTACAGACTGAAAACGGATCACAATCAGTAGTTAGAATATTAATCAAATTAAGCAGATTTTAAGCCAAGAAAATATATGATATGGTAAATATTCCGCAGGCCATTGTCAAGTCAAATGCCAAAAAGCTGAAGACGCATCAAATGAGTTCAATAAGGTAAAAGTTGAGAGCAGTAATGGACCGCTTAAATAAGATATGTTTAAGAGAGAGAGAGAGAGAGAGAGAGAGAGAGAGAGAGAGAGAGGAGAGAGAGAGAGAGAGAGAGAGAGAGAGGCTACTACACACTACCACCGGCTCGGCAGTATTTCTAACAATGTTTGTATTTTCGCTTGGCACCGGTCTCGCCAAATACACGGCAGACGTTGGTCCGTGTATGCTGGATTCATACATGCATTTCCTCCCTGTCTAAGTTTTCATACATAGGTAAACATTCGCTTATGAATATGCAGGGAGGCATGTGCGCGGTTTGTCGCTGCAAGTGAAATGAGAAATTCGAATATATTGTGTTCGCGGGGTTTGTTAATGTCATGAGATGGACGGCGACTTCAGGAAATGGCTCGTCTGACTGACGCTGGAAATGACGAGTTGATGATTTTGATGATGACGATGATGATGATAATCAAGAGGTTGATGATGGTGATTGGGGTGGTGATGGCCTTCATGATGACAGGCCGTAGGTTCCGCGCAGGCGCTCCCGTTGGGATAGACCGAAGCTCGTGTGCAACTCTCGGCCATAATTTGAATTTCAAATCTTTCTGGGCGATTTTGGGGATATTTCGTACCCCGCTGTTCTTCTAACAAGTATTGCCTATATAAGAGTAATACTGCTTTCTGTAAAGGAGCGGCAACTTGTCACTTTCATGTAATTAGCCTCTATTTCACTAAGGTTAGAGAAATTGAGTATTTCCCGTACGTATTATATAAATGTTAAAGTTAGCCTTCAACCTTCATAGGAGTTTTGACGGGCAAAGAAAATGGTTATCATCTTCCTTTATGTACTAAGTGGAAGAAATACACTACAAAGACCAAACTGGGACATTAGTTTTACGTCTCAGACAACAGCTCAATTGTAACAAAATACAATCATCACTGACGAAGCGATGAACTATTACATAATGAACAATACGATATCATTCCTAGCCATACAAGTTGCGGTTATCATGATCTCGCCATTTCCAGTTTTGCACTACTGTCTTTATATTCCTTTCTCTCAACACTTTTGGGTTTTGAAGGGCACCCGGGTTTGACTGTTCCCCCTTTTAACGAGTCTCAACCCTAATTTCTAACGATGCATTCCCCTGCTGGCCACCAGAATGTTATCTGAAAATGGACCATTTCATCTGTTTATTCATTCATTCATTCTCTCTCTCTCTCTCTCTCTCTCTCTCTCTCTCATATAAACCTATTGAAGGATATCGCTACACGAACTCAGTCCATTTGGCTCTCAGCCTCACTTACTCGCAACACACACAAACAAACACACACACAATATATATATATATATATATATATATATATATATATATATATATATACATATATATATATATATTATATATATATATATATATATATATATATATATATATATATATATATATATATATATATATATATATATATACGAGTATATATATATATATACATATATATATATATATATATATTATATATATATATATATATATATGTATATATATATATATATATATATATATATATATATATATATATATATATATATATATATATAATTTCATTTTCTTGATAAATCTGTTTTGTCATGTTTGATCGTAATTATTCTTTTCCCATTTTTTATTAAAAAAAATTATACTCCGGACCGACCTACATGCACTACATACTCCCTAATGCGAATGTCTGTTCTGTAAGTGTCTGAAGTTAGGTCCTCCCAGATATGATGTTTTCAGTATCCACAAGGAAAGCTACCTAACATTAAGAGGTAAAAAAACACAAATATAGTTTTACTCTCACCGCAAAAAGTTTACGATTGCAGCTTGAGTAACCTATATTAAAAATACGTGTTTCCATGGTCGATAACAACACTCGCTGTAACGCCAGTTTATGGAAAACAATCAATCTGCTAATCCTCAGTTTTATATTATTATGACTTCCCTGAGCAATGTCTGAGGGATCTTGGGCAATTTAAAAGAGGAGATAGGGTTCGGTATGAATCAGGAGCTGGTATATTGCCAGAAGAATTTATCCCTTATAATATTGTGCTGCTGTAATGACGATAATTATAGTGCGGTAAATTATTCCCATATAAAGAAATATTTATATATATGGTGGAGCATATTTCGATATCTATAACGTTTGTGTTGACAAATAATATACTATATATATATAAATATATGTATATAAGCAAAGTTACAACGCATGTTGCAAAAATGCGTGTACTGTTCTGTTTCCAGTGGGCAGAAAGATTTCACTGAATTCTCGGCTGGTACGATTCCGAATGCACGCACCGCTGGTAGCACGTAAGATTTAAGGAATGCTGGCATCTCTCAAAATTCTTGCAAAGTTCTTGATCCCAGATAACTTTTTGCCCGCGTGCGACTGCTCCAGTGCCGAGTTTCAAAAAGGAATATGAAAGCGCGAGAGGAACCCTTCTTTTTTACATCAATTTGCACACTCCGACACACTCACTCTCACACGCGCGCACGCAGGCACACACATTATATATATATATATATATATATATATATATATATATATATATATATATATATATATATATATATATATATGTGTGTGTGTGTGTGTGTGTGTGTGTGTGTGTGTGTGTATGTATGTATGTATGTATGTATGTATGTATGTATGTATGTATGTATGCATGTATGTATGTATGTATGTATATACATAAACATATATATAATATATATCTTTTCTTCGATGAATCATAAAACTTACGTCCTTGCAACGAAATCGCTATAACTGGACACGAAGAAAAACATTTTAACATCGATCATTTCATTTCTTGAAAAAAAAAAAAAAAAACGATTGTCTTATGGATGATATTCACTTCTTGAAAACAGTAGCTGCTAACAAATTATTCCCTTGCATATCAGTTATTAAATGTCTTCTCTGCTTCCTCGTCTTGGCCTGCTTGCAAATACTAGTAATGATATAGCTTAAGATATGTGGATGCAGCCTGGTAGGAGTCGGATGCAAGTTTTTCGTTAGGTTGTTACTTAATAATCCCTTTGGAATTTCCTTGGAAGGGATATTAGTGACAAATCTTGTCATACAAATAACTTTCATTACTTAACGACTAAGCATACCCGGGCCCCCCTTGCATACCCATCCACCCACGCCGAAAAATATCTAGTGAAAAATGCGCTTAAGTGTCATCAGCGCAATCGAGTTTTCTGTACAGCGTATAATCAAGGCCACCGAAAATAGATCTAACTTTCGGTGGTTTCGGTATAATGCTGTGTGAGCCGCGGCCCATGAATCTTTAACCACGGCCCGGTGGTGGCATGTCCTATAACGTTGCCAGAAGCACGATTATGGCTCACTGTAACCTTACATAAAATAAAAACTTCTGAGGCTATAGGGCTGCAATTTGGTATGTTTGATGATTGGACGGTAGATGATCTACATACCAATTTGCAGCCCTCTAGCCTCAGTAGCTTTTAAGATCTGAGGGAGGACAGAAAAAGTGCGGACAGAAAAAAGTGCGGACGGACGGACAAAGCCGGCACAATAGTTTTCTTTTACAGAAAACTGAAAACATAAATATTTACTCATGAAAACAGAAACAGCAGTCAAATATGATCAAGACATCAAAGACACTGAGCGGTTTACACTCCATTCAACGACGAGGCAAGACAAAGCTGGCTGAGTTCGAGAGATATTTGACGAGAGAGAGAGAGAGAGAGAGAGAGAGAGAGAGAGAGAGAGAGAGAGAGAGAGAGAGAGAGAGAGAGAGAGACTCTGGAAAAGAATAAACCAAGCCATCTTCGAAAAAACTTTATGCCAAACACGGATGAATAAAAAGCAGACGAGAGATTCCGCCCTTGTCGACTCTGAAATGGTGAAAAATTTATTGTAACTAAATACGAGTTCTTCGTGGCTTTACGAATTCGCCGCTGCCTGACTCTAATATAGGGACGCATTTGTGTTTTCTTTTTTTTGTGGCTATTTTTTTCCTAACTGCTCACTTATTTTACGCTGCATTACTTAATAATCAGGCAGATGACCAGTTCCAACACGTCTCCTTTACTTTATTCATTTGCC
>JANJGK010000027.1:19254884-19262242 GCA_039081455.1 Macrobrachium rosenbergii | reverse complement strand
TTCCCACTTACTTTTTGGACTCCTTATGCTCACCTTTTTTCATCTATCTTGGACCAGTCAGATCCGTCCTATTGTTGTTGCTCTTATCTTTTCCTAATCATTTTCTAATAGCCTCATTTTTTCCCTTACTCGCGCGCCCTCGCTCTCCCACCTCCACTTGTCTTTTTCTGCAGTTTTCCTTATACTCGTTTCCCTTCTCTGTATTTTCCATACTCGTGTTTTCCTCCTCCTCCGCCTCCTCCTACTCCGCCTTTCACTCAACTCTTTTTCTATATTTCTTCTTTTCCTCTTTCTCCCAACTCGCCTTCATTTCCACATTTGACGGCCCTCTTCTCCCTCCACGCTCTGCGCTCTTGTGAGACCTTTCCCATTTTTATCTACTCGTCTTTTATCTTCCCTCGTTCTTCCTATTCGTCTTTTCTTCCCTTCTTTTCCAACTTGCCTTTCTCCTTCCCTCTTTCTTCGTGCTCGTCCTCTCTCCCCTTCTCTACATACTCATCTTTCCCCCTTCCCTCATTTTTCCTACTCGCCCCTCACTCTCTCTCTCTCTCGTCTCCTCTCTCTCATCTTCTCTCTCTCTCTCTCTCTCTCTCTCTCTCTCCTACTTGACTTTCCCCCTTCCCCTCTGCCAACTCGTCCTCGTCTCTCTCTTCTTTTCCAACTCTTCATTTCCCCTCTCTCTTTCTTCCTAACATCCTCTCTCTCCTTATTTACCTGCGCATCGTTCTTCTTTTCTTCGTACTCTTCATCTCTCCCCTTATTTTCCCACTCATCTTTCCCGCTCCCCTTTCTTCCTACTCGTCCTTTTTTTCCCTTCTTTTCATACTCGTCTTTTCCCTTCCCTCTTTCTTCCAGTTTGTCCTCTTTTCCTCTTTCTTTTCCATGTCTTCTTTTCTCCCCTCCCTCTTTCTTTCTACTCGTCCTCTCCCCCCTCCTTTTTCCAACCTATCTTTCCCATCCCCTCTTTCTTCCTACTCGTCCTCATCTCTCGTCGCCTTCTTTTCCTACTCGTATTTCCTGTCCCTCTGTCTTCCTAGTTGTCCTCTCTCTTATTCTTTTCAAACTCTTCTTTCCCCTTCCCTCATTTTCCCTACTCTCGCTCTCTCTCATTCTCTTTCTCCTTCCCTTTATCTCCCTACTCATCCACTCTCATCTTCTTTTCCTACTCGCCTTTCCTTATCCTTTTTTTCTACCAATGCTTTTTTCCCTTTTATACCTACTCAACTTTAACCCTCACCTTTTTCTACTCTTCCTTTGTTCCCCTATTTTCTTCCACATTTTCTGTCCCCTTGTTTTCCTACTCGTCGTTTCCCTCACCTTTTATTTTGTACTGTCCTCCCTCCCCTTCTTTCTTATTCATATTTTTCCTTCCTTTTTTCTTTCTACTCGTCCTCTCTTTCCTTCTTTTCATACTCGTCTTTCCTCCCATCCCACTTTCTTCCTACTCGTCCTCTCTCCCCTTCTTTACCTACTCGTCTTCTGTCCTCTTCTTTTCTTACTTGCCTTTCCCCTTCCCACCTTTTTCCTACTCGTCCTGTTTTCCCTTCTTTACCTACTCGTTTTCCCCCCTTTACCCCCACCCTCAACTCCACTCGCCACTTGTTTCCCCCCATGCCCTGTCTTCCCCAACTCGCCCTCTCTCACCCGAGTTTTTTTCCCGAGCGATATCCAATAGCTCCGGCCCAAAGGAGGCATAAATCAAACGAATTTTTGGGCGTCTCCAAATATTTTCCTCGCCCCAATAAAATCCTATTTGTAGAAGGTCTCAGCCGGAGATTTTAATCCTCTCCCGAGGTGTCAGGTTTCTACCCCGATAATCCGATTAATGTCTTTCCGATTAATGAGCCTTCATTAATCTCGGATTCCTTTGTGCCGAGTAATCGGGAATGTCGATTACTCGGCGAAGGTCTTCTTGGGGGAAGTTTCTGGGGTCGATTTCGAGTCTTGGAACTTTCCCCTTCTTCTGATTTCGAGATCGAGGTTTTGGTCCGTTCTGAGGTTTGAAGACCCTGAATGTGCAAAATAGAAGCCCTCTGCAATAGTTGTTATGTACTTATTAAGACAAATTGAGTGTGTAACTTGAAGCCTTTTGCAATAATTATATAATTAGCTGGAGAAGTTGAGTGTGTAACTGGGTGACCTTTAGCAATTATGTAAATAACTGGAGAAATTGAGCGTGTCACCTGGAAAGCTTTTGCAATAATTATTTTGTAATTAGATGGAGAAATTGAGTGTGTTAATTGGAAACCCTTTTGCAATAATCGTTACGTACTTAGTTGGAGAAATTGAGTGTGCCAGCTATAAGACTTTTGCAGTTATTGCTGTGTAATTAATTGGAGAAACAGAGTGTGTAACAGGAAGCCCTTTGCAGTAATTATTATGTAATTAGCTAAGAAACTGTGTTAAAGCCATTTCACAATTATTACTGTTTGCTTAAAATGTCGGTATATATTCTGTTTAAAATCCTGTTTACGCTACAATATAAAGTGACCATATTGTAGTGGAATAGCTGATAGAGATATAAATTTGGTTAAAGATATATTTGAAATGGTATCTTTTTCAAGTATTGATATGACTTATATTAATGTGTATGTTTGTGTATTCATTTCTATTAATAAGCGTCGAAATTGACATAATTAATTAGTTGCCTTGCTTGAATGTCACTGATCAATTTTAAGACTGTGTACTTGAGAGCCTCAAGCTTTATACAGTACAAAGGTAGCACAGTTTTTGTACGGTTTATATTTCATGAAACTACCCCACCGCCAAATCAAAGTCCTTCAAAGAAGGCACCGTGCTTACCCCATATAAAAATGGGTATAAGAGCACGTTAAAACGAAGAAGATAGGTTTAGTGATAAAAGCCTAACAAGGCAGTTTGATAGATACTAATGTTAGAAATCGATGAATTATATATATATATATATATATATATATATATATATATATATATATATATATATATATATATAGTATATATATATATATATATATAAACATATATTTGTGTGTGTGTGACTTCAGCTTTCTTTTCGAATTAGCTGCATTACTCTTTGTCTTTTCGCTTTTTCCTTTTTTGTATTTTCCCAGTTAAGTGTCCAACTTCTGCAGCTTTCTCTTCTTTTAATATTCACTCGTTCTTTCAGACTTCTTAATTTCCATAACAATAATATCATCATGATCATCATCGAAGCCACTGGTTTGCTCCCAAGGGCAATTTAAGCGAGATTGCATAAGCATGTTACTGACGTGCGTGGGAGGAAGAGAGTGGTAATTACAGAAAGAATTACAAAGTGGAATGAAAGAGAGAGTAAATGAATACTGAAAGTAAAAAAAAATAAATTTAATATTAAATTTCCAGGCAATTCAGTCATTTTCCTCGAAACTTGATAATAATCTTTGTCTCAGTACTGAGTTGGCCACTACTCGGATTTTAATTGTTTATTACAGAGTTCGTCAATTTATTCAGCTATTCACCTTTGCCTTATTAGTATATATGAGTTGAAATTTGACAGACTGAAGGGTTTCGCAGAAATCTCCTGATCATTAATTATGCAATTCGGCAGCTTGATTTAAGGTGAAATTTTACTTCATTTATTTGATTAATCATACTCTTAAAGGTTGTGTCGTGATAAGTAATGAAGTAATATGCTGCATCTACGAGTATAATATTATATATATATATATATATATATATATATAGTATATATATATATATATATATATATATATATATATATATATATACTATATATATATGTGTGTGTGTGTGTGTGTGTGCGCGTGTGTTTGTGTATACATATATTTGTATACTGGCATGCAGAGAGTAGGATTTTGTTTGCCTTCTTTGTAAATTAAAACCGCTCCCCTAAGAACGTTTTTTTTGTCCCAAATGCAAAACCCTCCCCGAGGGTTCTGATGTGAATACGATATTTATAAGAACAAACCATTTCAAAGGAAAAAAGATTCATCGCTGCCTGAAGAGCTGCAACGAATCTTCATTCTAAAACCATCTCGTCTCGTGAAAAGACGATAAAAGTAACTACCCAGTGTTAGAATGCGTCTTATGAAGCAATCTTGAAATAATTGTATAGTACTTTTTTAAACCGGCTTTATTTCAGCTTATGACCAGTGGGGATATTTTAAATGATTTTCCCTTTTCTTTTGTCTTTATTTCCTTCATTTTTCTCTCTAAATTCATTGACCCGGTCTTCCTGGAACTCATGTAAAACTTAGCCTGTGAGGCAGAATTAAAGGGGAGATTTCTCGCTTTGCCTTTCCTACTGGCAAGGTCCCATGGAAGAGCGGATATATTTCACCACCTCCTCTCTCTCTCTCTCTCTCCTCTCTCTCTCTCTCTCTCTCTCTCTCTCTCTCTCTCTCTCTCTCTTCTCTCTCTCTCTCTCTCTCATACACGCCTACACCCTTTTACATTGAACACTTTTATTAATTAGCAGTTGTATGACACATCTCCTTCCCGCTTTATGTGGATATTTAATCGAAAAAAGTTGGACCAAAGAGAAAATGCTTCTCTCTCTCTCTCTCTCTCTCTCTCTCTCTCTCTCTCTCTCTCTCTCTCTCTCTCTCTCTCTCTCGTCCTTTCTTACCTTGTGCATCAGAGAAAGAACTAGTGACGAACAAACTCTCTCTCTCTCTCTTCTCTCTCTCTCTCTCTCTCTCTCTCTCTCTCTCTCTCTCTCTCTCTCTCGTCCTTTCTTACCTGTGCATCAGAGAAAGAACTAGTGACGAACAAACTCTCTCTCTCTCTCTCTCTCTCTCTCTCTCTCTCTCTCTCTCTCTCTCTCTCTCTCTCTCTCTCGCATCCTTTCTTACCTATGCATCACAGAAAGAACTACTGACGAACAAACACACAGACTCTCTCTCTCTCTCTCTCTCTCTCTCTCTCTCTCTCTCTCTCTCTCTGTGCGCTACTCCGGATCGCCATAAAAATCTGATTATTTCCGATTCCTATCATCACAGCCAAGCTGTGTTTGTAGACTCATGCTTAAATAAATGTGCTCGAGGCTACAGGCAACCAAAACAAACTTGTACAACTGTAATCGAGCCTCTTTCGCCGGAATTCGTGAGCCGGAATATCAACAGCGTTAATAATTTGCCATATTGGTGGATGGAAAATTTAGTGCAGACCGGGTGTTGTTAATTCTGTTGTCGGTACAAGTTTGCCTTTTTCTTTTGTTGTCTTTGTTGAGCTTTACGTAATATGTGTGTGCGTGTGTTGTGTGTTATGGGTGAGATATATATATATACTATATATATATATATATATATATATATATATATATATATATATATATATATATATATATATATATATATATAATATATATATATATTATATATATATATATATATATATATATATGTATATATATATATATATATATATATATATATATGTGTGTGTGTGCGTGTGTGTATGTCTGTGTGTGTCTGTATATAAGCTAGTTTATGTTTTTTTTAATTTCTTGAGTGAATGAATTATATTGAGGAACAGCATAAATCCCATGGATGAGACAATATTTGAATAAAAGCATTGTTCCGCCTGTAAGAAATTATGTGAATTCAATTTTGTACAAATTTTTATTTACATAATGATTTTCTTGGCTAATAATAATAAGAAGAAGAAGAAGAAGAAGAAGAAGAAGAAGAAGAAGAAGAAGAAGAAGAAGAAGAACGACGTGAAAGAAAACTTTCGAGAAGAGAGAACAAAAAAAAAAAAATCATAAACATTGATTCCTGGAAGGTACATTCTTGTGAACCCGAACGAAAGATTATTCGTCATTAAAACTTTGAGAATAAAAGTGCGTTCATTTGTTCATAACCCAAGAAGCGGAAAAGCGCCATTCGGAGGGTCCGAATAATATAAAGATAAAGGGTTAATTTAGCTCCGTCCCATTGACGCGTGTTTCGCGTTGATGAGGCTTTTCGGGGGCGGGATTATTTCCAAGTATTGCTCATGATACAGACGCGTATTGTTCAAGTCTCCGTCGTCTTTAATACGTCTTCGGTCTTGGAAATGGAACGGATTGTCATTTCTGTTCTCATTGTTGCCCTTTTATGAGTTTCATTCCCAAGTTTTGAATACGTTTTCTTCCTTGGAATTTAGCAGGTGTGGATATATATATATATATATAATATATATATATATATATATATATACTATATATATATATATATATATATATATATGTGTGTGTGTGTGTGTGTGTGTGTGTGTGTGTGTGTGTGTGTGTGTGTGTGTGTGTGTGTGGTTTTGTGCATGTATATATATATATATATATATAATATATATATATATATATATATATATATATATATTTATTCCTATCTGGGGAGATCAAAGGCTTACTGGCTCGCTAATAATTATTAATATAAACAAAATCAGTTACAGACTGAAAACCTCCTCCTAAGATGAGCAGACCATCTCCCCCCGACAAACCCCGCCTTCCCCCCAAAAAATAAAAACTTGTTCTGAAATATAGTCACTTTCTGACAGTCGCAGGGATACATTCCACCCACGACTTAAATTTTAGGCAGACCTGCTAAGAAACAGACAAGCAAACAAACAAGTAGGCTGGAAGCCACAGCAGGTTAATGTCAACCAAACAACCTAAACAAAACAAACTGAACCATCAAAGTTATCTCCTCGGAGGTAAATATAAATTCACATAGTTCTAATTTATAAACTTCGTGAATATTCTCTCTCTCTCTCTCTCTCTCTCTCTCTCTCTCTCTCTCTCTCTCCTCTCTCTCTCTCTCTCTCTCTCTCTCTCTCTCTCTTTCTGTACATGTTTAAGATTATTATACACTATATTTGTAAACTAAATAATCAGAAAGATTCTAAAATTTATCGAGACAAAAGCAAAATCCGTATGAATGTAAACCGCAAAACGTTATATACGAAATTCCTAAATTTCACAAAAAAAAAAAAAAAAAACCCTGCTTGAAGAAACTGTGAAGTTTTCACAAGTTCCCAAAACCTGATCTTGTTATTAAGTTTTTACACCAATGAAGATGTATCTTCAAGGAGATTAACGTACTAGGAACGTTGCTGACTGAAGCGCGAACGTATTACGATTAAAAATAGAATGATACAATACAAGGAGCAAAGTTAATAGATGGAAAAAGAACTATAAATTAGTTACCGCTAAAACTAGATAGCATAACTTTAAAAAGTTTCTAAGTTAGCGTAGGCTAAGCTAATTGGTGTTTTTTTCCAGTTAAATGATGAACAAGAAATTTCTATGAATCAGTTTCTTAAGATAATATATTTACTATTGTTTTTTAGTACAATTCGTGCAAAACATTGCAATCTTTCTTCTTTTTAACCTGCGTGTT
>JANJGK010000027.1:19242384-19249884 GCA_039081455.1 Macrobrachium rosenbergii | reverse complement strand
ATTATGGGTCTATCAGTCTTGCCAATGAATTAAATAAGAATTTAATTTTTGTCAAGTAAATTAAGCCTTAAATCAACGTAGAATTAATGTGTTTGTTATGAACTGAAGTCATAACTTAGCAATCTTAATCCCCCATGACTTCCTCGTTAGGATGCTAATGATGTATTAAGCGAGTCCCAGCAATCGTTCATCATTGTGAACGGTCTCGGAACGAATCATTTAACATCGAAGATTAGGAGAACGGGTGTTTGCCTGCGCATGCTCGATGCCAGGTCCTACTTCATGCTCCTAGCCTGACTAATAGGTTATTTTTCTATTAATAATTCTACTTTGCTTTTTGGTGTTAACAACTAACCCAACCCCTTTTTTCAAGTAGTAGTAAAACCCGCTAGAACATTTAGTTGTAGGGTAATGAAGGTTAGATCGAATTGACTGGTGATAATTATTTGCTTCCAAAGTTGCTTTCTTATTATGATTGGGGGGACTCTGTCAAAATCCACGGGAATGACTAAGAACAGATTCTAAAATCGGCCCTGGGCTAGATACCGTCATGAATTTTCCAGAACTATCGGCATCTGCATGACAGAATCATCGGCAAAATTTTCTTAGGAAGAAAAATGGCCTTGAATAAATTCACTAAAAGTACTTTCATCAAAACATCCGTTTCCAAAAAGTCGTTTCACCAGCCTGTTATCATTAACAGAGCGAAAGAAAAACCTGCTTTTATCCCAAAGAAAGTGTTTTTGAGCATATTGTTTGTTCCGTGACAGTAGTACTGAAAATTATTGTAAGGATCCAGCAACAGAATAAGCCAGTAATATTAGTATCAAAATTAAGTGAATCAAACAATTGTATTTTCATTGGATTGTAAGGAGAAGAGAACATGGAACGCATTTTTCTGTGTATTTAATCGTGTATTGGCTATAAAGAAACAGTTAACAATTACATGGCTCTTTTTCTCTCATGTATTCGTTGCCAAAGCATACAAAATAAAACTGACGTTTGTTTTTCATACTGCTGAGTCGTACCGGACTGAAACATTTTTAGCCAGTTACATATCCTCTTAATCTTACCAGATACAGCATTAAATGGTATTTTCGTTAACAAATACATTATCAATAGATGGAATAAAACATCAGAAGCAAGGACAAAGACTGATATAGATAGAGTATAATGACAACAGAAGCAAGGACAAAGACTGGTATAGATAGCGTATAATGACAACAGAAGCAAGGACAAAGACTGGTATAGATAGCGTATAATGACAACAGAAGCAAGGACAAAGACTGATATAGATAGAGTATAATGACAACAGAAGCAAGGACAAAGACTGATATAGATAGAGTATAATGACAACAGAAGCAAGGACAAAGATTGGTATAGATAGCGTATAATGACAACAGAAGCAAGGACAAAGACTGATATAGATAGAGTATAATGACAACAGAAGCAAGGACAAAGACTGATATAGATAGAGTATAATGACAGCAGAAGCAAGGACAAAGACTGATATAGATAGCGTATAATGACAACAGAAGCAAGGACAAAGACTGATATAGATAGAGTATAATGACAACAGAAGCAAGGACAAAGACTGATATAGATAGAGTATAATGACAACAGAAGCAAGGACAAAGACTGATATAGATAGAGTATAATGACAACAGAAGCAAGGACAAAGACTGATATAGATAGAGTATAATGACAACAGAAGCAAGGACAAAGACTGGTATAGATAGCGTATAATGACAACAGAAGCAAGGACAAAGACTGATATAGATAGAGTATAATGACAACAGAAGCAAGGACAAAGACTGATATAGATAGAGTAGAATGACAACAGAAGCAAGGACAAAGACTGATATAGATAGAGTATAATGACAACAGAAGCAAGGACAAAGACTGATATAGATAGAGTATAATGACAACAGAAGCAAGGACAAAGACTGATATAGATAGAGTAGAATGACAACAGAAGCAAGGACAAAGACTGATATAGATAGCGTATAATGACAACAGAAGCAAGGACAAAGACTGATATAGATAGAGTATAATGACAACAGAAGCAAGGACAAAGACTTATATAGATAGAGTATAATGACAACAGAAGCAAGGACAAAGACTGATATAGATAGAGTATAATGACAACAGAAGCAAGGACAAAGACTGATATAGATAGAGTAGAATGACAACAGAAGCAAGGACAAAGACTGATATAGATAGAGTATAATGACAACAGAAGCAAGGACAAAGACTGGTATAGATAGCGTATAATGACAACAGAAGCAAGGACAAAGACTGATATAGATAGAGTATAATGACAACAGAAGCAAGGACAAAGACTGATATAGATAGAGTATAATGACGACAGAAGCAAGGACAAAGACTGATATAGATAGAGTAGAATGACAACAGAAGCAAGGACAAAGACTTATATAGATAGAGTAGAATGACAACAGAAGCAAGGACAAAGACTGATATAGATAGAGTATAATGACAACAGAAGCAAGGACAAAGACTGATATAGATAGAGTATAATGACAACAGAAGCAAGGACAAAGACTGATATAGATAGAGTATAATGACGACAGAAGCAAGGACAAAGACTGATATAGATAGAGTAGAATGACAACAGAAGCAAGGACAAAGACTGATATAGATAGAGTATAATGACAACAGAAGCAAGGACAAAGACTGATATAGATAGAGTATAATGACAACAGAAGCAAGGACAAAGACTGGTATAGATAGCGTATAATGACAACAGAAGCAAGGACAAAGACTGATATAGATAGAGTATAATGACAACAGAAGCAAGGACAAAGACTGATATAGATAGAGTATAATGACAACAGAAGCAAGGACAAAGACTGATATAGAGTATAATGACGACAGAAGCAAGGACAAAGACTGATATAGATAGAGTATAATGACGACAGAAGCAAGGACAAAGACTGATATAGATAGAGTATAATGACGACAGAAGCAAGGACAAAGACTGATATAGATAGAGTAGAATGACAACAGAAGCAAGGACAAACAGATAAATAGATAGGTAGATAGATAATTAGGTGAGTATAACCACTACAGAAGCAAGGACAAGAACTAAGATAAATAGATGAATAGATAAACAGATTGACAGAGTATAACGACAACAAAAGCAAGGATGATAACTGAGATTGATAGATAGATAGCATAGATAGATAGACAGATTAGAACGAGAGATTAGAACAGCAAAACTAAAGACAATAACTGAGATTCATAGACAGACAGATAGATAGACAGATAGCGTTTAACTATAACAAAACCAAGGACAATAACTGAGGCACAAAGACAGACAGATAGATAGATAGATAGATAGATAGATAGATAGATAGATAGATTATAACGACCACAAAAGCAAGGACGGTAACTTAAGCAATAGCAACGGAAATTGCTCCCAGCTCGAGCATAAGTTAACCGCAGAAACTTTATCACATGCATTGGTCCGTGAGCGCATGCAAATCCCTTTTAGCACTGAACAAACGCGCGCTCACACACGCGCACTCAAATACAAACATTCCAGAAACCTATTACGTAGAGTAAAAAAAAAAATCGACAAAAGAAATGCCATAAGTAACGGCCGTAACAATAGCCCGCGGAATGAAAGCGAATTTCGCTTTCTTTAATATGACTTCAGCCATTCGCCAATACTCTCTCCACCGGGTTTTATTTTAATATGCCCTTGTTGAATGTGGCCTTGTTGAAAGGCCAGCTCTCTCTCTCTCTCTCTCTTTCTCTCTCTCTCTCTTTCTCTCTCTCTCTCACACACACGCATTATTTTCTCCAGTTTTTTTTTTTTTTTTTTTTGCTTTAATGATTTTCTTCCAACTTCTTCGACTTGATGCATTACTCCACAGTAATGAAAGGAAGGTAAATTAGAGATTTTTAAGCAAAGGCGTATCTTATACACGACTGTAAATTGACTTCATAAGTAATGTTGTTACAGTGTTTTTGTTTTAATGATTTATGTTGCAATGCAGAAGTAGTTGGAGGAGCCTCATTAAAAACAGCAACCCCGACTAGGGATTACGCTGAGAAGCAGAAAATGCCTAAATGTATTTCCCAGGGATAATGAGAAAGTGTAAGTTATACAGTAATGCTTGTGTTTTGAAAAGAAAAGTTTAAATGTATTATTATCTTTTACTCAGTCTACAAGAAATATAGTTACAGTGTTTCTGATTCGTTAGTACATATATGAATACGTTTTCCTGTAGAACTAAGCTAAAATGTAAAATTGTTAAAAGTGTTAGTGTTAGTTTTAGGAAAAAAGAATTCCGATAATTATGTCGTAGTAATTGCGTATTTGTTTGGGTAATAATTCGGTTCACTTATAAAGACTATTGGCGTATTTTCATGACTTTTGCTTGCAGAGATTTCACTGACGCTAAAGTTTTCCAGACTTCTTAATATTATTTTATTTTTTAATCCAAAGCGTCAGAATACGGCAATATAAGAGAGGATCGAGACGTCAAGACTCGATCTCCACCACTGGGACGTTACGCATCCTACCTAAACGAAGACCTAGATATCATGTTTCTGCATACTTATAAGGAAGTTGGCCGCAGGTTGGGCTACGGCAAATCTATCGTTACAAACAGGAAAAAAGTTTGTAAATATACGGAACAGTAGAACAAATAAAACATTAAGACAAAACAGCTACACGTTGATGAAAGGATTGTAAGACGCATAGAGGAGAATGTAAAAAACAGATGTTTCTAGTTTTCTGTAAAAGAAAACTATTGTGACAGTTTTCTTGTCCGCACTTTTCTGTCCGCCCTCAGATCTTAAAAACTACAGAGGCTAGATTGGCTGCAAATTGGTATGTTGATTATCGACCCTCCAGTCATTAAACGTACCAAATTCCAACCCTCTAGTCTCAGTAGTTTTTATTTTATTTAAGGTCCAAGTTAGCCATAGTCGTACCTCTGGCACTGCTGCAGGTACCAACAACACAGACCACCACCGGACCGTGGCTGAGTTTCATGGGTCGCAGCCAAGAGTTTTATGGGCTGTGGCTGAGTTTCATGAGCCGCGGCTGAAAGTTTCATACAGCATTATACGCTGTACAGAAAACTCGATCGCGCCGAAGAAACTTAGGCGCATTTTTTACTTGTTTATTGTGAGGACCGGAAATCTTGCAGAACCTAGGGTATATTAGTCCTTATCATTATACCTAACCGAGAGTAAGGAAATTCAGTCGAATAAAAAACAAATGTCCTAATATATATATATATATATATATATATATATATATATATATATACATATATATATATATATATATATATATATATATATATATATATATATATATATATATATATACATATATATATATACATATATATATACATATATATATATATATATATATATATATATATATATATATATATATATATATATATATATATATATATATATATATATATACATACACACATATATATATGTATATACATATACATATATATATATATATATATATATATATATATATATATATATATATATATATTATATATATATATATATATATATATATATATATATATATATTATATATATATGTGTGTGTGTGTGTGTGTGTGTGTGTACTTGTAATAGCCACAATGCCCTCTTAACTTCTTGAATTCTTCAAACTTTTTTGGATATGCTTGTCACTACAAAGCCGTAAGATCCAAGTGCAAGAAATTGAAGAGACTGTGATGCCCGGTCGCGGGAAACGAACCCGTGTCACCATAATCACAAGGAGGACACGTTGCCGACCTGACTTCTCGTGGTCAGGTCGGCAACGTGACCTTGTGATTATGGTGACGCGGGTTCGTTTCCCGCGACCGGGCATCACAGTCTCTTCAATTTCTTGCGCTTGGATCTTACGGCTTTGTAGTGACAAGCATATCCAAAAAAGCGCGAAGAATTCGAGAAGTTGAGAGGGCATTGTGGCTATTACAAGTACATATGTATCTGGTAAAAGTGACCAGTAGATTCTACATATATATATATATATATATATATATATATATATATATATATATATATATATATATATATATATATATATATATATATATGTATATATATATATAGTATATATATATATATATATATATATATATATATATGGTAGATAAAATGATTTTTTATTCCACTGATTGGAAAATAAAACAATCTCGCAAGACTTTACTCTAATTTTATTGAAAACAAACAATAAGTAGCCAAGACTGTCCTCATTCCGTTAAGAAATTCCTTGAAAAACGATCGTAACTTGGCATTACTCTATGATTTCTGTCTAAATGACATATTTCGTAAAAAGACCTGATATTCTCGCTTTCATTACATAGATGGCGAACGCGTAATGAATGAATACCTGTGTAATCTAAAACAAATTGAAAATAAAAAAAAAAAAGAAAGCAGTAATTTTCTTTGCGGACACAAACTCATGTGTCCACCTGTAAGATTGACAAATTACATGTCATTTCTGTCTCATTATAAATCTGAATTACACAATCTGTTCCCAAGCATGACATTCTCTCCATGTTTATGCAGATCCCGAACACGCAGTGTGTGAAAATCATTATAAAATAACAAAAGAATTTAATATAAAGATAAATAAATCAATAAAAATGCTATTATGAACTGAAATAAGACCGCGTGAACACCTTTTCTGACACTGTAACTTGAAAATCATTTTCCCCGCGACAGCACGTGATACCCCAATCCCCGGGAACAGTATAACCAATTTGAAGTGGCTATAACATAAACTGTTATTGTATAATTATTCTGATGCGAAATGAGGGCCAACTCATTTCACCGAAATTATATATATATAATATATATATATATATATATATATATATATATATATATATATATATATATATATATATATATATATATATATACTGCATATGTGTATATATATATACATATATATATGTATATATATATAATATATATATATACAGTATATATATGTATATATATACGTACACCCAGCTCGTGTATTGGCAGCAATGAGACCATAAATCTCTCATTATGCCTCATTCAGAGCGGAAGACAGATCGTCCGTCCGGTTTGCCAATGGTTAGTGAAGCCGTTTCGGGGACTATAAACGCGAAATTCTGCAGGTTAAGCAAGACACGAATTTCGCAGTAAAATGCAACGGGGAGACAAATGGATTCCATTTAATTTCATTTTTCATTCTGTTGCTTTAAAAGTGACTGTTGATATCCGAAACTGAAAATTTTTCAGGCTCTTATCTTGCCATCCTAACCAAGAATGGGTCTAAGTGTGGCCTGAGGAGGTAGTAGGATGTGTGTGAGTTTCAGTATCACTACATTTCTGCTTACAAAAATACAAGAGAGGTCTGATTAATGAAAGATACTGAATGTGTTTGAATGACAACTTTTTTCCTTCAATACTTCAAGCAGTAATAATAAGAGTCATAATCTTAAT
>JANJGK010000027.1:19232384-19237384 GCA_039081455.1 Macrobrachium rosenbergii | reverse complement strand
GGTTATGTAAGAGTTATTTTTTTATTAAATCAGTTTACTTTGCAGTAATGGTATATTAATTAAAAACATACAAGAATTTAAGTTATTCTTTTGATTGCTACTTGAAGGTTAATTAACGCTGTAGTTTAAATTTACAACTATTTTATCAAATTTAAAATGTGACCTCATTGAAATGGATTTGTCAGTAATGCAATGAACAGACCTTTTGTATAGTTATGGTGCCAACACTGAGCAAACTCATTCTTAACTATGGCCCTAACACAGCGAGCAAACCCTTTTTTTGTATTTTGGGGATGTGGGGGTGGGGGGGAGGTTTAAGCTTCAGTTTCACTCTCAGCCTTGTGACATGTTAGCAGGTTGTTTTCCCTGCCTCCTGAGTCGTTAGCAGTTGTTAGGTTTCCGTGGCTGAATGACTAGTTAGCAGGTACCTGTACTGATCAAATTTATTTCTTGTGATAGAAATTCATTTCTCGCTATAATGTGGTTCGGATTCCCCCAATAAGCTGTACGTCCCGTTGCTAGGTAACCAATTGGTTCTTAGCCACGTAAAATAAGTCTAATCCTTCGGGCCAGCCCTAGGAGAGCTGTTAATCAGCTCAGTGGTCTGGTAAAACTAAGGTGTACTTAACAGTTCATGAAGGCATGGCTCTCCATGCTAGAGTTAAACAGGATGTTGGGTAATAGGTTTCGGCTAGAAAAGGTTAGGAACCCCTTGTAGAGGGTAGCACCGTCATCGCTCCTCACGTTGTGCGCAGTAGGCTATTACTAAAGGTAGTTTGTAGCGTCCCTAACTGCACCCACTTTCAGCCTGTTACTCTCTGCTACCATTCCCGCTTCCTTTCTTCCATCTTGCTATTCACCATTCTTGATTCGCAATTTTCGAGCGCTGAATGGCCGAAAATGCCCCAGTGTTTGTCTTTACAGCCTAATTTTCAAAAGCCAGTCAAATTTGAAAACCACTGTTGAAGGGTTATTAAGTCTTTCGTGTTTATTCAGTTTCTTCTGTCTCGTTCAAGTTTTCTGTTTACAGAGATCCAGACATGCTGGTGGCAGGTACCTAATTCACTACTTCGGTCATCAAAGACCTGATGGAATTTTAACTGAATTATTCCAAATCATTACGGGTCGCTTTTGCTTGGGAGGCGAAGGTATTCACCACTGGGCCACGAGCAATTAGATAAATTTCGTTATCTCAAGTGGTTTTCCTTCGTGTATAGTGTTTTAATCGGTTTTGTAATTAAGTTTTTCTTGTTTTTATGAGGCATTTACGTCTATTTTCTAAGAACTTTTATTGTATCATGGTGATACGCCATAACTTCAAGCCCTCGCCTCAGCTTTCCATGAAATAGACAATCCCCCGTGGGGTTGGGGCAAAAAAACACGTACGTTTTCTCAGATGGATGAGCAGATACGCTGATCTCCCAGAAATGAGTAGTTAGACGTTGAGTTAAGTATACCTTAGTTCAGGAGTTTTCAACCTTTTTCCCCCCACGTACCATTTTGGGTATTTTTTAATGTCAGTAATGTAGCCCCATTACTTTGTATAGAGTAGAAAAACAAAACAAAAGCAGAAAAACATTCCATTGTGTATGTCCGCAAGTACTGTACTGAAGGGAAGCAAGTACACAACTCTCCTGACATAACCAACAATATTGTAAACACAAAGAATTCCATAAAAATAAAGAAAATTGTTGATAATTAATTACCTGTGGCTATGCAGTCAGTGGGCGGCCAGGCCCCTAACCCTAACACCCGTGGGGAGAGCGTACCCCCTAACTGACCCTTGGCGTACCCCCTGGGGTACGTGTACCCCAGGTTGAAAACCCCTGCCTTAGTTTAACCAGACCACTGAGCTGATTAACAGCTCTCCTAGGGCTGGCCCGAAGGATTAGACTTATTTTACGTGGCTAAGAACCAGTTGGTTACCTAGCAACGGGACCTACAGCTTATCGTGGAATCCGAACCACATTATAGCGAGAAATTAATTTCTATCACCAGAAATAAATTCCTGTAATTCTTCATTGGCCGGCCGGAGACCTCGAACTCGGGCCTAGCGGAGTGCTAGCCCAGAACTCTACCGACTCGTCCAACGAGGAACTAGTTAGGCATTGAATATTAGTGAAATATCCACAAAGCCCTCATCCTCCGTTGTTGCATGTTGGAAAGGGGGAAATAAATTGAATATTTTTTGTTTTAGAAAAAGTTTGTCATAATTCATCTGTTTTCAGGACGAGACTAAATGACTGGACGTGCTCCCTCACAAAATAACTGCCGACGTAAAAAATAAAGTGGCAAATAAAGAATGAATGCGAACAATAAATGCTTTGATGACAAGTGAAGAAATTTAAATGGAAGTTTGCACAGTGCTTGCTCTCCTCAATTACGTTATACAAAAGATGCCAAACGAATAAAATAAAATATGCCCAGAACCTTCACACCTTTTGATCCTTTTCAATGGAATATTTTCAAAGGGTAAAAGGAAACAAATCCTTATTTTCTTTCATTATGCCCTTTCATGAAATAAATATCTGGATATTATAAATAAAATGAAACTCAAATATACCATGAAACTGTCACATATATCCTTCCTTTTACATGCTCTTGAAATGCAAAAATAAACTGAATAGTGTCATTGAAACATGAAGGCTAATTATACTATTTTTATGCAGGAATTCGTCCTAAAATCATTAGGTCGATTTATTTTGTGATGGGCGGTACGGGTGAATTTCCCTGTACACCCAGCTAAAACAGTTCAGTGTCAAAATTGCAGTCTGAGAATTGACTGCAGAGTAGCATATCTCATTTATGAACGAATGAATATAATGAGGTTGTCTTTTTGTATTTTGTAGAAACTGACTGTAGCGCAGTTCAATGGAGCCCTTAGAAACACTGCCACTTAAAGGTTCCTAGTGTGCTTGGTTCCCGGTCATTCGTATGTGTAACAAGCACTGGCATTGGGATTACTTGAAGTCTTCTTTCAGTGGTAGTTTTATCCTTATTTTTAAACTCATACTTTTTTGTACAAGTTATTTACAGTTTAACAGACCCCTCTTATCAGAGTATACGGTTAGCTAAATATTTAAATAACAGACAGTCCACAGAGAAATAAAAGCATCTGTTTTCTATTAATGAGAAAACTATATAAGTGTTGACAGACATATTACTGCCAAACCACTTATTTGTACTCGGAGCCTTCAGAGGCTTGTACTCACAGCCTTCAGGGGCTTGTACTCACAGCCTTCAGAGGCTTGTACTCACAGCCTTCAGAGGCTTGTACTCACAGCGTTCAGAGGCTTGTACTCACAGCCTTCAGAGGCTTGTACTCACAGCCTTCAGAGGCTTGTACTCACAGCCTTCAGAGGCTTGTACTCACCAGCCTTCAGAGGCTTGTACCCAGAGCCTTCAAGAGGCATGTATGGTTATCATAAAATTAAACTTAAAAAAATGAACGTCTGCACAGCTGAACCACTCAAGACTACAGCCTTGTGATAAAGCTTCTAAATAAGAGCTTCTCTGAAATATAGAGATTTGGTCGAAAAATGGGCGGAATACAGAAATTCCAGATAGTTTCCTGGTCCCTTTGATTTCTGGCTCTAACGAAATTTAGCGAAGCTACGAAAGGAACCGAAGGGTTTTGTTAGAATGGATAATGGTGATGACTATTAGCATTGATTGTTAGGCAAGGAAATGCAAAAGTTTTCTTAGTAAATCTTGGCCGAAGATGGCTTTAGCTCAAAAACACTTATATTTGTAATGAATGGAATATGGTATTTTCCTTTAGGAGTTATATAAATTAATGATTACAAGAATATTTATCAAGAATTTAATTCATTCACCTCAATCGGACATTATTACGCAAAGGCCTGTCCAGACGAGCGGGCCTGATCGGCGGGCAAACACTGTTCCCATAACCCGTTCCACTATACTGACCGACCGAGTGTGTAGCCAGAACGATGCGATTGACTGGTAACGATGCTTCAGAAGCGAGAGAGAATATAAACGGCTGAAGTGCCCGACGGGCATGCCCGCTAGTGTGGACAGGCCATAAGGCTGCGTCCACACGATCGAGCTTTGTTCGACGAACTTTGTCCGGTGTGACGTCAGAAGCGGGCAAAGTTCTGACTTTGCTCGCTGTTTCTCCGCTTCTGACGTCACATCGGACAAAAGTTCGTCGAACAAAGCTCGATCGTGTGGACGCAGCTTAAGAATGCATTCGGCAGATTAAAAAAAACAAAATTTGTATGAATTTCAATGAACTTCGAACTCTTAGTTTTTGATGCAAAGAAAGCGGGTCAGTAAAATGAACTAAAGTTAAATAGGCGTTACCGGTGACCAAAAGATTAAGTGACAGCTAAATCAGAAATGTAAAGGTATTTGTATTAAAGATTGGTATAAACTTGTGTATTTATGCAAAGCTTTAACTAGCGCTTCCGCGCGCACATTTTTCCAAGGAAGTCAACCTCGAAATTAAAAACTAGGACGAAAACAAAATGAAAATTCCACTTAAAAGTTTCGTAGTCCAACGGATCTTTTCGAAAGTGACCCAGTCACAATACGACAGAGTTATATCGTAACAAAATTCAAATGAACAGGTGTAGAAATGAAGAAAAGATGAAGTGTATTTAGCCCCAAAATGCGCTAAATACACTTAATAAATTAACAAAGGTAAACAAGTAGTGAAGGTTATATTCATAAGCACCGACATCTATGGATATTAATTATCAAAAGCAGAAATAAAATTAACATAATTTCGCTTTCGTTTCCCTACTTTCAGGGCACTAATAATTATAATATATACACACATATACATATATATATATATATATATATATATATATATATATATAATTATATTATATATATAATATATATATAATTACATATATAATATATATATGTATATATAATATATAATATATACTGTATATATATATATAAATATTATACATATATATATATATATATATATATATATATATATATATATATATATATATATA
>JANJGK010000027.1:19209029-19232284 GCA_039081455.1 Macrobrachium rosenbergii | reverse complement strand
TTTCTACTTCTACGATTTCTCTCCACTTCTTGTAGTTGTCTGACTTTACGTTTTCAGAGTTGGCTGTTAAAATTTTCCAATGTTTTTATTACCTATAAACTTTAATAATAAATTACTTCTTTCGTGAATTATTAAACAAGTGTTTTGTTCATTTCATGATTTTTCTAAAATGATAAATCAACAGTTTTCAAACTGATTAATTTTATCAATACCTGTTTAAAAAACTCTTACCTCATTATTTTAAAGATTTCATACAATGAACAAAACCACTTAACAATAATTTACTTGGTTTTCTCCATTACGAATTAAACGTAATCTCTTCTTAAAATTTAGAGGTTCATAAATACATCCGAAAATGTTAATAATCAACGCCAAAACATATATGTGAAAGCCTTTTTAGTCTTCCCGCTCTCTCTCTCTCTCTCTCTCTCTCTCTCTCATCCTATTTCATATTTTACAACTGAATCCTCTTAAGGCCTGAAATCCCCTTAAAAATGCACCGGGAAAGATCCTTATGAGATGAGATTACATTAGTGAAGGGGCTGAGGAAACAAGGAAATTCTCTCAGAGAAAATCCATTCACTTTTGAGAGATTTTATTCCATAAGAAAATGAATGGGATTTTGCATGGGCATTCTTCCTTTTTTTCTCTCTTTTTTTTTTAACCTTATTTTAATCTTGATGAGTATTATTCAATGCAATGATATTAACAGTTGTGTGATGTAGCTGACTGAATACGTCCTTGCCTTCATATATACATGCATACATACTTACATACATATCAACATACATGCATATATGTAGATCAAGTCTGCTTTTTCAATCACGAGCCCTTGCCAGAAATGTTGCAGGGTATATGAGACCTGATATGGACCTCTGAACCCTGCATAACCAAGCGAGATAACCCAAAAAGAAAATCTAAGTTACGAAATAAATATAATCAGAAATAATAAGAGCAGTTTCAAAATAATGTTAACACAGGGATGTTGTTTGATTAGTATCGAGGGCGACATCAAACTGGGCTTTTTCTAAGTTCAAGACTGACCAACGCCATAACAGATTTTACCTGTGCATACGATCTGAAACCGTCACTGTGAGTAAGATACGGGGGATCTGATGGGAACCTAAGGTTTAACTGCTACTAAGTCACCAGAAGTAACCACTGGCTGGCTTCCCCGTGCCCCATGTAGGTGGAGACAGGGGTTGGGCGCCTATCATCTGTGGGTTTATATTCGGTTTCTAAGACATTGTGCAATGCTGTAATGGTCTGTCACTTGTCTCTGCGGCTAATTAGTGACATTTAAGCCTTTAAACCTTCAAACTTGACCTGCATGAATAATGACAACAATGGCACATCTTTTTACATAAAAACAATGGACCTCACTTAAGTATGTCATATTAAAATTAACTTATTTTTTCTATAATAACGTTTGAATGTTAACACAAAATTTAAAGAGAATTTCTTCGTCCCAGACAGACCATAAATCTGCACTTTTTCCCTTGGGTTAACCACTATTTACATTTTTCGTGGAATGTTTATCACTTCCCTAGCGAACCACAGGATCTTATGAGTATCAAAGGAAATAACTGTAGCAATTAATGCTCTCAATCGTCATAAAATAAATCGACATTTAGTAAAATGTTGCTCCGTACTTCGGATAAGAAATATTTAATATCTATTTTATCATCTTTAACTACGTCATTAAAAAAATCCTTGAGAACATTTACACAATTTTGCCTCAACTATTGACTGACTTACGAAGAAATGAGAAATCTCTGAAACTATATTGATAACTTCTGATCACATGTTTTAGCTGGATTAAAATTAATTTTTTTCTGTACATTTTGCAGAATTCAGTATCTATTCAACAAAGAGCAAACATAATGCAGCACATCCGTTACCTGCACCTCTGGTGCTCTGAAAAACTCTCATTTTAAGTTCCTGAAAAGTCTAACAAAGGAAAACGGTTGCTGAATCAATAAAGATAATCGAACCAAAATATAACCTTCTAGATCCCTGATAACAAGAAACTGCCGGACTGTCATGAAAGTTAAGTGATGTTATTTACCATAAAAAAATCAACAGACAGTAAGATGAAATGAATTTCGGTTGATTACCTTCTTGCATACATTGCAATAAAAGTTTTTTTTTTTAGTATTTTGGAATAAAAGAAATTTGCACAGTTTACCTTTCAACAGACAGTAGAATAGAGGAATTTTTCGTAATTTACTCTCCAGTATAATAATTTGGCGTAGTTTACCTTTAAACGGCAGTGGAACTGAAAAAATTATGAGTAATTTACTCTCAATATAACGACTGCATAATTAATCTTTCAACGACAGTAGAACAGAAAAACTTTTTACAATTTACTCTTCAATAAAATAGCTTCGCATAGTTTATCTCTCAACAGAAACTAGAATTGGGGAATTTTGTGGAATTTACTCTGCAATAAAGAACCCTGTGTAGTTTATTTTCAGTAGGCAATAAAGTAAAAAGATTTTACGTAATTTATCATTCACTAGAGCAGACTAAAAAGAACTTTGTGTAGTTTATCCTTCAACATACAATGGAATAAAAGAATTTGAGGTAGTACTTTTCATCAGACCGGATAATAAAAGTTTTATTAGTAAAGTTGCCCTACAACAGACAGTTTCGCAAGATAATTTTGCGAAAGTTGCCCTCCAATGGAGTAGAATTAATGAATTTTGAAACGAGATTTAGTAATGGAAGAAAAGAGATACTTGGAAATTTTTCAAGAATTTCCTTCTTCTTTGCCAGATACTGACCTTATCCGGGTCAATGGCTCAGATTCTGCGACGTTAACATTTTTGCTAAATTAATCTTTTGCAGGAAAGGACTTTCACGAAGGATATTTATAGTTCAAGCGAATCTAGATAGACCAAATATTTCGGGTCGTCTTGAAACGGCGGCTGTATAACCAAAGCATTCCTTTGTGCGGTGAAAAATAAAGTTTTAATTTTTTGATGTTAATAGTTCTGCGCGTCTTAGCAAAATTTAAACGAATGAATAAAAAAAGTAAAAAAAAAAAAAAGACCATCATTGTTATGACCAGATATTAAGGGACATCCTTATACAGCCAGGATATTATAAAGTTTTTGAGAAATGGACAATGAAATGTTTAATTATTTTTGGGGGACTAATAACGATTCGTGCTTGAGCAAAATATTACCGAAATATTCTAAAGACCATTTCATAAAAGATATAAAATTATAAATATACATATATATACACATATATATTTATATACATACTTACATGTGACACGAAAAATTCAATTTTTTCATATGCTACCATAACAGAATGCTAATCCGTGCCTTCATCATCATTTTTATTCGTATCGACTTAACTTCGTACCCTTCAATATTTCTCCTTTATTTTTTGGTTTTTATATCTCTTCATTTCCTCTCTCCTTCATCTTAGATACCATAAATCCATCGCAGGAGCATAATTTCACGACCATGGAGGAATATAAGATTGAAAAGTGGGATGTGGTTGGGGAACGTGGACCTGCAAAATCACATACCATCAGCATAACTGGGGACAGAGAGAGAGAGAGAGAGAGAGAGAGAGAGAAGCTCTAAGATATTGATGGAGAGGCACATGAGGTTTTTCTACAATAATTTATTCTGAAAAAAAAATTATCATATGATAATTATTCTGAGAGAGAGAGAGAGAGAGAGAGAGAGAGGAAAGCTTTAAGATACTGATGGAGAGGCACATAGTGTTTTTCTACAATAAATTGTTCAGAAAAAATATTTATCATATGATAATTATTCTGAAGAGAGAGAGAGAGAGAGAGAGAGAGGATGTTGAATACTGAAAGAGAGACGGAGAGTACTATTCTGCAATTAACATCCAGGAAATAGGATGTATCACATGAGATTTTTCCCAGAGAGAGAGAGAGAGAGAGAGAGAGAGAGAGAGAGATCCAATGAAATGTAAAACTTTAGAGGTTGTTCTGTGTTCCGAAATACCCAAGTGGGTGATTCTTTGTAGAATTCTCTCTCACGCCCGACATAAAAGGATGCTGGCATTAGCAGTCCTGAACAGAGACTGGAAGTAATCAGCGCAAAGCTGTAAAGCTAAGCAACAAGAATGAAAATTTTGGAATATTAAATTGTATTACAATGTAAGTATGTGTTTTCTTACTGTTGTACATTATTAATATGGGTCTCTTTCTTTTGCCAGATATGTATGTAATTCTGATAACCGCCATAACTATATATATATATATATATATATATAGACATTAAACTTCAAATTTCGTTTAATATCAAACTGACTCAACCTCGGAGTAACATATCCCTTGGGGTTGAGTGAATTTAATTTTAAACGACATTTGTAGTTTAATGTTTGTGAATATAAAAGATTTTACGGCATATGTGTATATGTGTATGTATGTATGTATATATATATAAATTATATATATATATATATATATATACATATATATATATATATATATATATATGATGTATGAATGTATACCCAGTGCGTTTATTCTCATTTTTTACACATGAAGATAGAGTACCTGTGTGTTTAAGAATGAATGAATGAATTAATTAATGCAATAGAACTGGCACATATATGAATATATAGAAGCTCTGAAGATTTATATAGCATAACATGTTTTATTCCGCATTTCATCACATAAATACAAATTAAATGAAAAAAATATACCTAGATATTTAACATAAACCAATATATTGTAAAAGGAATTGTAAATATAAAACCAACTGCTCCGAATTTAACTTTAAAAAAATTTGGTAAAAGGAACACAAAAATATGAAATTCATTTCCCCCGAATTCAACATACGTAGATATACTGCATAGTTAAATATACTTTATCTAAATATAAAACCAAAATACTACGAATAATTAACACGCGCAAACTTATTCTAAAAGGAATTTTATATCTATAACCGAATGCTCCGAATTCAACGTACAAAAATATATTATATACTGTAAAGTTAAATACCCTTCGAAATATAAAACCGATTGCTTGGAAATTAACGTCTCTCCTTCCGGCGCGAAAGATTTAAAAGCGACATAAATTTCGAGGCGACATATAAATATCCGAAGCCTTTCTTTTTGCCGACAGATGCGGATATGCAGGAAAAACGGCGCATTGTGTTCCTTCGACGTTGATGCATTGCTTTTGGCCTGTTATTGCATATTTCGGCTGATTTATCCGCCGAATTTATGGGGAAAATTTATTGCTCAAGGATAAGGCTCAGAGCATCAGAGGTAAACATCCAGACATTTCTTCTTCTTGCCTGGGGATTTAGAGAACTAGTTAGAAGAATGAATGAAGGGATTAATAAAGAGATTACACACACACACACACACACACACACATATATATATATATATATATACATATATATATATATATATATATATAAAGCATTGTTAGCTGATTAATGTCAAGCCTAAGAAACTGATGAACGTGTAAATACCTATACAAAAACTAAATCATAAAAATGCAGAATTCAGCTCAACTATCATCCCTCTAATGGAATTCTGTTATGCAGATATACTTATTTTAATAAATTTACTCTTGTCTTACCACCAAAAATTTGCTGGAAAATAATTAAAATATTATACGTCCAAAGAATATACATATACATACACATATATATATATGTATGTATATATATATATCATATATATATATACATACATACATACATACTTATATGTATATACAGAATATATATAAATACATACATATATATGTATGTGTGTATGTATATATAATCTTTATTAATCCTTTCAAATATTAAAATAAATACGTCCAAAGAATACCTCCATTTCTTTGATGAGGAAGTGATAATGATAAATCATTTGGGAAACCAAAGTGGTATTACGGAACGCTATTCGACATGGATGAAAGATCACTGAAAAATCTCTGTCGGCAATAGGATTACGCTGCTGACGCACAGAGAGAGAGAGAGAGAGAGAGAGAGAGAGAGATATGATGCATTCTATTTTTGAATAGTCTGGCAAATATTTCATTCGAGTGAGTTGGGCCGCTGGTATGAATGCGTGTATTAGACTGAACAGTATTCTTTTCGTCCATCGGCTGCGTATTATAAGCTTGCAAATAAATGTCTCGGCGGATAATCAGCATCTTACTTTATCATTCACTAAGCTCCAAAAACATTTCAGTTAATGGCCGAGAGCACTTTTATTAATTCATGTTACGTCTTTCAGAAACTACGTTTCAGTAATTTATTGACATCACATTTATCAGTTTCTACTATGTATTTTAGCAGAAGTTTCAACGCTCTATATAATTATGTCATATATACCTACACACACACACACACACACACACACATATATATATATATATATATATTTAGAGAGAGAGAGAGAGAGAGAGAGAGAGAGAGAGTAAGCATTTATGAAACCAATCATGCACGTAAAAATAATGTCACAGTTTTCCCTACTGACTCAGGACAATCCATAGATCATATTCATATCCTTAAAATGGACCTCTTTTGAACAGCCGAATTACATCGAGGCTGCTCTGTCAAAAACGAAAAGGGTTTCCAGGACATGTTGGGCTACATTCAGTCCGGCTTCATCATTCCCAGTATTTTAGGGAACGCGGAACGAATTTAGGGCCCGAAAGGATATGTTCACCTGGTCGAATTCTCCCAATTACTGCTGCTGTAAATTTATTCCTAACAAGAAAAAGCATTCATTTACAATGGCTGGATGAAGCCCGCCAGCCAGCCAGCCAAGTTCTGGATGAACAAAGAGTCCTGGAATAATGTTAACTGAACAGTAGCCTTCCGCAGAGGGCTCTTAGTGTGTGTGTGTGTGTGTGTGTGTGTGTGCATAAACTGAGAGAGAGAGAGAGAGAGAGAGAGAGAGAGTGAAAAAAACCTGCGAGCTGACTGCTTGTGTAGGTGGGCAAGTTACCTGCAATAAATGTTAAGATGGAGTAATATCAAAAATTAAACTACATCTTTGAACGATGAATTTAAACACTTAATTTTCGTAAGCTTTTCACTTTGTTATTACTATAACCAGATCTTTATGTACTGTACAATAAGGATAAATGGGAATGATTACAACACTTTGAAAGTTATGCCTATAATTTAATTTCAAAACTTTGAAGTTTCAGGTTTAGTGATCCAGAAATTAACTACGGTAGAGTTCCTCTCTCTCTCTCTCTCTCTCTCTCTCTGTGTGTGTGTCTGTGTGTTTTAATAAAGGGGATCCTCCGCTGAACAAAGCCTCCAAAGTTTAATATATTGTAGTCTTTCTTTTGTTTTTCAATTTGGTCTTTTTGTTTTGAAAGATCGAATTTCTTAATGATAGTTAACTTCACCCAATGACTTGATTCTATACTGGCAAATGTACTACGAATCTTCTAGATTTTTATTGCAATTAGGAATTTGGATTTTGTACCTTGTGACACAACAGATTTACTACCAACACTGTTCCCGCAATATAACGTCTCTTTTGAACAGTAAAAAATATTCAGGAAAAGAAAAAATCTTCAAGGCCGTGCATCTCTCCAAAGCAAGTGAACAACTGACCACTTCGTTTGTTTTCTCTTAAATGTATTGACCTATGAGCCAATGGACCTTTCAATGCTGAAATTCATGAGAACCCTTTGGACGTTAAATGTTATTTCAAGGGGATATTAAATCCTTTAAATACTTACATGAGCAATTAAAGTTTTGAACTACTGTGCATGATGAAATGTTGAACTTCATGATGAAATTTCATGTTTAAATTTATGAGGCTTCTGTCTTGAAATTCATGACGTTTCAACATTACATGCTGAGTTTCTGGAGGAAATTTCACCTGTGAATATTGAATTTCATGAGGGAATGAGACCTTTAAATAATGAACTAAATTTCAGTGGGATTTCTGAATCTTTAAATATTCAAATTCATTATGAGATCTGAAATTGACTTATTAGGATATCTGAACTTTATATATTGAGATGCATGACGAAGTTTTATTGTTATATGTTTAACTTGATAAGGGTTTTGAGCATTAATTTTTTTACTTAATTTAAAAATTTCACCTTTAAATACAAAATTGCATAATCAAAACTGACCTTGAGAAATTGGACTGAATGAGGAAATTATTTTGACCTTTAAATATTAAACTTCGTGAGCACATATAATCTTTCAATATCAAAGATTCTGTGGAAATTTTCTCCTTGAAATCCTTAACTTCATGGGAAATTTGACTTTCAAATAAGAACTTCCATTAGCAAATTTAATTTTTAAATTTTGAACTCTGTAAGGAAATCTGACTTATAAATAATAACCTATATTGGGAAATACGATCTTTTAATCTTGACCTCATGAGAATGCCACCTTGAAGTATTAAACGCGATGAGGAAATTTCATCTGCAGATATTCAATTTCATGACGCGCTCTGACATTTACATACTGAATTTCCAGACTAATTTCACCATTCCCGATAACCCCTCATGAGGACCTTAGCTGCAGATAATCGAAGTTTATCGATGATTTAAAGATAAATTTTTGAACATCAAGGACGATTTAGCCGCAGTGACAGTGTTTTAGATATACTGGAAAACATAACGCTAAAAGACTGAAATTATCAAATAGCTTAGATATGAACGACTGAACTTCAATTGCCTCAGCTTCATGATTATGTAGAGGTCTTACTATATTTAGTAAGTTGTTTTTTACTCCCTCCGATTTTTTCCCCCAAAATAACAACTCCCCCAGTTTGAAAAAACTACATATATTGAAATGAAACTACATATGTTGAAATGAAACTACATATGTTGAAATAAAACGTCATCCATTACATATATGTGATGGATGACGTTTTATTTCAACAGTCGACTAACCTTCAGGTTATAGGTAGTTTATTATTTGAATTAATCACTTACAAAGACAAAAAAAAAGGAAAAGAAAAACCTCATACACAGGATTCTTTAGTCATTCGTATCAAATCCCCTTTTGTTTATTTAACAATTTATCTCAGTTTTCCTGTAATTATTCATCTATTAATTCATTCATTCATTTATCTACACTTCAGTTGCTAATGTCACTTTTAAGCGTCAGGTTTCCCATTCCTTCGCTAAAAGCCGCAGAAACTTTACACTCCCACCTGGCGTCTGTCAAGCGCGGCTGTGGTTAGATATTAAAAATGTTATATTCATTTAATTATAAATAAATATGGCAATGGTCAGCTGTGCTTACCGTCAATACCAGGGCCAAATATCCAATAAATGTCAGACTAAAGGTAGAAGACTGATTTAGCTCCATCATTTCCCGAATTTTCACGCTGCCTCTATTTCAGAACACGAGTGCAATTTCATGCTGGCAATTATGCAGAGCAACACGATGACGCTTACAGAATTTTACATAAACAAATTAAGCTGAAATATGGCACGCGCTGCACACACAAACAAACAAACAAACACACAAATAGACACACACATATATATATGTGTATATTATATATATATATATATATATATATATTCTTGTGGGCAGCGGCAGAGGAGGTGTGGCTCATGAAGGTCCTAAACAAATCCACATCCTGTGCAGTTCGTATTTCCGGAGGAGGTGCACTTGACGTAAACTGGGTTAAAGAAGATTTGGTGTGCCAGGGTGGTCATCTTAACGTGACGCTAATTGCAGGGGACAGCCATTTCTGGTTTCCGCTCTCGAGACTTACTATGCAATAGACGTTACCCTGAAGATAGCGCCAAGCGATATGATGGAGGTTTATATTTAGACCATTACGCAATATACGCGGTCATGGAGATGTCGCGTAAGCATTTAGTGAGGAAGGGTGTTGAAAATCGTGAACTACGTGGAAACGACACTTTTAGTATTATGCGCTGTATTCATGCGCTACCTTATCATTTAATAACAAATGGAGTTTAACGTCAACACCTAATTCGTGGGTTGTAGGTTAGTTCTTCGTTGGGCGAGTCGGTAGAGTTGTCGGCTAACACTCGCTAGGCCCGAGTTCGAGTCTCCGGCCGGCTAATGAAGAATTAGAGGAATTTATTTTCTGGTGATAGAAATTCATTTCTCGCTATAATGTGGTTCGGATTCCACAATAAGCTGCAGGTCCCGTTGCTACGTAACCAATTGGTTCTTAGCCACGTAAAATAAGTCTGATCCTTCGGGCCAGCCCTAGGAAAGCTGTTAATCAACTCAGTGGTCTGGTAAAACTAAGGTATACTTTTTTTTTGTGGCACAGAGATCTCGTTTATGACATCCACACATGCCGTAACCATGTAGAGACACCAAGAGCATATTCAGCAAAGAGGGAGACTTCACGAAAAAGAATGCACTGGTAAAAAGGAAGAGTTAACTTTCATTAGCAAACACCCGAGCGCTTCCGTCTTCTAATACCAACAACCGCCTCCAGTTGCAAGCGGGGCTAAAATCATGCGAGTAATCAAGGGAAGGAGCAATCCAGTGGCACCAAATTGCCAAATTGCGCTTCAGACATGAAGATGAATATCTCAGGGGAGGAACGATCCTCTTGCTCTGCTGAGGTAATAGCCAGACAAGGGGAGAACTAGGGATGGAGGGAGGGGGGGGGGGTGGAGTGGGGCGGGGGTTAGGGGCAACGTCCGTGCCTGCGTTCTAAGTCACGAAGGCAATGGGAATAAGCGTCTGTTTCGCTTTCCCTCGTATGTTTTATCATTTTCATAGGTATGAAATAGGCCCAAGAAACAAGTGCTCAGGCCAGTGAGATGGACAGTCACTTGGCCATTTCTAAATCATGCCACAGGGAAACCAGGCAAAGCGAGTCGAAGGAAAAGAGCAAAACATTTACTAATGAAGAAAACGAGAATCGCAAATCTCTGCCACGGTTGAAAATTCATCCTCAAAATGTTCCTTCTACCAAAAAATGGAATGTCTGTCTCTCCCAAAAGTTACATTTCTGTCTCTCCCAGAAGTTATATTCCTGTCTCTGCCAGAATTTAATCACTGGATACTAGTCACGAGGTCTTAATAATGCAGAGACAAACAGACTCGAAAACATTACCTCTCTGTCGAGTGTGGGTTAACGGAGTCAATAAGAGAATTCCAAACGCGTCTTCTGGAAGAGTCATGAATATAATTCCGGTTTTTTACTAATTCTTTTTAATGGATTTCCTGCTCTTCTTTCTTGTAATTTCTAAACACTTTAACAAACACACCCCTGTATACACGTAAGGCTACAAGGAGGCATAACTACATGGAAAATATACATAAAAGGAAAATAATGGTGTAAATGGAGACATGAAGAAAAATCTCCGTGGTTGATAGTTTTGTTACCAAGAAGAAATACATATTAAATAATAATGAAACACACGAATGGTAAGACTACGAGACTAACTATTGACAGAAATGATAAAATTCCAAAAGCTAACCTTATAATAAAAAAGACTCAAAGGCTTGACAAATATAATTTAAAAAAAAGAAGGTAACAAACAAAAAAAATATGTTTTGCATATTACTGGGGAGAGAGAGAGAGAGAGAGAGAGAGAGAGAGAGAGAAACACCCACCGGGCAGTGATAAAAAATGGCTAGAAATTTCCATTGGTCACTTTTCATTTTTTCAAATATGAAAAAATTCCTGTAAAAAAAATTAACATAAAAATGTTTCATTCATAATAAAATTTTCGAGTAAGTCAAAAAATCATTTGAATACGCTATAAAGGATAGGGCTGAAAGCATGAAAAAGATCTTGAATTTGATAACACAACTACTGTGAAGCTGAGGTAATTCTAAAAAGTATGAATTTAAAGAGCAATTATGCAGAAGTCAGAGATTATGAGAAGTATGTGGAATGCTAATCAAGGCGAAAATATCTTTCAGAATGTTGCTTCTGAGATAAAAGAATTTTCCTTTTCAGAAATCGGTTTTTTGTTTAAGACAAAGATGCCTGAAAATAAATGCCCAGTTGCCTTTCATCCCTTGAAAAAAACACAGGTGCAGAAATTAGCGAAGGGAATGAGAGAACACGAAATATGATACAGAGAAAGGAAAGTTCAGAACTCATTGTTTCTCTAGAAACGATAATAAACATAAATATTTCATATTAACAAAAAATAGAGTTTTTTTAACTGATGAGACCTCATGCTCGATACATTTCAAGAATTAGGATGAAAATATTATTCTCACGCATTTTAAAATACTGATATGCAATAAAACTGGTGGAATGATTTGTGAGATCATAAATAACAGAACTGTGCTCTGGTCTCTTAATTCATCATCAAAATTAACATATACTATCACCTAAAGCAGTAATTTATCACAATAAGCCGGAAGCCTCAACAAAATACAGTTACAACACTTAAAAAATCTAAAATAGTCTGCACTGCTTCCAGTATCTTACAGGAATACCTTTCATCCAAGCCTTGGTAAGAATTCTTTAAACCTAATGACTTAGCAAGTTTCTATTTCCGAAGTAGAAGTAAAACGATTCATTATATCCATGAGACTATATCAGTAATCCCTACAATTTATATTCGAGTAGCATCTAGCCGGCTTGTATTTAAAAAAATGATAAAAAACTATCTTTCCTGTACTGCATACTAAAAGCCTTTGGTTGCTGGTAACCTACTGGCATAGGGCGAAAAAATATCAAGTGTTCCAGCCATTGTTGTGTGGGACAGCAGTTGGTTCTTTCCTGCCAAGTCCATGGATATTGCCCCTCCGATCGCCCACAAGTTTACCCAGGTCTTAATGGATACGAGTCCTAATAGATAGGAGCATCTACTGTAGCCATGATAAGAGCGTGGGACTAACAACCTCATCTTTCAAGACTTGCTCAAAAACATAATCTACTGGCCCTGGCCAAATTCACCTGAGCCTCCGAGAATACAACGGCTTAACAATAAATGCTGAATTACCTCATTTCGTCATATTTTTGGTTAAGATTTGCACTGAAATACTATGAGAATATGAAAATGAAAGGAAATTTTCCTGTAAAACTCCTAGCTTCGATTATTATTATTATTATTATTAAAATAGTTTTATCAGACCACTGATCTGATTATCAGCTCTCATACGGCTGGCCCGAAGGATTTGTATTTATTTATTTTCTTTTATATTTTGTCAATTAAATTAAATTTTTAAAAAACTTTATATTGGATTAATTTCAAATGTTGGACTTTCTGACAAAATTTCAATGATCGATTTATTTCCAAAACTTGATGTTCACGAGAGAGATAAGTGTACTGTACTTCAACAACTCTCATTCTGGTTTATTGGTGAAGTCAGTCATCGCATTTCTCGATCATAGGATTTACGGAAATATGGGGAATGTTTCAGTTACACACGCACATTATATATATATATATATATATATATATGCATGCTTTGAGCTTGTGTTTATTCACGTTTCTATTACTTCACGAAAACTGTGCGCATACTGGACCCACTGGAATTCGGCAGTACGGAAAGGAAGAGTAAAGGGGATGAATGTCACGAGAGACACGACAGGAAACATTTGTTAATTTTCTCGCGACTAGAAACTCTTTGTCTGGGACATTCTATCCTTTGTCTGGGAACAAGGAAAATTTTACGCCTTTATTTGTTTCTATTTGCGCTCTTGGTGGTTCACGATTTCATATGCTAAGTTATTCATTTAACTGTTTCTTTTTTCGTTTGTAATTCTGCAGGTTTTTAAACTACTTGTCTAGATACGTGTACACTTTACATTTTATTCGTTCAAAGGAACTGCTGATTAGGAAATATAATAAACTTGTCGTAGATAAACATTAGACAAAGTAGTTAAAAGTGTCTTTATGTGTTACCTCCTGCTAGCCTATTTCTCCATGTCTTTTCGTTTTATCGTCTGTCTCTTTTTATCTGTCTTTCTGTCAGCCAGTTTCTCCATCTGTCTCTTCGTTTCATCGTCTTTCTCTTTTTATTTGTCTTTCTGTCAGCCTGTTTCTCCATCTGTCTCTTCGTTTCATCGTCTGTCTCTTTTTATCTGTCTTTTTGTCAGCCTGTTTCTCCATCTGTCTCTTCGTGTCATCGTCTTTTTCTTTTTATTTGTCTTTTTGTCATCCTGTTTCTCCATGTTTCTTCGGGTCAACGTCTTTCTCTTTTTATCAGTCTTTCTGTCAGCCTGTTTCTCCATCTGTCTCTTCGTTTCATCGTCAGCCGATTTCTCCATCTGTCTCTTCGTTTCATTGTCCGTCTCTTTCTATTTGTCTTGCTATGTCTATCCTTTCTGTACATAAAAGATATCGATCCAGCAAGTACGTAGAATAGGGTTTTAACGAGTGATTCTCAGACCATGATGCACTCGTCGTTTTGAGAAAACAATTAAAAACTCTGGAAACACAAGGGAGGAAAAAGATTCCAGATTCTGCAAGTTAAAAGAAAAATAACCATAGACTGCGGTGGATGGGAGAGGGGAACTCACCTTAGCTACTACTAGGAAAGTGGTCTAAAGCTCAACTGGAGAAGATAACAGGGAGATGCAGCCTCTTGACAGAAAGGAAGTGAGCCGAGCTTCGGCTGAGGTGTTGGTTTTACTGGAGAGGAAGGAAATGAAAAGCTAGATAACTTCAGATAACAAATGGTAAACAAACTCCTAAAAAACACAAGCGCTTATATATATATATATATATATATGATATATGAAGCATTGAATTGAGGTGTTGATATTACTGAAAAAGAAGGTCTTGAAGAATTATGGAGGTATATTTGCACAACTTTGAACAACTGATAAGCAAAGCCCTATATAAAGCACAAGCAAGCATACACATATACTCAATATATATATATATATATATATATATAAAGTAAACAAATACAATACCGGCATATATCCCCTCTCTCCACATATGAGAACCCTCAATGTTTCTTTAGGCTACAAGGCCTCGTGGGGAAGGGGTCGGATCCATTGTCAATTGTTTATCGCATTAATTAGACCATCAAGAAAAACAGAAGGACTTCGGGAGCGTTGTAATTTTTCCGCGGTTGTCCGCTCAGAGTGGAATTATTGATTCCTGAAGAAGTGATCAGTGGCGTGTTGTGTTGGTAGGCCCCTAAAGCTGCCTGGGCTGAAGAGAGAGAGAGAGAGAGAGAGAGAGAGAGAGAGATAAATGGAGGTTTAAGCATGGATGAGAATCATTGTCATACGTACGCAGAGAAATGCGGAGTTAGCATTCGTTCTATTTAGGTAATATATATATATATATATATATGTATATATATATATATATATATGTATATATATGTGTGTGTGCGTTTGTATGCATATGTATACAGACACATATATATATATATATATATTATACATACACATATACATGTATGTATATATATATATATATATATATAATTATTCAAGTGAATCGATACAAATGTTTGATGCACCAATGAGGAAATATTGAGCAACTTTACCGTTTTATTCTTGAATAATAACTTTAGCTGTTTAAAACTGAAACAACAAAGTATAGCAAAAATTATGCAACTACTGAAACAGTAATTAAACAGTTTGCGAGACATTTAGAGGCGAGGTCAGCGAGGCCTGAGGCTGAATTCTGTCGTAACGAGGATTTTATTGTATACTTAACTTTCTATCTTGCTTATAATTAATTACTTTGGATACTAGGTACTACATACAGCTTCCTTTTACTTCAGCTTTTGGTAACATTGAAAACAATATATCATCTAACTCTTCTGAAAGCCCTCGACTCATTCGTTCTTCCCTGCTATTCCCATCCTTATATCATCCTACGTCTCTTCTTTCGAATATACTTTAGTTTTCGTTACAACACTTTGTTTTGTGGAAATGTGTTTCTTATTTCGGAGAAGTTTCTGACTTATTTCTGTATTAATAGGCAAAAAAACAGCTTCACTGTGCGTGTGTGTATGCGTGTGTAAATGAGAGAGAGAGAGAGAGAGAGAGAGAGAGAGAGATAACCAGTCAAACAAGCAAACGAACAGCATACAGAACAAAGACAAGGGAAGACTAAGAGGCGAGTTGCAATATTAATGATATATATACCCAATTTGGCCTCGGTCCATTGTCCACAGAACTTTAAAGAATTAATATTAATCATCCGTATCCGGTATTAACGTGCCAAGCATATATGAGGGGACTCACTTAATGAAAATGAGGCTTAGTCCAGTTCCCTCTCTCTAAAATGCCTCTAGAGCCACGGCAATGGTATGATGTGCAGTGGTATTAACATTCATATTCTAATAGAGTACCTTTGACTATGGTTAAAGATTATCATTTAACAAAATAATAAGTTGTGATAACTTTGCAATGAAGTGATAAAGAGCTTCACATTGGTGAAGAGAAATGAGAGGCAGAAAGCCACTTAAAAGACTGGACCTCACCTTTTTATCTTTTTTTTATCTTTTTTTTTTTTTTTGACCAAGTGTCTCTTGGGATGCATACGAACCGTCTGAAGTTGCTCTCTGACTTGACCCTGGAGAGACAAAAAAAAAATAAAAAATAAAAATCTTATGGAGCAGATGCATAAATGCATCCGACTTGGCAAGCGCAGACGTGCTTGCATTCCTGTATCGCTTTTTTAGACATTCCCTGTCTCCGGTTCCACTCTCTCTCTCTCTCTCTCTCTCTCTCTCCGCCCCCACGATTCCTGAAGCCACTTTTTTAGACATTCTCTCTCTCGATTCCTGAAGCCCCCATGTAGACGTGCTTGCACTCCTGTACCACTTTTTTAGACATTCCCTTTCTCCGTCCCCGCTCTCTCTCTCTCTCTCTCTCTCTCTCCCTGTTTATCTATCCATCCCTCTCCTCCACGATTCCTGAAGCCACACCCCATGTAGACGCCTTCGCATTCCTGTATCGTTCTTTTATACATTCCCTTTCTCCGGCCCCGCTCTCTCTCTCTCTCTCTCTCTCTCTCTCCTCCACGATTCCTGAAGCCACCCCCATGATACTTCCTCGCAAGCCCTCAGGTTCGATTCCCGATATTGGGAAATTTATTCAGCGGCGTCTGGTGTAAACTCTTTAACTGAAGCCATTATCTGAGCTGTTTCCCACACTGCCGCATTCTCCAGGTACAAATCCCACGACTTGGGATTATCCTTTTTTTTTTTTTTTTGCTTGTCTTTGAGAGGAGTACTGCTAAATGAAAATGACTCCTTCCACGGTGTTGTGGTGTCGTGATTGTTGTTGTTATTTTTTTGTTTGTTTGTTGTTACAGTCATACTTAATTTCAATTTTGCGTTCATTTGTCACTTATTTTATCATCGCATTTTGGGCAATTCATAATACTGAAATTTTTTATAATGTTTTTGAGAAACAGTAATGAAGTCAGCTTCATCATGGTCAAGAATTTAGTTTTGTTTAAAAACATAAAGTTGTGACTATTCTATCAGGCATGAAAAGTCCAAGCTAATCAAATATTCTAAATGAATCGGAGAAAAATTTCAATTATATACAAATTACTCGTTAAGCATAAAAAAAAACACACACACACACAGGTCTGAAGGCACGAACAGTTAAATAAACACAGAAAAAATAAAAGTGAATGCCTGAACTAAGGTGCATACACATACTTATTATTTATATTTATATTTTCATAACTGCATCCAGCATATGCATACAAATTCCTGTATAATACGTGTGTAACACAGAAAGAAATTCCGAACTCATTCTAATATTCGAAGGAAGGAATAGTTTAATGTGTTCGTACTCTGAAAAAGTTCTTCGCCTAACAAGAGTATATATTCCAGCACTCACGAGCGCAAGGAATTTTGAACTTGATGGCTCCTTAGATAAAGACGAGACGGACATAATGAAAGACTCATGACAATATTTTCCCAAAATTTGTGTGCTTTCATTTTTGGGGAGAGATAGCTCTAGTGTGTGCGAAAGATATCATATGACAATGAAGAGTGGGCTCTGCAACCACCATTCGAAATGATACCTACGAGAGAGAGAGAGAGAGAGAGAGAGAGAGAGAGAGAGAGCCTTCTTTGTGGATGAAGTAATATTGAGTTTAGATTTAAAATATCTCATTGTACAGAGGACAGCCGAAGTATATCATTCGCATTTCTGAAAACAATATTGATTATTACATCTAATCTATTAGTGCAAAAAACCTCCAAAATGACAACCTATTTTCATCTAGAACCATCGATCACATCTATGAAAAAAAATCCAGAAAAGTAATGAATAATTGTGAAAATGTTTCCCACTAACGTACCGTTTTAGAAGAGCATTACATTTATGGTCATAAAAACTTCTCTGTTATTTCCCTGAAGAGCAAATTGCACCAGTGAATGACAAAATTTAAGCTCGTTTCAGGAAAGACTCATAAATCATTTTTCATAATACCTGAAGGACAATTGAAGGACAGCAGTAAGTTCTTCATTTATTAACCTTTTTTTTTATTTAACTAATGGCATCAGATAGACAGTCTATTTACAAAGATGTTTTGACATTTATTTGACAGGAACTGATGATCAGGCGTCCATTAATAAAATATTTTCGTGGAATATCTCCTAGTAGTAGGTGTTTGGGCTTGGCGGTATTCTTCTTAATTCTGTGACAATTAAGTTTACTTTAGGCTTATTTTACATTCGGAAACTAGACCTCAACTCAGTTTTTTTGTATATAAATAGTATATCCTAGATATATAAACAAAAAAATAAAATTCTTCATGTTATACATTACACTAAAATCCTATGTTCTTCTATCCTTTCAGGTGAGTGGAAATTTAGCGACAAATCAGCCGATTGGATTAGCAAGAATCTGCTAAGAGTAAGTAAAAAAAAAAAAAAAAAATCTTTTCCGGCGCTTCAAATGCTGAAACATATTCCGCCTTTGTTTTTCCAGCAACGGCGTCGAGGCAATTTGCGACGCACTCCGGAGGACTTTGTAAGTTGGTAAAAACGATCTAATTTTGTCCAATCTCCGGAAGCTCTCCATCTTAAGAGATTAACTGCGAGTCACTGAGGAAGTAATCTACTACAGCGTCCGCCCGGGATTAATTCTCGATCTTTTCATTCGATTTCGAGTGCGACGTCCATTTCCGAAGGGTCGTCCTGTTTCTCTGTTGACAGTAACTGACAGCAGCTAATGCTCCTGCAGTTTAGCTCTGAGCCACTGGATTACGGAGGGCTCCTACCCAGCAGTCCTCAGAAGAGGGCACCCAAATACCCCTTCACAAGTCCAACCCAATTTCTGGCTTTGTCACTTGCGGAAAATTCGTAAGTGGTGGCATCTGAATTCAGCTATCACGTCTGTCGAGGAAAATGAAGTCTGTAAATCATATGCTCCAGTTTAATTTTTTCTGTTCGGCCGTCACAAAACGGTAATATCAATATGCAAATTACCTTCATAATTATACTTACATACACACACATACACATGCCTACACACCCACCCACCCATCAACCCGCAGACACACATGCATACATATATACATAAATACATGACATGCATATATATATATATATATATAATATATATATATATATATATATACACATACATACATACATACATACCTATGATGAAGTGATGAATATCCGGATGAATGAAAGCAAGAATAAATAAACGTAACGCACATGGCTGTAATCCTAAAGCAAATGCACGTGTACACAAAAACAAAGCGACGGAGGCAATCAAAGAAATAGTCATGCAAAGAGATTTCGTGTCCGGCATTGAAAGACGCACAATGAGTGTTTACTGTTCCGTAAACAGTCTCATGGAAGGAAATCGTACTCTTTTTAAAGAGGACCTTTCCGTTTCGGCAGGGCCTGAAAAACGCCCGATCCATCTATTGCTATTGATTTTTAAGATGCATGGCGATAATCATCATCTTAGCTATTAATATTATTAACCGTAGTAGTGATGATAATCTTCGAGATGCACAGAGAAATTCCGAGGAAATCACACTGCATTTATTATCTTTTGCAAACCTGTTAATTATTATTATTATTATTATTATTATTATTATTATTATTATTATTATTATTATTATTATTATTATTATTATAGCGTTTTGGCTTTAGAAGATTTTAACGAACATACAGACATGGTGATGCCGTCCTTATCAAATGGATAACTTACTTCAATCTTGTATTTATCATCATTTTTAATATGAATTTCACTCATAACAATACTAATTTTATTATCAGTGTGTCTTCTCTCCAACATAAACTACTTTACACATGATTACCAAATCCTCATCAGCAAAACATCGAAATCAATTACACAGACTGTATTAATAACATGGACCTGGAAGCACTATCACACTTCATGAATCTTCAAGGTGTAACTGCTGTTGCAGACGCCACTGTAATAAACTAAGGAAGGCACAAAAAACTAGGGAAATTGTAAACACCAGAATGCCCTCTTCACATATTATGGATGCCCTTATCACTACAAAGCCTGATATCCAAATGAAGAAACAAACGAAGAAAATCTGACGCCCGTGGTAAGATTCGACCCCCTCTCGGAATATAAGAACAAGGTAACGTTACCCACTTGATCATAAAGGGTATAAAGCTATTGCCGCTCACACATACATATATCTGTAGAATTCAGATGCATATACTAAAACTGAAATAGACCTATATTTAACATCATAGCAAAGTGCTGAACTATTCATGTCTTGTTAGCCTGAAATATATATGTATGTATGTGTGTATGTAGGTATGTGTGTATATATATATATATATATATATTATTTATACATACATACTTACACACACACACACACACACACACACATATATATATATATATATATATAAAGCTCAACAAAACTGAAAAAAGCTTGGCGGTGGGTTATGGTGAGGTCATAAGAGATGAGTCACTGGATGAACTTGGGTAACTTGGGTAACATAGTTAGATTAAAGAATCGTTGATTGTCAGGAATTACTTGAACATGGGTGATTTATATATATATGCAGATGTACCACATGGGAAATGAAACACTTGTTTGAAATCATCAATCTGCACACGCCCATACACACACACGTATATATATATATATATATATATAATATATATATATATATATATATATGTGTGTGTGTGTGTGTGTGTGTGTGTGTGTGAACCTTTACTTTATCTCCTTTGGAACGGGAGACTCCAGTAGAGTGCAGCCTTTCGGTTTCTCATCAAGTTTTTAGGGGTGAGGTCGCTAGCCCCCTCTCCCTTTCAGCTTAAGGCCTTAAACAACTTGACAGATTTGTGGTCTGATGGGCAGGAAAGCATTCCATGGGGCGAGCAAGCGTGTACCAAATGTTGCACCACAGCCATGGTAGTCACTTTGCATGTGTATGCGTGTGTGTCTGTGTGTGGGTGTGTGTGTGTGTGTTTGTAAGTGCATTTGTGAGTGCGTGCGTGAGGGCGAAAGGGACAGAGATGCGTAGGTCTGGAAAAGCTTTGTGGTTCTGCAGGCGGGGGCGATGAATATTGGAAAGGATGCTTGCTTCGCGACACAAGCTAGCAGAGGACTATGAATGCTTTCTCTATCTCTCTCTCTCTCTCTCCCTTTCGAGACCTGTTGCTGTCATGATTTATCCCAATCTCTTCTTTTACCTACGCCATAAATGGTCAAGTCACGATGCTAATGAGTGTTATTGGAGTCCCTGTAAAACCTGATATTTATTGAGGCATTAACCTCTGATACCAGTTAATTAACGCAATGAGCTGCCTACGTGATGCCCACTTCACGTGATCAGTGATCATTACGACAGTGATTACAGGTCGATTGCTCGTCCTTTTTGCTTTGTGGCCAAAAAGTAAAAAGTTATTGCATTCTGGCTTTGAGCTTTATATTGACTGAAGTTAAGATGTTCATGCAGGGGCCGTTCAAGTTACGGAGGAATGTTAGAAAAGATTTTTGGTATACGCGCTTTGTATTAGTAGAGATAAATCTATTTCCAGTTGAGCACTGCTTCGACGAGATGGTGCTCGTATTTTGCATAATTTCTTTATACACATTTATATGTACAGTATATGTATATACGTATGTATGTATGTATATTTATATATATATATATATATATATATATATATATAGTATATATTTGCGGCGTGAGTGTGAGTGTTTAGAAAAAATTTGATATACGATTCATTTGCTTTTCTGTTACCAGCCTTCCTGGAAAATGGCACATCAAAGCCTTTCTTTCAAACTGATATTCTAACAAAGCTCTTACTTTCACACCATTTCTAAGCCCTGTCAGTTCAAACCTTAAAAACTGATTTCCACGAAATGTTTCCAGGGTCGTTTATTAGCTAATGGGAGCCAATAATATCAACTTTACAATGTATTTTATTTGTTTTATCCGTTTTTTTTATGTAATCATAAGATACGTGAATGTTTTGACCCTTGTGGTCTTCTCAGACCTAATGTCACGCGAAATATACGTATTAATCAGAAAATAACACGTTGCCTATTTCGTAAACTGCAATAATAAATATAATTCATACAAAAGACTTTACTTGTACATCTCCAGCCACGTTATAACACGATAAAAAGAAAAAATATATAAACGGTACTGTATAATGTAAACACCTAATCATTCTCACATCAAAAGATATAGTTTACGTGGTGAATGAATCATATAAGAGGGGAGAGCAATATCATAAAATATCGATGAATACACGCGGCTGTTAGCATTCAGATATGTAACGCAAATTATTCACACTGAAGACCAACTTGATCACATCATATCCTGGTCGACTGAGTAAAGCAAAGATTCAGTGCATTCACAATGCCTTGACTGCAAGACAACCCTGGGAGCAATTTTTGCCTTCTTTCTGACAAGTGACTTCCATTTCTTATTTCCTCACAAAAAATTAATCATAGTGAGAGGCAATCGTCCACCACATCCGCTTTCCCTGCCCAAATAGGATTTGAATCCCCGGAAGAGGGGACAGTGAAATTACCATTGGAGGAGGCTGGAGACGGAGAAAGGGCCCAGTGTCTAAATACAGATGTGTCTGAACCTTGAGTTGTGAGTTTTATAAAGGTTTTACCTGAGCTCTCTAACCCTCTACAACTACTTCCTCTGAAGGTGTGTACACACACACACACACACACACACACACATATATATATATATATATATATATAATCAGAAAGCTACAAACGTCCTTTAATATCCAATTCGCTCTACCTCGGAAATAATATATTTTCATATATGTTACCGAAGGGGAATTTTTTAGTTGATAATAAGTCCACCGTCCCGTGGGGTCGAACCAGCGACGGACGAGGACTCAGGACTACAGGGGCGCACTAACCCATT
>JANJGK010000027.1:19196474-19203974 GCA_039081455.1 Macrobrachium rosenbergii | reverse complement strand
CTAGAAAAAGTATACCTTAGTTTAACCAGACCGCTGAGCTGATTAACAGCTCTCCTAGGGTTGGCCGGAAGGATTAGATTTATTTTACGTGGCTAAGAACCAACTGGTTACCTAGCAGCGGGACCTACAGCTTGTTGTGGAATCCGAACCACATTATAGCGAGAAATGAATTTCTCTCACCAAAAATAAATTCCTCTAATTCTTCATTGGCCGGTCGGCGAATCGAACGCGGGGCCAGCTGTTCGGTATAAGTAGCCAGAGTAACTTGCGGATACTGAAGATTTTTCATGATACAAATATAGAAAGCAGCACCATCACCCACCAGGAAACCCAATGAGAGAAAAAGCTGAAATTCACCGTAAGATGAGGTTGAGTTGTTCATGCCACAGTAAGAGCGGATCGTAAATTGTGATTACAAGATGAACTGACTTGAAACCTGGAATCGCTGTGGCTTTAAACGTATTTTTATAAACGTGATAAAAAGTAACGAAAATCATTTTAGAAGAAATTTATAGAACAGCAGGTGCTGAAATGAAATCAGCGTCCTAAAATATGAAGGCGTATATAGGACGTTTTTGTGTCAATATTCCTGACCCATTATTTTGCACTTAATACTTATTTATTTTTGCTTTATAAAAAAAATAAATAAAGAGAATAAAATACATTATTATTATCAATATTATTTTTTTTGCTGCTACGCTGAGATGATGCACGGTACCCAGCATGCAAATTCTCCCACCGGAAGTATTCCGCGTGAGCCTTCCGAAATATAGCGCCCTATTGGTCTCGGTCTTTACGAGGAAACTTCATCTCTGGGCCTCCTTTTCGGGTAATGGAGGGCCTCTTTTCGAGACAAATGAGGGATATAACTGTCTACCTCTGCTAAACGGGGCGGCCTCCAGGGAACATTTGAGTGAATAAATATTATCTGGATGGTTACGCCATAATGCCACAAAGGCATTAGAAGTATAGAATTGTGGGCTGGCATTGCGTAAATTACTGAGGTGTTTTAAGGTTTACTGTTCCTTATAGGTACTTTTTTTCCTACCACTTAGTTGTCTGTTGTAGTATTCTTTCTCACAGGGACCTCATCACTTTTCACAGTTTATCGTCTACTGATATCGAGCACTTATCATATAATAAGTATGGTATACATTTTTCTTGCTGAAAATATTGAAAATCAATTCTTATTTCCGCTAATCTTCTCGAGAGGGGCTCTTTATGCTTAGGATGATAATTTTCATGAATCTTGCCCTCTATTCAAAGAATTTTCTCTGTTGAAAGGTATATACCTTTGAATCTAATGGAAATTTTTAAGCAGTTCCTTAACCTTAAAAAAAAAAATCTGATTCACTCATCCTTTTTAAAGAGCCTATTCGAGTTCTAAATCATTCATAATGAGTTTTTAAAGAGATTTAGAGAGATGGCACAATGAAGCAATGCTTCGAAATCCACCATGACACCGAAATTAAACAAACTGGATATGGAAGGGTTAAAATAAAATGGGATTAAAATATTCACCCGTCATACTGTGTATTGTTTGTCCTACATTGTTTATTCATGTATATTTAAATAGACTTAATTAAACGATTCTTGACAAATCAAAAGTCAAACATGAAGTGAGTTTGCCTTACAAGATCTACAGGGACTTCCGCCCCTCATCAGAGAGAGAGAGAGAGAGAGAGAGAGAGAGGAGAGAGAGACGAGAGAAGGAGAGAGAGAGAGAGAGAGAGGAGAGAGAGAGAGAGAGAGAGAGAGAGAGGTAAAGGAAGCCATAGGCCGGAACTACTGAAATAAAAGCTTTACATTAATTACTAGCACTCTTCACTGAATAAATTAGCATATAAAACAACAATAACAAAACCAATAATAATAATAATAATAATAATAATAATAATAATAATACATGATCATTATCAATATTTTACGATTCATGTTAGTCATAGCTATCTGGAAATTTCTTAATTAAATCTTGATCAGGTACCATACGCATATATATATATATATATATATATATATATATATATATATATATATATATATATATATATATATATATATATATATATAAATACATATACATATATTATATATATGTATATATATAAATATATTAATATATATATATACTATATATAATATATATATATATATATATATATATATTCATATTTTCTCTTAGAATGTGGCTAGGTCCTTATTATACCTACAGAACCTAAACGTAATGGAATGCCAACTCGTGGAAAATCAAATAAAAAACTAAAAAATTAAACCGAACTTAAGACAATGTAGCAGTTCAAACAAATCACCGTGAAAAACAATAAATAAACGAAATATATGAGCAAATGACTACCACTAAAGATTTTCAACAGTTATGGGTAATCAAATGACAGTAGCATGACATTTTAAAATGATACACATTCTTATCAGTTATTTCATTCACCTGCTAGATTCTGAGGGACCTCGGGGACAATACGAAGGTCCAGAGAATTTCCTTCCGTCCTCTTAGGCCTAACGCAATTCAAACCTGCCTGTGACAAAAAAAAAAGTGATCTTTATAGACTTCCCTTCTATTATGCATTTATTACCTTCACTCTTTACTTTTCCAATAGAAAGGTGGGAAGGTTGAGGAGAAAATGAGACCTTGATTCCTTACAACTTTCTTCTAACGTATCTCTTACCCACCCTCTTTTCCCTCGAACATAAAAAAAAAAAAATAGGAGGAAAATAGTTCGATGACGAAGGCCGCATGTAGGAATTCCAAAGTGTGATAGCCGTGGGGTGGTGGGAGGGGAAGAGTGTATTTTTAGCCGAAATTGGTAGAATGTTCAGTGGCGAGAATCTTTCCAGTACATGTTTTTACACGGCGCTTGAAAGCGTTTGGCATACGCACAAATTTCTGCTGTACCGAGAAATGAAAGAGACAGAGGTGGTCTTTGGCGAAAACCTGTTAAGCATTGAAAAGAAAAAAGTTTGTGAAACTGTAGTCCCCAATTCCTTCCACCAGAAGCTTTTTCAGGAAAGGTAAAAAATAAAAAAAAAAAGCGAAAGTAGGAAAATATAACTGACTATGGTTTCAGAGTTGTGGATGTCTGAATGAGAAAATATACAGAAAAGTGTTTCATGTTGGGATTTACTGAAATATTGGCAAAAACATACGCCACAGCGCTAAATCTTCCCCATTTTACTGGTAAAAGTGAAAGAAATAGTATAAAATGCTAATATTTTACATTTTACACTGGAGTATAAAAAGGATATATAAATTATGTAAATGTTAACATAATATTTTACCACTTAGTACCCAAAAGCATTGGCAAAATAGCCAAGATTGCCATACTACACAGTCACGTGGCAGAATCATAAGGCAAAGAGCTACGCATTTCACGTTTTACCGATATGTGGCAAAACGTGTAGAATTGATTTAAATATTTAACATTTCACCGTCATGTAACACTAGCAGAAACCGTCTGGTTTCGAAAGATTGAAGCAAAAAGCCGGAAGCTTTAATATTTTACCGTCATGTGACAAAAGCATAAAGCAGAGAACCAAGTCTTTTATATTTTACTGTCCGTCGGATTAACTGACACCCTTCCAGAAATAAGAAACGAAATAGAAACAGAAAACCCGGGATATTTCCGGCGTCAGTCGAACATTTTCGACACTCTCCCAATAAATTTCCAGGATTCGACGACTTTTTAACCCCCCGGCCCGACAGATCTCAGACGAAGTTAAATGATTTCAGTGTCAATGCAAAAGTGGATCTGCTGCCAGCCATGATGATGCTTCTTTGCCAATTGATGCAAAAGGAGAGGACCTGATCTGACACTTTACTTTTTTTGGGGGCTTTTTTTTCTATCCATCTCTTTTCATATTCGCTTCTTGACTCTCCTTCTTTTTCATTCCCCATTTCTCTCTGAACTGACATCTCAATTTATTTAACTTTTTGACTCTCTCTCTCTCTTAGTACCTGACTGATTTGGAGAACTGGTAATTCCAGTGCACTTGACACGTATATATTTTCAGATTATTTTGCAAAAAGGAGTTTCTTGCACAAAACTAAATAATTTGATAGAGATACGGAAATAAGGATATGAAGGACTTGAACCGCATCGTCGCTCATTATTATGCAGGGAAGTTATATTTTGGTCAGAATACAAATTATAATCGCCAGCAGCGCAGAAGAGAGAGAGAGAGAGAGAGAGAGAGAGAGAGAGAGAGAGAGAGAGAGAGAGAGAGAGAGAGAGAACGAAATGCTTACTGCTTTTATCACAGAATAAATTTCTCCCAGCTTTTCTTCGGATGAAATAAAATTTCCGATACTGATGAAAGAGGGAAAGATTGGAGCCATTTCACTAATACACACACACATACAGACACACACAGGCAGTCCCCGGTTTAAGACGGGGTTCCATTCCCATGCCGCATCGTAAGCCGAAAATCGTCGTAAGCTGAAAATTCGTCGAAAATCGTCAAAAATCCTAAGAAACCTTACTTTTAATGCTTTGGGTGTATTGAAAAGTATGTAAACTGTGTTTTTATTGTTTTTCATAAAAAAAACTCAAATTTTTATTATTCTGCCATTTTGGAGCTATATTTCTTCCGTCAGATCGGCGTCGTAAACTGGAAATAATTTCTGATGAATATATTTGAAAAGCGTTGTAATATATATATACGAGTATATATATATATATATATATATATATATATATATATATATATATATATAATATATATATATACAGTATATACTGTATTATATCTATAATACATATATCATATATATACATATATGTATGTGTTTATGTATGCGTATCATAAATAAATATATATATATATATATATATATATATATATATATAGATATAGATATATATATATAAATATATATATATATATATATATATATATATATATATATATATATATATATATATATATATATATATATATATATATATATATATATATATATATATATATATATATACTGCTGTGTTGGTGTCTATTTGTATATGAAATACGCCCACTATATTTTACTGAGGCTTTTCATAAATGCTATACTGTAAAGGAAGACAGCTTCAATTCGAAATTATGTATCTGGTACAAAAATGTTACAATAATGAAAACTATGAAGCGCCGTATACACAGAAAATGCAGTAAAGGGTACATAACGGCATATGCTAGAGAAACACGAAGACAACAAATATAAGAAAAAAAAAAAAAGAGAATCCACTGCAAATCAAATCAATTGCCTTAGCTGCAATGGAATATTATTGCTCAAGATGATTATATTAATGCTAATTTTTTCACCATGTTCACTTTCTTCTCATGATGGCACTGAAAGTTACGTTAAGTCAGGGATACTGTGGAGCTTTTCTCTCGATACTGCAAATATCAGAAACCGAGCGATACAAGGCTGGGTTTTTACTGACACGCGGTATTTTGGAACAATATTAAATAGGAAGTTTTAAGAGTAATAATTGGGTATGGAAAGAAGTTTAATAATTTTGCTCAGCAATCAACATTGTCCGTTATGTGCCAATCTATACATGTGTGTGTATGTGTATGTATATATAGCCTACACACACACACACACACACACACACACATATATATATATATATATATATATATACATATATATATATATATATATATATTTATATTATATATATATGTATATATATATATATATATTATATATATATATATATACATATATATATATATATATATATATATATATATATATATAATATATATATAATATAATTTTGCTCAGCAATCAACATTGTCCGTTTATGTGCCCATTATATACATGTGTGTGTATGTGTATGTATATATAGCCTACACACACACACACACACACACACACACACACACACACACACACACCTTATATATATATATATATATATATATATATATATATATATATAATTTATATTATATATATGTATATATATATATAATATATATATATATATATATATATATATATATATATATATATATATATATATATATATATATATATATAATGAAGTGGCGTTCCAGAGGCACTTCATTTAACAAAGCCACAGCGAATGGCCTCATTTCCATCTAAAAGTCCTCCACTTGTGCAATGTATTCGCACCGCATACTTGTTTCAAAGAGCGCATATTTCACCGCATCGGGCGAGAATTTACTTTTACTAAGATATAAGGCTGGGTCGTTTTTCTTGCGAATGAAACTCTCCTCTCGCCTTGGAGGCTGGGTCAATACCTTATCTTAAACGCTCGTTTCAAGTTCCTGAGGATGGTTGTTTATTGGTCTTTTTATGACGCAACAACCACTAAATTACTTTCGTCCTGATGATTTGGTACAACACCAAGTAGCTCCGAGATCTTGTACTTTATTTTTTGTTTTTGTTTTACTCGTCTCGTTACATGTTCCTTCTTACTAATGTTGTTCATTTCTGCATAAGCTCTATTTTTTTTTTTCAGTGGTTCACTTCAGTGAACGTCCTATCACTGACGGTTTTCTTTCCTGTTTATACCTCTATTTTTTTTTTAGAGAGAAGTTTTATCGTCGTCTCTTGTAAAATTATTATTTTGTCATCATCCTAATTTTTCTTAACATAATACTACGTAAATACGACTATGGCGCTATTCTCCACAATTTTTCTACATAATGTAATGAAGACTTTAACTATTATTATTATTATTATTATTATTATTATTATTATTATTATTATTATTATTATTATTATTGCATGCCGGCATTATTTCCTATTCGTTTCCTTACGTAAAAAAAAAAGGATCCCTCTACAAAATTATACTATCTTCTCACTGGTCTTGGAAGTTTTGGCACTTATCTTACTCCAATGCAGCAGATGAAGAAGGCGCATGGAAGTCGTGAATGCGTCATTTACATTTTTCGCTACTTCCCTCCAGCTATCTCTGTTTTTGTTTTCTTTTTTTTTTTTTTTTTTTTTGACAGCTCCACTGAAGATAAGTTGAAGTCCCCACCCTTGGGAGACGAAGTGCATTTGGGTTGTATCAAAATCAGTCTGGGTTGTATAACAATTATAAGTCTGACGACTAGAGAACCATTGGTTCTATGTAAACAAATGGCGCTAGGAATGCGTAACTTCCTGGTTTATATATTTCCTTTTTGACGAGTTCACTTTCCGGTGATCTTTTAATCCCAATAAGAAATAAGTGGCGGAGCACTTGGGTTGCAATCGAATCAGTCTCGCGACGAGTGGACTAGGGCCGTTTCATTAGTCGATACGAGTGTGATGGTATGACAGCATATATTAAAAGACAGAAAAGAACCCTTCAATGTAAATAACCAAAGGAAAGAAAGTTCGCTCCATATTCTGTCTACGCTAAGAGGAATATGATGTTCTTTTCATTTTCCACCAATATCGATGACTATTTCTTATATAGTATCTACTCCGACAGAGTTACATTAACTTCGCATTCACGTAAAACTATTTAATTAGGAAATATTTAT
>JANJGK010000027.1:19183974-19191474 GCA_039081455.1 Macrobrachium rosenbergii | reverse complement strand
AACAACAAAGAGGATCATACTGACGCAGATCCCTGGTGCCTCCCGAAAAAAAAGGGGAAAAAAAAACTTATATAAAAGCGCATTACCCGAGGACCCTATTCTTGGGGCATATCCCCTTCTCTATGAAGAAATACGTCATCTGAGAAAATGGCGGCAAGGGGGAATGAAGAAATGGCCCAGAAAATATAGAGAAAAGCCGAAAGCAAAATATTGCCCTAAGAAGAGGGAAGGGTGGGAAGGGGGGGGAGGGGGAGAAGGCAGAGGATGCTGTTCCCTGGTATGGACGGTGATGGTTTGGTCGATACGCGGTAATAAGAGATAGCCTATTACATTCTGCTCTTCGACGCTTCAACTTTTTTCCATCACTGCTTGTTGTCATTACTTTACTGGGAATATTACGAATTCATTCGAGAGTCTAATGACTGCTAAACCATATTCTTATAAAAATAGAATTTGTATAATATGCTGCACACAAATATACGTATAATATATATATATATATATATATATATATATATATATATATATATATATAATATATATATATATATATATATATATATAATATATATATATATATATATATATAATATATATATATATATAATATATATATATATATATATATATATATATATATCTTTATATTTATATATACACATATATAAATTTATATATACATATATATATATATATATATATATATATATATATATATATATATATATATATATCTTTATATTTATATATACACATATATAAATTTATATATACATATATATATATAATATATTTATATATATACATATATACATTCTTATATATACTGTATGTGTGTGTGCGTGTGTGTGTGTGTAAGAATACCTGGTGAATCATTATTGGAAATCTGTACTGAAATATTTTTTTTGTTTCTGTATCTACAGCCACAACGAAAAAAAAACCGGCTCACGTGAATCTATCTATTAATTCGGACCAGATTCATTTTAGCAACCGCAAAGTCTTTTCCTTTTCTTACCATTCACGTATGAATGCACAAAGGGACTATGTGTGTGTGTGTGTGTGTGTGTGTGTGTGTGTGTGTGTGTCGGTGCGCTGTGCAATGGCTTCATGAATACTGTAATGCACGGATGAATTTGGAAGAGATTCAACTTGAGTTACCATCTTATGCTTCCTTACATATTTTCGAAATGGGATGAAGATCAAATCTCACTAGTGGCGGGTGAGCCCAAATGCCATAAACTGTAATGCGCAAATAAACACTTTTTATTTAAAACAACAGGAACACAATTACTAAAACCTGTTTGTGAACAGTGAGGTGTAGAACATCCAAGGAAAATAAAGCAAAATGGTATTACAGCAGGATTTTAGAGTATTCGGTAATGAACTAACAGGCTAAGGAAAATCTTAGGAAAAATAAATAAATGGAGTGATGAACAGTGAAGGGTAAGCGTATAAAATGTAAAAAAAAAAAATCAGGATTAATGGAGCATGGAATAGAGTTACAGATAAAACTGATGATAAACTGTTGATTGCCGTGGGGGCAGAAGTATTATTTGAAAGGTGCTGATAATCCTGATATGTGTGTGTTCTTTACCGAAGTCAGGAAACTATTTACATATATATATATATATATATATATATATATATATATATATATATATATATATATATATATATATATATATATATATATATATAATTTATATACTGTATGTATATTTATATATATATATATATATATATATATATATATATATATATACATATACATATATATATATATATATATATATATATATATATATATATATATATATATATATATATATATATATATATATATATATATATATGCGTGTTTGTGAGTGTATGTTTGAGTTTCTTAGTTATCAGTTCCTCATTTTTTATTACATAACAGAAAAAACATGAGAGAATTTCCCTGCTCACGCTCCTTCATAACCTCACTGCAATATATATACATATATATATATATATATATATATATATATATATATATATATATATATATATATATATATATATATATAATGTAATTCCTTTATTTAATTGTAGTCTTTATCACCAAACCAAGTAGAAGACGTAAGAATAGTAACTAGCCAAGGCGTCGCGTCAGGCTGCCGAAACCCATTATTCCCATCCTAAACAAACATAAGATTTGGCAGTTTCACTGTAAATCTTTCTTAGCTGAATGTTAATTCTGCTCCTTTCTGTCTACCGAATTACTGCAGGCTCATAAATTTCCCTTCCCTGAAAGCGTTATATTCAGCGTTATGCATTACTGCGAACAGTCAGTTCCATGTGAATAATTTTGTGCATTTGAAGCCAGCGCACTGAAATATTTGTTTCGTTTTTCATTACGGAACATTCATGCCGTTCTTGTTTCCCTACAATAACAGGTTGGTGTGCTGGATATGGAAAGAAGTAAGTTTTGCATTACAACCTATACACCATATTATAGTTACGGAACTTTGCCAAGTGATAGGTATTATTATTCGTATTTTTTTGGGGTGAAAAAAAAATCAAATCCGCAAACTCAACGTATTGAGTTTGCTGGTTTAATTAGCCTATTCTATGTATCTCAGTGACGACAGCATCCAGTAGCTTGCCATTTTTCTGTTGTTTTTTCTTGCAGACCTTTTAACTGAAAAATTTGAAGTCAAAACAAATTGAATTATGACATTTTCTTTGCCGGAAAAGATTCTAACTATTGCTGCTTAGTGAACTGAAATGCCCCATTTGCCCCTCACGTCTGAAAGGGAGAACCACATTACTTTTTTTCCTTCAGATTTCGAGGGCTTCAGTGAAACAGGTATCCAAAAAATACCACGAAATGGAAAAGTTAAAAGGTTAATGATCCCATTACAATACCTCTGACATGTTCTGACAATAGCTTCAAAACAGGTATACAAAGAAGGCAAATATATTTTCACAGTTTTTTCTTCCTTTCTTGCCAATATTGTTAAATCCTTTCTGTTCATCTTTAGTTCCCGATCTAAGGAATTTCCCTCCTTCTGCTCCTATTTTGCGATCCTTTTCCTCTTTAATACTTCCTCCCCTTCCGTTACCCCATGGCCAAAGACTAAATTGAAAACAGTCTTCTTGACCAAATATAAACCCACATATGGACCAAGGTTTGAAAAAAATCTAATTTTTATTCGGATTTTTGTTCATTAGATACATGCATACATACACACACGCGCGCGCGCACAAACACACATACATAGATATATATATATATATATATATATATATATATATATATATATATATATATATATATATATATATATATCCAGAGGAAGACGGACGAAAACCACACATCACTAGGCTGTCTTATTTATTTTAAAACCAACGTTTCGTAATTTTGTACTGAATTACATCTTCAGGGCTGTGCACAAGAAAAGATAAAAACATAAAAACAGTTATAAGTACAGTCTTAGAATACATTTAAAATGTTACAGTAAAAATGAAATAAATAAGAATATATATATATATATATATATATATATATATATATATATATATATATATATATACTGTATATATATATATATATATATATATATATATATATATATATATATATATATACATACATACATAGATAGATACATACATACATATAATTAAACTAAATTCTACTCCCCTGCTAAGTTCATATAAATACGAGGGAATATATGAATGAATGCAACAATATGAAATGAATAAATTAGGCGAAGGAATATGTTAATAACAAAGGAAGAAGGTCATTAACGAAGTTTTCTGCATTAGCGAATAATAACTTTCGGACGAGAAGTTTTTGAGGTGAAGAATGTGATGCGTATATTAGATTTCAGAGTTGGGTAACTTACTTCAGAAGTTTCGAAAACAAACAAGAGGTCATCTTAAAAACTTGACGAGATCAAGTAATTCTTCCTAAAGTTTCAAAAGGCGGAGAAGGAGGAGGAGGACGGGAAGGTAGAAGGTAGCAGAAATAGTAAAATGAATGAAAAATCATAATTTCGGTGTTTTAAAATACAAATACATTTTATGTGTGTATATGTGTTTGTTTGTGTGTGTGTATGTGTGTGTATGTATATATATAAATATGAATATATATATATATATATATATATATATATATATATATATATATATATATATATATATATATATATATATATATATATATATATATATATATATATATATATATATATATATATATATATATATATATATATATATATATATATATATGGTGTCCGGACAATTCGGTCCCGGACAATTTGGTCCCGGACAATTTGGTCCCGGACAATTCGGTACTAGGACAATTCGGTACCAGGACAATTCGGTACCCGGCTTGTCATTTTTATTATTTTTTTTAGTTTGGTTATTCACTTAGTTGTTTATAGATAATATAAATTAACTACCCAACTATTCATTCATAAACAATTAGTTTGGTTATTCCTTAGTTGTTAATAAAAAAAAGACTATTAGTTTCTTTATTCCAAATTTTTTACTAAGTTTACTGCAAAGGTACCTTTAGATTTTTTATTCTAGTTTCACCCCATCATTCACACAATGGAGTCTTGCAAGTGCATACGATCGGAAAAGGGAAATACAAAATTAGTCGATAAGGAAAACTACGTGTACCAAAAACATAAAGAAAATGCTGATGGTACGAAGATGTATTGGCGTTGTGAAAGGCGGTCTTGCAAAGCACGGCTTCACTCAGATGTTAGTTTTCATGCGCTCAAGTATATTGGAAATCATAATCATAGCACAACTGCAGCTGAAGTGAGTGCAAAAGTTGCTACTGCAAATATTAAGGAAAGGACAATCACAAGTCAAACACCTTCTCGTTCAATTTTAACAGAAGAACTAGGAAATTTAAATGAGTGCGCAGTTGCTGATGTGACGAAACTAGTTCATATTAGTCGAAATATGAGACGATGGAGAGGTGATCAGGCTAATCATCCACCGATCCCACAAACAATTAATGGATTTCAAATACCACGAGAGTTTGGTGTTATCGAGAATGGTCTATCTTTTTGCAGTATGACAGTGGCATAGACGACGTTAAACGCATTTTAATTTTCGCTACTAATGACGCTCTTCACGATTTGAGACAATGTGCGAATTGGGCAGGAGATGGAACTTTTAAGAGTTGTCCTGTTATATTTTTCCAACTTTATGTCTTGCATATATAAATTAAAAACTTCAGTGCTCCAAGATTGTTTGCCCTCTTACCTGATGTCTCAAAATACGTATAACCGGCTTTTCCAAAAAGTGAAAGAATTAGTGAATAACGAGGGGCCAGATGCAATGATAATGGACTTCGAAAAAGCTGCGCAAAACGCATTTTCAAATACGTTTCCAGAAACAACTATTTCTTTTTGCTTGTTTCATTTAGGACAGAATGTTTACAGACATATTGTAGCTGAAGGTTTCAAAGTACGTTACCACGAAGATGACATATTTAGTCATAAAATGAGATGTTTTATGGCCCTAGCCTTTTTACCTGTAAATCAGGTTGCTGATGCTTTTGATGAATTGGTTGACGATGATGATATCCCGCAACCTATTGTCTCTTATTTTGAAAATTCATATATAGGACCAGTGAGAGGGAGAGGTGCCAGAATGAGGAGACTTGATCCAAAATTTTCAATAGAATCTTGGAATGTTCTAAACCGATGTTTGAACGGAGAATCGCGTACAATTAATAATTTGGAAGGTTTTCACAGCACATTTATAGCAAGTCTTTCCAGTATCCATCCAAACATGGAAATTGATTGAAGCCCTTAAAAGTGAAGAGAGTTTGGCAAAAACAAAATTACAAAAGCTTCGAAACGGGGATGAACCAGTCAAAAAGAAGAAGTACAGGGATTGTGACAAGCGTATCACTCATCTAGTACAGAGCTATAATCAAGCATAAAGAATGCAGTTCCTTAAAACAATCGCTCATAATATTAAGGTTTAACATTTTTTTTTTACTTTTAAGTACAAGAAATGTATGGTTTTTACTGTTTTACTTTTATACAGATACGTTTAACGACAAATGTATGGTTTTTACTATTTTATTTTTATTAGATACTTTTAACGACAAACAATGTATGGCTTTTAATATTTTATTTTTATATAGATACTTTTAACGACAAACAATGTATGGTTTTTAATATTTTATTTTTATATAGATACTTTTAACGACAAACAATGTATGGTTTTTACTATTTTATTTTTATATACACACTTTTAACGACAAGAAATGTAAAAAGTCTGGAATAAAGAAACTAAAAAAGTTTTTTTTAAATAAATCATTTCATTTATGTCTGCCACCCACTTTTTTATATTCTTTGTAAATAAGTAAGAAAATAACCAAACTAATCGTTTAAAAATGACAAGCTTGGTCTGCCACCCACTTTTTTATATTCTTTGTAAACAACTAAGGAAAATACCAAATTAATCGTTTAAAAATGACAAGCCGGGTACCGAATTGTCCTGGTACCGTATTGTCCTAGTACCGAATTGTCCGGGACCGAATTGTCCGGGACCAAATTGTCCGGGACCGAATTGTCTGGGACCGAATTGTCCTAGCACCATATATATATATATATATATATATATATATATATATATATATATATATATATATATATATATATATATATATATATATATATTTAATTATATATATTCATATATGTATATATGTACGTATGTATGTATGTATGTATGTATATATATATATATATATATATATATATATATATATATATATATATATATATATATATATATATATATATATATATATAATGGGTGTGTGTCTTTCTTTAGTCTATCGGTGCAGTGCCGCATCCGAGTTGATTAACTGAAACGCCCAACTATACAACATATTGTAAACTTCTAACAATAAGAGTATGAAAAGGAAATGGACCGAAATTTCGGCAATAATTAACAATACGCATGATGGAATGAGAATATCTTTCCCGGAGAGCGTCGGTGACGAAAAATGGAATTTTCTGCAGCGCTCGCTAAACATTCACGGCGCGGCCGCCAGCGTTATTGAAATTGTTTAAATTCATTTCCTTGCTTCTGATACGTCCCATTACGAGTGAATAATTGGATTGGGGGAGTAATATAGCTCTAATAAAGTCCCTTTTGATCGCATAATTGGTTCTTTAAAGCCGTCGCGTTTGATGTAAAGAACTCGACGGCCAATCAGACATGATCTGAACAGGTATACCACCACCAAGTGGCGTATCACTTGCGTTCGAGTTCGTCCACTTCGGGTCCGTCGTCAACTCATCAATCAATCGACGGTTCGTTTCTGTGCGTTTGTGCGATCTCTAATGCCTCTGGTGCGATAAAGTGTTTACTCATAAAGTTTCTCATTAAGCCTCGAAGTGCTGCTGTTGCAATAGTTGAAGTTTACACAGAATACAGATATAATATATATATATATATATATATATATATATATATATATATATATAT
>JANJGK010000027.1:19136474-19181474 GCA_039081455.1 Macrobrachium rosenbergii | reverse complement strand
AGCTCATCAGCACACAAAGACGGTTAAACTGTTTAGTTTAATAGCCTTACTTCCATTAACTGATCCGTACAAAAAGGAAAGCTTCACTTTACCTGTAAACAAAGACTATTTTACATTTTTTTTCTTAATTCGATGTCTATCCTAAGAGGTTTGCCTGCGATAATGTACATGAATTTACTTGTTTACCAAATGGACAATGGTGCACAAATGCACAAATCAAGCGTTCATTTTCAAAACGCAAATTTCTTGGGGCAACTATGAAAAGACGCGCGACATATAACCTTAAATATAAATGAGATCATTCTACTTCGTGAAAAAATTTGAGAGATGAAAGTAGCATTTTCCTTTCAGCACAAAATATGAGAATGCGATCGCAACTTCTTTTCTCCTTTGTTGCAAAGATACTTTTTTTCAAACTTTTTAGCAGAAATTTTTCAACAAGAGAAACTTTTCTGACACAGAAAATGGCCAATGAACTTCTCTTCCACATAGACGTGTAGCGATAGACCCAATTTAGATTAACGTCACTTCGTCGAAAACTTCCACTTTTAGCCCTATTCCCATCAATATTCACTTCCTCTGTGGACTCGTTCTTTCTGTGTATATTCTTCGCTCTGTTCATACGTAGGAAAAAACACCCTGCTCGTTTCGCATCGGTGTTATTCAATCCACTGATACTGACGATTAGTGAACTAAAATGTATTTTTACGAATAGAAAGAGAGGGAAGGGTGTCCAGAATATATGGCATAAAGGTTAATCTGTTTGGAGCAATTAAAAGATTTTATGGTGTAAACGAAGCGGGTATAGAACATGCATATGGGAGAGTGGCTGGTATGTTGCAATAATGGGCTTAAGGCGTGGGCGTTATGTCTCCATGGCTGTTTAATTTCTTTGTGGACGACAGTGGAATCGCTCTCGTTTGCATATTATACAGAAGTGACTGGGGGCACTGAAGCGATCTGCAGAAGTATTGAAAGAGTTTGAGTGTATTTACAAAAGGAAAAAGTTGATAGTAAATGTGACCAGGAGTGTGGTTATGAATGTAAATAGAAGCAGGTGGATAGAACGATGACTGTTAATATGGACTTTGGGAGAATGGGAGAGATTGATTCTTTTAAGTATTTGGGAGTCGATGTAAAAGATAATGTTAGGTTAAGAGAAGAGCTGAGGCACAGCATTGGTGAGGAAGGAAAGGCAGCAGGACTTGTGCCAAAGTCTGTAAGGCACAAGAATTATATATGGAAGTCAAGGCAGGAAAGCATGGAGAAATTGTCGAGCCAACTCTTCTTTATGTAAGTGAAGTGAGGATGTTGAATGCAAACGAAGACAAAAAACACACACACACACACACACATATATATAATTATATATATATATTTATATATATATATATATATATATATATATATATATATATATATATATATATATATATATATATATATATATATATATATATATATATATATATATATATATATATATATATATATATATATTATATATATATATATATAATATATATGTATATATAAACATATATATGGCTTACAACAAAACTACTCAAAGGTAACTTAGGGTACACTGAACAATTACACCAAACTAATAGGCTTTTTTATATACAGGAAGGAACTGTTATATATTTTTTTTTCTCGCTATTTTGCGTAGGAAAAATTCTTTCCTAATCACAGCTACAATAACAGAATAAAAATGAGAGCATTCAAGGTGAAATTGACAAGACCTCCTACGTAGCATTAAGGTCAAGAGATTATTCCTTTACCTTCAACTGTGTGAAGAAGAAGGAAGTAATTCTACGCTGAAAGCCATAAACAAAAACAGGAAATAAAAACTGTCAAAACAAGAGCGAGAATTCAAAGAATGGACGCAAAAAGTGACAAAACGAAAAATGAAGAGTTGTAAAGCCAAAAACAAAGGAAAAACAAATAAAATTTAAAAAAAGCAGTGAATATCTGTATCGTATCTGGTAAAAATGAGAAGGGTTTTTGGGAACGTGTTTTATATATACATATATGGAATTTTGATTTCAACAGCACCCGAGCAATAAAAATAAGGTGGACTGCGCCTCCAAAGTGAGGGTAAAAGTTAGCGCAGAAAAAAAGTTTTGATACGCATGTACACTCTCAAACCCGTACTATGTACCCACAAACACACATACACATAGACACACGCACACGCAAACACATAATACATACATACATACATACATACATACATACATATATATATATATATATATATATATATATATATATATATATATATATATATATATATATATATATATATACATATATATATGATTATTATCACTTTTGTACGTGATTCATTTATCACACATAACCACAGGTGAAAAATAAGAAACGGGGTGTAGGTCCTGACCGGTTTCGACTTTATTTCCAAGCCATTGACGAAGGACTGATACAGAGTATGAGAAGTCACAAATATATATACTACTCATACTCTGTATCAGTCCTTCGTCAATGGCTTGGAAATAAAGTCGAACCGGTCAGGACCTACACCCCGTTTCTTATTTTTCACCTGTGGTTATGTATGATATATATATATATATATATATATATATATATATATATATATATATATATATATATATATATATATTATCACATCACCGTGACATTTTTTACATTCACAAACATAAGTTACAAATGTCGTTTAATATCCAATTTGCTCTGCCTTGGAATAATAACGAAGAGGAATCATAACCGTTAAGTGGTTTGTCCCCTGTTGGATTCGATCCACGGACAGCGACAACCTCCGACTTAAGTGACGAGCGTTCTACCATACAGATGTAAAGAGAGGTGTGTGTGTGTGTGTGTGTGTGTGTGTGTGTGTGTGTGTGTGTGTGTGTGTGTGTATTGTTATGTGGGTCCTTTGGCTGATGAGTTTAATTTTTAATTACTGTGATTTCTATAACCTTGCTTTACCTAAGACCCACGTAATCCTATCAATTAAGGCTAAAAGTTACCAAAAAAGACAGATATTTAACTTAATTAGCTTCGGTCGCCAGTTGAAACTAGGTTACTGAATATAGTGATTTATTCTGAACACATGAATTAAATAAACCACATCACTCAACCATCTAGTTCAACAAAAAAAAGTGAATGAAAATAAGAAAATCTTACGGGAGCTAATAACAGCTACAACTTCATCCCACTTTGGACACACGATATTTGAACATGTTAGGGGATGACACAACAGCTGAGAAAACTCTTGTGACACTTATAAGCAATTTTCGAGCGCCGGAATCGAGTATATTGTTGCTAATCCTTTCTCCAAGCAAGGTTATGACCAGATTCCAAGGTGTTCCTGATTCTGGAAGACACGTATCCAGATAACACTTGAATTACAGGACCTCTCACTTATCATTAATTGACTGCAAGGGGTGTATCTTAAATCAAGAATATTATGTTAACACCATGGAGGATAATTTATGCAATCTCACTAGGCAACACTAATTGTACCTCATATAACTGACTTCATAAATGGGATATGGTTTTACTAGGATTTAACTTGAAACAGAAAATAAGGGGGAGATCTAAAGGGAGGAATTGGGAGTAATTGTCATCTTCAGACTTACCTTAGGGTAGCTATTGATATGATCACTTGCATCCGATGCCCAGGGTCTGTTGAAGCAAAGGTTAAAGGACAAAGGGGGAAGGCTGAGAGAGAGAGACAGTGCTTGTGCTCTCACTACAGGATAACGTTGGACTCTGAGCCGGGTCAAACGTGCGTGGGTTTTTACTTGTAAGACTTCTCCCACTTAGTAGCCTGCAGGTAGCCTGAAAAATTACAAAAAACTCGCCAGTACGAAGGTTATGGTAAAGTAAGCTTAAAGCATACCCTAACTAAAGGCGGACCTAGTAAAACCTACCCTGTTGGATAGGTCCCTAACCTAGACTTATATTCCATCGAAGACGGTTGGCGATTTGAAACATAACAGCCAGCTCTCTGGCTTCCCTCCCTCAACTGCTTTACACGGAGAGAGCTTTTTTGGTGCTTTCTCTTCCTTGTTTTTGGTTATATTTCTCCCAGATTACGAAAAGAGGTCGAACAGTATAATATTTGTAATAATATATATATACTGTATATATATACGTATGTATATATATATATATATATATATATATATATATATATATATATATATTATATATATATATATATATATATATATATATATATATATATATATATATATATATATATATATATATATATATATATATATATATATATATATATATATAAACACGAGTGGCTACACAACTTTTTTTTAATGTTTTGGATTTCAAGGCATATTAGAAAAATAAATATAAGCCACAGATTACTGGCGTTGCTTTGTAATGGTTTGATTTCCCATGTCGAAAATAAAAAGCAAAATAAAAAAGTTTTCACGATACTGTGACAGAGAAAACCTGATGTAAAGCAGACTTCAAAATCGCCGCATTTTGAAATACACAAATGAGAACTGGAAACGATTTCGCCAGGCGGAAACTTCTCTCTTTTTTTAATATTTTAAGACCCTCAACTCTCAAACAGATATATTGCGAAACAGCCGCTATATTCGGACAAACAAAGGGATTGCGGGTGAAAAACAACTTATTTATACAACCATTCGGGGATACATGTCAAAAGCAGAATTTAGGAGGGGGAGCGAAAACATACAGTTTCCTTGTTATAAACAAGACATCTGTTTGAAACTGCATCGAAAGCTATGATGGATATTAATTCATTTTGTCATTAAAGACCGAAACAATCTGGGTGAAAATAAACAAAAAATGGTAAAAACATTTTAGTTGAATGGTTTGTTTGTAGGGCTTCTATTTGTGCCGAGTGTCCACTGACCATTTGTAATTATCAACATACCCCGTATTATAATTATTCTGTTTTATAGAAAAGTACATCATCCATACACACACACACACACAAACACGTATCAAGGAAAGGAATATTTCTTGACAACTGCTTAAATCAGATGAAAAAAAATTATCATTTCAACAAAATCTTATTTTTAAAGTGTAAACAATATTCAAACAATATTTTTTGAAAAATAAGATTTGTTTTCTTATATCACAAAGAGAGGTATTCCTTCTTTCATGAAATGAAAATAACCGGACGAAAAACATTTACAACAGCGGTAGAGTTTTAGAGATTTTACGCCAAGCAATATTTTTTCGTCGAAAACTATCAGTTTATATATATCGCACAAAGCAATATAGCCTATGTCAGTAATTCTGAAAATGAAAGAAAACCACCACGCGAAACAATTGCATTCCTGTTTTGTTACGATTAAGGCATCAACTGATAACAAAAACTAATTCTGATCTCATTCAACAGCTTGTAACAGGACGTACTACGGAAGAGTCGGCGCCACTTACACGCTGCAGATTCCCCGCCCGAGGAAGGGAACTCTCCCGCACTTTTGCCAACTGACGTTTATCGCCTCAGGGGACGTTTACGGTGACCTCGTTCAGCTGAGCATCGAAAAGTTCAACCTAGGACGGTAAGGCCAGTTTAGGGAAGTGGACCTAATATTTAAGTCTATCGGCAACGACAGGTTGGCTATTCCAGTTCATTTTTTTCTTTTTTTATCTTCACTGGGCTGTGATTTATTATTAAGGTAAAAAGATTTGTTTTATTTTTCAGTATAACTCTATCTGTACTTAAATACACACACACACACACACGCACATATATATATATATATATATATATATATATATATATATATATATATATATATATATATTAACTTTTTAGGCTTCCAAAGAGTCTTTTTAGAAAGTGGTTGCTTACCGTATACCATTTTAAACTCTGAATGCGAACACCCCAGACATCTAATCACCATGCAAATAACCAAGTGCTTAAGTCAACATTGACGTAAGAGTTGGTATATACAGTATATACATATATAATATATAATATATAATATATATATATATATATATATATATATATATATATATATATATATATATATATATATATTTATACATGTGTGTATAATAAACACTTATTTTTTACTGCTGAAACGTGGAGCAAGACCCTGTGCACAAAGCTTCCTCAACATAAGTCAATTTATTAATCTACATCGAGAGCTCATCAACACCCAGGATTGCACCTTTCAGCTGTCTTACATTCATTCTTGTCGTCTTGAGCATTAAGGCCCTTCCTTTCTAGTACCTCTTCCACAACTTTCATCTAGCACCTTCTAGGTGAATTCCGCTTTCCTCCTCGCACTTACTTTGCCAACTTCTCTTGCTACATTCATTCCACGTGACCAGACCATTTCAAAAGACTCTATTCATTTTTTCTCCAAGGCCAGTCTCCTTACTAACCCTTTATCTGCAAACTTCTCAACCTTTGAACTCCTCTTATGCTACTACATACATTACACAATTTAATCTTAATAGACTTTGTTTTTCTTTAATTTTCATTCAGCATTTACACATCATTTCCATATAGACTAACTGGCTAAATGATCCCACTTTCTGTAGACTACTTTAGGTCTCTGTGTAATTTTTTTTTTCACAGCATGCTTTCTCTCTTGTTACACCTATTTTGTGATATACCTCCTTTCGCATCCTACCATCTTCTGTTATTTTTAAACCCCAAATGCCTTTAAGAATCCATCACTTGCATTCCTCTACACTGCTTCATTTTCCTAGTTCCCCACGTAGGGGGTACTTCATGCGGTTATGTTTTTACCGAATATAATCTTTTGCTAAATAACAAGAGAATTTAAGCTGATGTAGGGGTAACTTCTTAGTTATACTGTAGAAGTCTATGATACCCCAATACAACTATTAAGAGGATGAAACTCAAAGTGTATGTGATTTTTTTCTATTTTTTACAAATTAACTCTACAAAAGTAAATCTCTAACAATTGAGAGCATTAGTATTTCATGCTTATATTCAATGACTATAAATGATCAACGCTATCTAAATAATAGGCTATTTACTCTACTGATAACTTCATGGACGGTAATCAGTACTGGAATTACTTATTAGACACAAATAAGTTTTACAAACTACAAGATGAGTAAGTGATGTCTTCGGTGACCTCTTTAGGTTCGTTTTGGTTTCCCATCAGATGCCATTCTCAACCTGTACCTCTTTCCCAAATCATTTGGGGTAAGGGTTGTTTTGTACACGATGTGATGAGCGTGCATCTCCTCTTCTATGTCTTTTGTCTAGACATCATCATGAAATGCTGATTGATGCAACTATAATACAAAATTTAATACACAATATGGATAACATGCAGTCCACATAACTTCTGTCTAGTTTGCTTTCAAATTTCTCATGCAACTACTTTATAAGAAACGCCTTTTACCCTCACTCTCTTCCTCTAAAATTTCACTGATCTTCCTCTTATAATCCTGTTTTCTGTTGTTTTCTCAATCAAAATCCTAATATATACCTTTTTTAGTATAATGAGTAATGTTATGCATCTATAATTCTTAGCCTCTGTTAGTGTTAACATCATACATGGAAACAATCACTCCTCTCACTCATTCTTTTAGAGCATTTCCCCCATCAAGACAAACCTCCACACTCTTGTGAGAAGCATTATTACGCTTTCACCACCAATCCTCAGCATCTCAACTGTAATTCCACCAACTCCAAAAGTCTTTTCATTTTTCAACCTCATAACTGCCTTCCTTACGTGATCAAAAGTTGCATCCACATGCAAGATCAACCCAGAGCTAACCTTTCTACTCTACATTCAACAAATCATCAAAGTACTCACGCCGCTGACCAATAACTAGATTCCCTTCAGACATCATCTCAGTCTTTTTCATATCTTAATCCTCATAATCCTTGTTACGTATACTGTACTTCTCCCTAGAATTTTTCTCTCCATTCTTGCTCCTACTCAGTCTTTCCGTTTTATTACTTGCCTTCCTTGTTTTTCTAACTTTCTCTTTTTATTGCAATTACCATCCTCCTGTATCCTTGTACAGTATCTTTTTTTTAGTCATACGACTGAATATTAAATAATAACATTTTGTCCTTTCGCTTATACTTTCACTTCTTCATCAAACACTTACTATATTTGTTTCTTATCTTTACCAACGCACGTGCACAAACACTCCTTTCAAACTGCATGGTCCCAACCTCGAACTTTTATATGGTCCTCATATACACGTGCCACGTCCCTGTACTTAAACTTAGCCCATTTTTGTATCCATTTTCTACAGATATGCTCATCTCACTTCTTTTGCTACTGAACTTACTTTACTCAGTTACGTACACACACATACATACACAAACGCACACACATAGATAATATATATATAAACACACATATATATAGTGTATATATATATATATAATTACACAACATCATAACATCATAGGTGAAAATATACGAGAATGGGTGTTGGTCCTAACTAGTTTCGACTTTGTATTTGAGCCATTAACGAAGAACTGATACATAGTGGTAGAAATCACAATATATACGATATATTTATATATAAATATAAATATATATATATACTGTATATATATATGTATGTATGTACGTATGTATGTATGCATAAATATATAGACCTATATATATTCTCACTCTCACCAGACCTCAGGTAAGCTATCAAGGTTGCCAGTCGTCCTGCCTTAGGAATTTCCTCCATATCCGTCTATCTTCGAATAAGTTTTCCTCTTCAACCTGCTGTGGACAATTTCCTCTTTTCCGCATTGCTGCTTCTAAGGTTTCCTTCCATCTTTTCCTTGGTCTTTCCACAGGTTTTCTTCCATCCGGCATCCGTTCCAAAAACTTCCACCTCTAATTCATTTATCATGTCTTCATTTCGTATTCTATCTGTCCTCATAACACCATTTATCAGTCTGAGTCCTTTCATTTCTGCTGTCTGAATTTAGCTTCTAGTTCTTGATGTTAAAGTCCAAATTTCATGACCGTGAGTCAAACATGGTTCAACATATGTTGATCCTATTATATATTTCTAATTATGACTTACTGTCATCACATAATTATATATATATATATATATATATATACAGTATATATAATATATATATATATATATATATATATATATATATATATATATATATATATATATATATATATATATATATATATATATATATATATATATACACACACATACAGATAGTCTTTGAAAATCCATATGCAAGAGAGAGAGAGAGAGAGAGAGAGAGAGAGAGAGAGAGAGAGAGAGAGAGAGAGAGAGAGAGAGAGAGAGAGAGAGAGAGAAAGCTTGCCCTGGTGCAAGAAACAAAGGTAATCTAATCATTGAAAAAATTTCACGGAACACGCGAGAATAACGAATTCCAAATATGATTAAGCGGTGGGAAGGTTCAAGAAAAAATAAGATGGCTTTTATGCGGTTAAGATGTTTTGTAATTAAATTTCAGAAGTAAAATGGACTAAAAATTAAATTCAGGTTAATTTGGTAATGGCAAGAATGGTAGAATTGGAAAAAGGCTCGACAGAGAGAGAGAGAGAGAGAGAGAGAGAGAGAGAGAGAGAGAGAGAGAGAGAGAGAGAGAGAGAGAGAGAGAACAGGCCATCGGGGACAGAGTAAGCGAAAGACTGATTAAAGTTCAACATACAGAGAGAGAGAGAGAGAGAGAGAGAGAGAGAGAGAGAGAGAGAGAGAGAGAGAGAGGGTACGAATAATGTAAAAGGTAGTGGGTGGGTGAAGAGGATGAAAAGGAATATGTATTTTCTTTTTTATTTTAGATTTTTATGACTCCAGAAAAGATTTGAGCAACGACGTTTTAGGCGAAGACAGAACCCGTCTTCCTTCTTGACTTTATAAGAAGAATTTGAATTCCTGCATGTCGGGATTCGTGAATGCAAGATTTTCAGGGATTCTATAACGAAGATTCTCACCTTTCTCGGGTATTCCATCTTTTTGTTAGGATTCCTTTGACTTTCTTCCTTCCTTTTTTATTTCATTCAGAGGCTGGTGGCCTCACCTCGGGTAGTCTTTCAAGGTTGTCTGGATATTAGATATTTAAGGAAACGCTTTCGTTGTTTTTCAATCGAGGATTAATAGGTAATGTAGCAGGTCTCAGGAATCATTATGGTTTACTTCCTAGTGAATAATCTTATAAAAAAAATAAATAAATAAAACGCTCTGTTATCCCCCATCAAAATTGGAAGTGTGTATTTGTTCAGTGACCGTGTTTGTTAGCAGGGTTACGGAAGAAGTTGTGGTTCTATTTTGACGAAAATTTAACCAAAGATGTGCCTCATGACTGCCAATAAAAGACTAGATTTAAGGAAAGATGCGGACCTAGATATAAAGATCTTCTAGGGTCGGGTTGGGAAGCGCTGCTCAGGAACTGGACGGTATAATGCAGTCTCTGTTGTCAGGTTTCTCACTTTCTTTTTCCCGTTTTTTTTTTAGTGTTAAAAATGAGTTCGATTGCTTATGGCAACATTTATAACCACCTTCCATTTATTTGATCATTAATCTTCTAGCATTTCAGTCTTTATTTACTTTTTTCAACAAGTAACTGTTTTAATTTTATGTTTATTATGCTGTATGTTTTCCCCTTTCTATCACATTTCCTTTACATTTTGTGGATCGTACATAGTCATGTCCATGAACATTTGCTTTGTTTCATAAGAATGGTTTTTATGGATGTAAATAGTGACTTCTAATCTTATATTTGTAAACGTCCCTGTGGTGTCCTTTTCATGTTATAAAATGAAAATATACTTTCCTTCCCATAACTAAAGACGAAACGATAATTTTATCATTTTCATTTGTCAACAACAGCTATACTAGTTCATAAATTTACTGATTCAATCATCTTGATATCTTTCATAGCAAAAGAATAATGCAATAATTGCCATCTATTTCTTATATTAAGCTTAACGTTAATACTTTCTCAGCTTCATTAAAAGTATTTTTAAAGACATCACTAAGTTTTTAAGTTACCTATTTGCATCTAAGTTATACTCTTATAGTTTTCTCCAAATAGAGTAATCAGTACACAACCTAATCATCCAAGTAGATACCACACTAACTTGCCTCTATTCCATCCCAGGTTCATCTCCCACACCGCATCTGGATGCCCAGATGGTTACATGCAGATTGAGGAACTCAGCAGACCCCTAAACTCCGGTTACTGGTGTGGCACTTCGTGGGGCCACAACGTCTTCTACTCGGAGACTTCAGCTATTACTGTCATGCTTCGGGTGTTCAACTTGAGCGATGAGGATGGAAGGGCGAATCCTGGAGCATTTTCTCCTCAAGACACAGTCATGCTAAGTGTATCCTACAGATTTCTCAAAAAGGAAAAGGCCATTCTGCGATACGGAGCCCCTTATAGCCCTAGTTATCGGGGTGAAGATGTACCAAACACATTTTGTGACAAATTCTTCGAGAACTGTGACAAAAAGAACTGCAAAATCCAATCTCCTAATTTTCCAGGGATGTATCCACGAAATCTAACGTGTTTTTACCAAATTCGTCAAACCAGAGTGCCTGATGGAAAAATGGCCCTCATTCGTGTTAGGCAAAGAAATCCCCATCTTATATACATAAAAGATAGAAACGCCCCACACCTCTCCAGAGAACGAAAATTACAGGTTGGTACTGGTTGTCACGTACTCCATGATTACCTAATGGCTTTTGATGGAAATTCCACAAGAACTCCTGTTCTAGCTACGTTGTGTAAAGGAGGTGCTGCCCTTACAGGAATAACCTCCAGCAGCTCTGAACTTTTACTTTTGTTCCATGCATCTCCATTTGATTTCCCGTTCCAGGATTCTCCACGCCGAAGAATATTTGGATTTGAACTAGATGTAGAGGTTGAATTTGTGGATAGAGAATCCACTGCTTACATCCGCGAAGGTAAATCCTGTGATTATATGGTGAGTAGCAGAGGGCAAAGGAGTGGATATATCCAATCACCACTACATTCTCTGCTTCCTAATACAACTTGTACCTGGCGTCTTCTGGCTGGAGATACAGAAGTGGTCTGGCTTTACTTCCTTCACTATAGACATGTTCTTCATCCAGAAATGCCACCACCAGCACAGTGTTCTAATACACTCACTATTAGTGATGGAGACACATTAGCACCGCCTACAGAGAACACCCCAATGATCAGCATGGACCCATATATGAATATTACTATTAATGGCACAGAAGAGAACTCAACGACCACAGGTGTCACAGTAATGGGGCAATTTTGCCGTCCAGAAAAATTACCTCGAGTGTGTAGTGGTGTGCATGCACCTGGCCCTCATGCAGCCCCTTGTCTACCAGGGGAAAGCTACATCTCAGATTCATCTGCTTTGACACTTTCCCTTCGATACGCAGCTGGGACAGCACCTTCCCATGTAGAGTTCTTAGCCAGGTATGAATTTGTTGATAAACGACAATGGGGTGTACCAACTCCTGGAGGTGGTACTTGCGACAGGACTTTTACAATGCAACCTGACCGGTTGTTTGCTTCCCCGCGGGATGTCTTTCTGTTTGGTAGAGGTGGAGCTCACAAATTACGTTGTGTATATACATTTATAGCCGAACCTCACCAGCGCATTGCCTTACGCATAATACGCTCAAGAATGGGGTCAAGCTGTGGTACTTTATACAAGCATTCTTCTGATAGATATGAATGTTCTCATGATGGTGCAGCAGACAAACCTGCCATCTGGATTACAGAAGAACCTTGGGAAGGTGTTTATCTACCTCGTGCTTGCATATGCAATATTTCTCATGCACAGCCATTTACCATCATATCTTACACAAATATAATAAAAATTATTTTCACAATACCTGTCATGACCCCTTCCAATGACTATAATGATTTTTTCTTAGAAGGAGAGTACAACATGATAGAAACTAAGGAAATTAAAGAAAAATCAAGCAGTAAAGAATGTCAGCCAGGTTCCCGACATCTTGGAGGCCGTCATGGAAATTTCACTGTGGGGAGTGGCAAAGGAAATTATTGCTTATCCTTGCCTCGCCTTGTGACGGCTGCAGATGGATCCTTCTTGTTTCTCCGTATCCGGGGATTTAGTGCCTCTGAGACCAACTGCCAAACTTCAGGACGTATCAATGTCTATGCTGTGGGAGGTCTAGCACCTATTGCTTCCATCTGTCCAGGACAAAATGAAGATTTTACTCACGTTTTCAGTAGTGGGTGGAAAAGCTCTTCCGAAGGACCCAAAGATGAACACGATCCCACAAATCCCTGGGTGAATAGTTCTATGAACATGGGCCAAAGTAACTATTACTTCCACCAGCAGCAAGTTGAGTATCAAAAAAGGGGAAGGCATTACCAGCGTCTTAGGCAGCAGATGTCTCGAGATCTAGTCGTGGAGTATGTCGGAAACCAAACAGGGCGATACATGATCACCTGGATAGGGGTCTGGAAGCCTATGCAGACGGCCCCTTTGTCTCCTGTAGGAGTGGATCTCTGCCCACATCGATGTCCAGAGATTGAAGCTTGTCTTCCAGCAGATCTGTGGTGTGACGGGGCTGTTCACTGCCCATCAGGCTTAGATGAGGGAGCAGCAGCCTGCGGTCTTTTAGCTGCCCTTCCTTGGGTATATCTAGCAGCAGGTATTGTCTTGTTTATTTCTTTAGTTGCTCTTTTAGCGGCAGTGGTTGTTCACAGGCGTCGTGTTCAAGCACAGAAAGAAATCGAAGCCTCTATAGTTAGTAATAACAGCCATGGCGGGCTAAAGAGCACCACGCAGGACTTCCTGATACCTCCTGACAAGGACGGGTGGTGACAAGAGGCCCCTTCTGGCGACGTGGTGCGGGTGGACTACGAGACCACCGTGTAGCCCTGACGAAGCAGGATGGGCTGAAGGGCAGTGACCAACATGGATGCTGTGGTCCTCACGTCGCCTGTCGTTGGGATGGGGCGCAATCAGAAGATATCTTTAGATAAATGTGTAATATAGACGTCTTGTATATACATTTTTGATACCTGTACATATGTACACAGCCGTTGAAGATTTTTTACGAATGCAGACAGTTGTTATAGAAAACACAGATTGCATATATTATATCGTATGATGATGTATAGAAAATGGTATGCGTGGATGTCAATAAAAGAAAATATGAACGTATATATTCTATAACCTTCACTGTTACTTTCATCAAGCATCCAATGTTTGTTGGTGACGAAACGGTGAAGAAATGTTGTATTATTCAAATTTTATATGAAATATTAAACACATATATTCGAAATGAGCATATGGAAATCAATTATGCTTCTGGTGCCGATGGGTCATATGCACAAATTTATTTCCTTCTAACCCCAGATCGAATATACATATATTTGTTGAATGGAAATTATGTAATAATTTGTTCCTTTATGAGTATGAAGTAGAAAAAAAACAAAATATCATAGTTTAGAGTATATTTAGTCTGCTATAAGTCTCTAAGTATGGAATTCTTCTTAGATGTTACGAATATGACAGAAGATGAGTGAAAGTGGCAGTGTGAACGTGATGAATGCGGTGAGGGTGGGGTGGGGTGGTGGTGGCGGTGGTGGTGTGCATTGTCGTATTTGTAAAATTAATGTTTGTTAATAAAGAGGGAATTGGTATAGGCGTTGTTTCTCTTACTCCTTAATTATCATCCACTAGGTGAAAATACGAGTAACCTTCAAGATCCCCCTCAATACATTTACGAGCAATAATAGCGTAAGCATTAATATTATTATTGTTAATAGTAGTCTTTAAGAACACCAGCGAAAGATGAGAACACACACAAGTAGCAACGATGACAATATTGAAATATCTAAAAAATATTGAAAAAATTTCTAATAAAAATAATGGTGGTAACGTATGAGAGTGCACAATCAAGAAAGCCTTGTAAAATCATTCACACGAAAGCCGAGAAAATCATTATTGCTATGGTACTGCCCAATGAATATAAATGTGATCATGTAAAATTATACATTTTTCTGAGCGTACCTGTATATATTTCAAGCAGGCCTCAGTAATGTTAAACGGAATCCATTTTATCCCGGCAATTATCAATACAGAAAAGGTTAATTTGTTCCTGTTAATGAATCGTATGAAAACCGAGTGAAATGGTAGGAGCATAAAAATAAATAAGAAAAAATGGGAATTTAGAAATTAATAAAAGAAAAAAGCAACAAGTGGTTACCAACTGGACAACAATAAATAACTGGTTTAAGGCTTACCATTCAAAAGCCTTTGGATAAAAATGGAATAACTGAAGTTTAAAGACCCGTACCTTGATGAAATTCTTTTTCATTACTAAAAGACAACAAAAAAATGTAATACAAACCCCGGTGTTAATATCCCTGAGCATAAAATAAAGCAAGCAAAAAAGTCACTGTATTACGAAGGCGAGAAGGCCTGTAAGCAGACACCGAGGATTAGAGAGAGAACAAAGCATCGATCACATACAGAGAAAAGTGCTGATACTGACAGAAATAGCCGACGAATAATAGGCCGGCAAAAGAATGGCTTTAATAAGCCCCTCGTCAGGGAGAAAGAGGCGGACAAAAAAAAATTTAGAATCTGAAACAATACGCGCTCGCCGGGATTATTGCATCTAGGTGCTCGAGGGAAGAATAGGGGAGAGAGAGAGAGAGAGAGAGAGAGAGAGAGAGAGAGAGAGAGAGAGAGAGAGAGAGAGAGAGAGAGAGAGAGAGATAATAAAATTCCTTGTACAAGATCTTTTTCTGATTAAGGGAGAACAAGAATGTGAGAATAGAAGACCATTAAATAAGCGGAAACGGAAGACAAGTGGAGTATTTGAATGGAATACTGGAAAAACAGCAACTACAATAAATTACGGAGACGAGAATAAGAACGAGGTCATCAAAGAATGATAACTCATCTGTCACATGGGTTCATGAGCGTACTAATACGTTAAATAATTGAATGAATGAATGGAAGAATGCATGAATGATTGATTGATGGAATAAATGGATGAATGAATGGCAGAAAGATTCAAGGTTTCAATTAATGATTAGATGAATAAAACAAATACTGATATATATATATATATATATATATATATATATATATATATATATATATATATATATATATATATATATATATATATATATATATATATATATATATATATATTGTGTGTGTGCGTGTGTGTGAGGTACACACACACAAACACACATATGTATATATATATATATATATATATATATATATATATATATATATATATATATATATATATATATTCACTCTATTAAAGTCAATGAATATCTAAATGAGCTGTAGCATAATGAATGAAATGATGAATGAATGAGTAAATAAGCGAATAAATAATAGCAAACCTCGGGGTGTAACCGACTGAGTAAATAAAAAAAAAACTCACGGTTTTGCCTAGTGAATGAAGGAATGAACAGAAAAACAAAAAGTCAAGTTTAGGAATACCTGAATGATTGAAACAATTAAACAATGTCAGTTAGGCTAAATTTCGATTTCTTGTCAGGAAGAATATGGCCCCCACACCCATAGTGTGATTATGTTTCGAATTCCCCGTTAGTCTGCAGATTGTGAAGAGAAATATTCCACTGGATACGATCGAGGAAAAAAAATAGGGCGCTACAGAAAATGAAAGGTTCTGTATTCATAAGTTTATAAACTACATACTTTTTAGCAGAAAAAATATATATAATATATACAGTATACATATATATATATATATATATATATATATATATATATATATATATATATATATATATATATATATATATATATACATACATACGTATATATACATATATATATATATATACACAGTACATATGTGTATGTATATATATGTATGTATGTGTATATGTGTATGTGTGTATAAATACATATATATATATATATATATATATATATATATATATATATATATATATATATATATATATATATATATATATATATATATATATATATATATATATATTGGAAAAAAAATTCCCAAACGGACCTCCTGGCCCGAACGACTGTGTTTTGAAGAATATCTTAAAAATAATTTGGCTTCGAATACTTTGCTTAAAAGTATGGCTATGTGAGAAAGAGTCAAACGTCAAACATCAGCATTAACGAATTTCTCCCCCTGAAACGGTGAAAGGTTCTCCCTTGAAAGCAATAATTATTTGACGACACAGAACGGAAAAATAACATGAAGGGAGAGAATATGAGATGAAGATAATGAATATATCTTCCAAAATGCCCCACTCCCTATCCACCCCCCAACTTATGAACTCAGTATTCTAAAGTGTAAATGCTTCGAATATATTAAGGAAAGGTCAAGCGGCTCTGAACTCATTTCGTACATAAGTAATGAACGACGAAAAGGCTGACCTTTTTAAAAAGTAAATTCTGCGTTAACTGTAATGAGTTTCTTGTCCACAGACATACCTAACTGCTGAATCCTTATTCGTATATATAAGCTGGCTTACATAACTGCACATAAATAATAATAATAATAATAATAATAATAATAATAATAATAATAATAATAATAATAATAATAATAATAATAATAATACTGCATGGATGAACAACGAAAAATCGTGAAAACAACTGATAAAAGTTCTGCAAAGTTCAAGAGAATAACCACGTTGAGAACGTTTTTAATTAAAGACCTTACCCTGTACTTTATGGCTGCCTTAAGTGAAATTATATCAAAATTACAATCAAGTTACAGTATTCCATTTATTCCTTAAAAGTGACGCTTGTTTAAATAAAAAAAAATCGTATTAGAAATTTGGATAAAATTTACAGCCGTTTCGTGGTTTTCTGTTTAAGTATATAAACTCGTTATGTGAATACTCTTACATTAACATTTAGTGATTTCAAGAAATGTTTGATCACGTTAGGTTTCTTTTGACATGAAGTAGTTTTTACAATCCCTCCTTCAAGTAGTTTTTACAATCCCTCCTTCTAAGAAAAATTATAATAATAATATTATGCATTCATGATATTTTGTCTATGCTTACTGCAGGATGTCAGTGCTTCAAAGTGTTTTTAATATCACACAAACCTACCAACAATGGCCTCACCCAGACCCAAATTCATAAACTAAAATCATATATAGGCTAAGTTACAGGTTTAAGTTTTACAAGTAAGTGTAACTCCACTGTATATGTAACAGAAAACAAAAATTTTACAAAATCGACCAGTCATGTAACTAACCGAACAATGAAAGTTGTCTGTCCCTGGCCTCTTGATTGAAATATAATTTTCACAAGCACGGAAAAGCATTTAGTTTGCGACCTACTATTTCACACTGGCGGCTTGCAAGACCACGTTTTCCCACCTCCAATGCCTATACCATAATCAACACCTGTTTCCCATCACCACTGTACTACCATCGGGGCCAAAATCTCAACCTTCGCAACCACTTTCACAATCATTTGGATCTAGGGCAGATTCATGGTCAAGCCACTAATGTCGAAGAGAGAGAGAGAGAGAGAGAGAGAGAGAGAGAGAGAGAGAGAGAGAGAGAGAGAGAGAGAGAGAGAGAGAGAGAAGCTCGCTACTAAAACCACTCTTCTTTTGCACACGATAGTTACCAAAAAATACCAGTGAACTGTGAGTCCTGCTACAGGAAGGAGTGAGCAGGCCACAAGCTGATTGGCCCGATGTTTGCAAGACATTTCCCCATCAGTTATCCTGTACTGAACTTGCACTCTGAACGGCAAGTCACCAAGCGCTTCAGAATAGTAAAAACACGTGACTTTGATAGGAATTTTAACCTTATTTTCATTTATTCTATGTACAGTACGAATAACCATCACCTGTCGATAATGAATAATTTCAAGCGATGCTATATACAGTAATCTCCTTCTGGAATAGGGTACATATATGGATTTGGGCTGTGAACTGTCAGTGCCAATATATTAATTCCAATAAAAATTTTGCAAAACATCTGGTCTCATCGTGGGAAAATGTTTCAGGGCATTGTCTTCATCATCAATATTGATAAAAGGAATTTCAAGAGACAAATGCAAAGAAAGAATAAAAAACTGTAAAACGTAAAACCCGCAATGAAAATAAAAGCTCTCTCAAGCATGCATTCCACGATTAAAAAACAGAGGAGCCATGAGAAAGTTTAACGATCAGGAATGTAGTGACAATTAAACACCTGTACAAGAAACTATGAAGATCCGCTCATTTCTGGCCGCTGCCGGGATTGAGTTTGAATTTAAAGTTAAAAAAGATTCATGATAAACAGTTTGGTTACTCAGATTAGAGCTGAGAGAGAGAGAGAGAGAGAGAGAGAGAGAGAGAGAGAGAGAGAGAGAGAGAGAGAGAGAGAGAGAGAGAGAGAGTTCATAAGTACAGGATGGTCATTTCTTTCTGGAATTTTACGAATGGCTGTTTAAGGTGGTTTGTTAATGGCCAAGGTCTCAGGACCATCAAATAAGTGTTTAACGTGTCATTACACTAAAGCAATGATAACAGTATTCACAAATGCAAGAAGACTACAGGTCTGATGTACGGTGCTTTTGCACAAAAGCTCAACTACCAATAGAGTACGTAAATCTGAAAGATTTTCAGTAAAATCTCTTATTAATTTTGGAAGCTTGTTCTTGAATGAAAAAGCGTCTATTACAGACAGAAAAGGAAAATACCCAGTTGCTTGACTGGATTTTGCAATGGAAATTTTGGGAAACATTATTTATCTCATTTTATTACAGGATACGTATTTATCAAAATTTCAATCAATCCATTTTTACGGGGAATGCATATAAAAAACACTGAAAAACAATCCGAATAGCTATCAGCAGGACGGGTCTTCGGTGTGCAGACGAAAATACTTGGATGCAGGTTTTCAGTAAATGAATAGATGCTGTAAAGGTAATAGAATTTTGTTTATTAATGTGCACATAGCGGAAGGCTATTGCATTATGTTGTTCTGCTTTTGAAGTAAATTCCCTCTTTGTACGCTTAGGGGTCGAGCCTTTCAATACAAAGATTAACGTTTAAATAATGTGTCGTCCACATTATCTCATGTTGGGAAATAGAGGACTGGCTAAAGTAGCCTCATTCTTATTTGTTTTCCATTGAGACAGGACCTTTTTATTCATAATCACTTTGTTTAACACACAACTCAACATTCATCTCACTAAAGTAATGTACTTCACTGGGATGTCCTAAGAATTACAGTATATGCAGTCATTCATTAAACAGGTCGTTTAGATAATGTAAATGGCTTTATTTAAAAAAAAGTATTGATAAATGATGGTTTCTTATCAAAGCTTGCAAAGAAACCGTGGCCAAAACCTTAATAACAAATGTTTTTCCCAGGTATAAAAGTTGTTTGTATTAGATTGGATTGGCTCTCGAGTCGTTGTGCTGGAAGGACGTTTTTCGCTGATTGGGACTGCGTTTTCACAATTCAGCGTCTATCTTTCAAACACTATGAAGTCTAGCAGATATGAAGAGGACAAATGGAAATAGAAGAAACCAGGATATAATTATGGATTTAAAGTTATCTAGCTCAAGTGACGATAGCAGTTCTACTACAACAAAGGTCAAAGGGAAGGAAAAAAAAAGAGGAAAGTAAAACAGGGCAGTTTTACTGTGCAGTTGGATAAGAAAAAGAAAGTTGACAGTGCTGCTATTCCTAGTGGTTCTAATGAGTTTGAAAATACAATACGACCTCTGCTTTACTTTCCAAAGAATGATTTTGACTTTCACGACAAGATTCGGTGGGCGGTTAGACTGTCTAAAGTTCATAGAGATTTTGAAGTGCTCTTCAAGGAAGGTAGAAATGTATCATATATTACTGTGAAGGATGATGTTGCTGTTAAATTTTTAGTCACCAAAGGCTTTGACAATGTAGTTATGGAGGAACCATCGGAATTCATTGGCGAGCGCACTAAAATAATTTTGTTTGGTTATCCTACTTATCTTGATCCTGAAGACATATTGGTGGATGAGAGATTTATATGGGTAAAGCGACGTGAGGTCAAAATTTATGGAGAACTTGTGCTTAAACCGCAGCTGATTGCTCTAATGAAGGGCCCTGCTCCTGAAAAAGTATTTGTATCTTGCCTGGGTTATAGACGTGTAGCTGTTTATAAAGAAACCCCTGTGATATGCTATAAATGTTGTAGATGGGGACATATGGCCTGGAAGTGTCTTAATGAACAGAAGTGTCGGTTTTGTGGGAAGAAGCACGTGTCAAAAGTATGCGGAGACAAGATTAAAGCCAAGGAGAACATTACTCCACGTTGCTGTAATTGCGGTGGTGGTCATAATGCCAGTGCTTGGATATGCCCGAAAAGGCCCAAAGTTGACTTTTCTCGACCTGAAGCATCTGGGAATAACAAGGCAATTGCTGTCTCATCTTCTGCTGCAGTACCATTACATAATGAAAACGTCTGGGAAAAACGTAAAGAAAAACGACTACAGGAAACTATGGGTGATGAAGGTATGGTTACAGAGTTGACTAGAAGTAATTTTATATTAGAGTTGCGTAATGAAATTGATGAATTAAAAAAAGCTGTGTTGGATATTAAAACAGTGTTACAAAGTTTAGCTCCGCTTAATGAACCTTGTTCTTCAAGTAAGACTGGAAATGTTAAAAAGACAACTAATGTTGCTTTAGCCGTCCCGGACAATATGTATGACAATGTTACTCATGTTCTCGATTCTGTTGTTCAGTATATGATGAATCCAACGGATAATCTCAAAACTAATGTTCTTTGGTCAATTAAAAAATTGAGGGGCAAAATGTCTTGTAATGGCTCATAATCTGAATATCATATCATGGAATGTTAATGGATTACGTACAAGATTTACTGATTTACATGCACATATCATGTCTCATAATATAGATATTTTGGCTTTGCAAGAGGTTGGCGTTAATGGTATGTCATTGTTGCTTAGAGGTTACAAATCCTTTGAATTACCAGCTGATATTTCTAATAATTGTCGTGGTCTGACCACTTATGTTAAAGACCCTATTCCAGCTGTTTTCCACTCATCCTTCAAAGTAAATGGTACAGAGTGTTTGTGTTAAAATTACCTCAAAGAATGTTGAACTTTATGTAGTTAATGCTTATGTTCATGCAAATTCTCTAACCATAGACGATTTTCCCGATGTAATTTTTGCTGAGGATGCTATACTCCTGGGTGATCTTAATGCAAGGCATTTTAATCTTGGTAGTACTGGTTTCCAGAATCATAATGGAAATGTCCTGAACAGTTTTTTAGAGGGTGCTGAAAATGTAACAGTGCTTGGCAATGGGGAGCCCACGCACATTAAAGGCGGGAGGCTTGACTATGGCATTATTTTTAATATGTCCGGTGTTCATGCAGATTTATCGGTAATAAGCACCTTGCTGAGTGACCATTTTGCTTTGGGTATTGAACTTGATACTGAAAAAATTTCTTTTGTTGATAACAGAAAAAGGTATTTGCTACGTCAAGAAAAGCGTCAAGATTTCATTGACAAAGTTAGACAGTGGTATGAGGAGTACAAGAAACTCAAGATAACAGATGAGAATAGGTTTCTTGATGATATGTTAGCGGTAGTTGATTCAATACTGAGTAAACGAAGAGGAAATTGCAAAAATTCTGTATCTAAACCTGCATATTATAATGATAAAATTGTGAAAAGTTGGAATAAATTACTAAGAAAATGCCACAGGTCATGGAGTAAGGATCCTACCAATGTTAAATTTAAGGAAACTATGACTGAAGTTGCATCTCTTTCTACGGAGGTTAAACAAGATGTTAGAAAAGATTATTTTAAGGGTTTTATGAGGGATATTAGGCTATCAAAGAATTTAGGACAAATATGGCGAAATGTAAATAAGGTTAGGGGGGTAAAAAGAAAAATTATTGCTCATCCAGATCCTAAATCGAAAGCCAATGAACTCGTAAATAAGTGGTCCTATGCTTCAAGCTTTGAATCTCTTCCTAGTAATGTTCAAGGTTGCTTAAGGAAACTTAGGTCTAAGAGGCAAGGTATGGTAAATGTCAGGCGAGACTTGATGATGATTCCTGTATTCCTTTTACTAGGAATGAGATGCTGAAGGCTGTTAAAAAGGGCAAATCCACCTCTCCTGGTAGAGATGGCCTTACGTACGATATTATCAATTGTCTCATATCTATGGAGGATAGTCCTTTATTAGATCTGTTTAACTTGTCATATATAAATGGAAGGTTACCATATAAGTGGAAAATTGCCCTTATGGTTCCAGTACCAAAAGGGAATGGTGATTTTAGGCCAATTTCACTGACCTCTTGTTTATCTAAAACAATGGAGCGCATGGTACTTAACAGATTACTATATAAGATTGATGGGCTTTTGTCAGATAATTTGTATGGCTTTATGAAAAATAAAAGTACCACTGATTGCATTATTAAATGTCTTAGTGCCTCCAAAATAAGTTGCAGATTATTTTTGGATTTAAAAGGCGCATTTGATAAGGCTAATAAAGATGTTATATTGGAGTGTCTCATAACCAAGGGTATTAAAGGTAAATTATTAAAGTGGATATCAGATTATTTAACTGGAAGGCAGGCAGGGTAGTGTTTATTTTCAAGGAGAGGAGTCGGAAGAGAAATTTTTTTATTTAGGAACACCACAAGGTGGTGTTTTGAGTCCAGTGCTATTTAATATTTTGATGGACAGGATTGCCAGTTACCAATTTCCTGGAAATCCTCAAGTAATAATTTATGCTGATGACATTTTGATTCAGTGTGAAACAGAGAAAGACATGATTATGGTGATAAGGGAGTTGTCTAACCTTTGTACGTCATTGGGCCTGGTGGTCAATGAAGGTAAAACAAAGTATCAGTCAAAACTTACAAATGGTTTGGATTTTTGGTTTAACGGAGAAAAATTGCAGAAGGTGCAGAGTTACAAGTATCTGGGGATGTATATTGGTTTTTCTAATACTAAGGAACAGATTAATTATGTTAAAAACATATGTATAGCTCGGCTGAAACCTATGCGTGTTTTATCAAACTTTAGGAATGGTGTGGGTGTACCTATTTTGAGATCGGTATACTTGAGCACTGTTAGAAGTATAATAGATTATTCAGCTCCTCTTCTGTCGTCATTTTCAGACAGAGACTTAAAACCTTTAGAGACATTACAAAATGAAGCCATGCGAATTGTTTTAGGCTGTCCTAGGTCAACTAGGATTGAAATTATGCGCATGGAACTGAATATTCCAAACATAACCCACAGAGTTCGGGAACTAACCATTGTTTCTGCGATAAGGCTCATTAGGCGTGGAGATGAATACTTGAAAGCTATTGTAGAGAGGTTTGCTAAAGATTTTCCTAAAAGCTTAAAAATTAATTCATATGCGAGGAAAATATGCCAGTATCTTAAGCAGTATGATGCTTTGGATTATTGCATACCTTTGCCAAGAAGTGTGGCATTGCAGCCATGGGATGATGACATTGTTGATGTTCAAATAGAAATATTGGATTTGAAAAAGAATGAGTAGGCTCTGCTCCACATGAATTACGATGCTTATTTCTTGAAAAAATTCGGTATTCCCAGTTTTCAATGCTATCCATGTACAGTATATTGTGACGGGTCTTCAATTGAAAATCGGGCAGGATGTGGCACTGTCATAAGAGAATTTTTTGAATATGGAATTAGCACTGAGACTAGAATAGCCAGGAGAATAAGTGATTATAGTTCTAGTACAACAGCAGAACTATATGCTATATTTGAGGGGTTGGAGTATTGCGTACAAAAGAGGAAATCTGTATTTTTCTTTGTGGAGAGTCAAAGTGCTCTTTTTGCTCTAAATACAAAAATACCTGTTGATGAAGAAATAGTTTTAAAATGTAGGCAACCTATTTCTGTTATAAAGGCATTGGATAGTGAAGTTACATTCATGTGGATACCTTCCCACTGTGGTATTCATTTGAATGATGTTGCTGATGACCTGGCTAAGAAGGGATGTACTAAGGACAGAGTTGATCACGAATGTGTTATGAACATCAATAAAATAAAATCAAACATTAGAAGAATTCGAGAAAGTTGGGACTTGGTAAATGCTAGGTTGATATTAGATAGTGGTAGTGAAAGCTTGAGACATTATGACCATGTAGCTAATAATACAAATTTTTCCTATGGCAAATCAACTGCCAGATATGATGGCTTTGCAATGAGACTAAGGCTTGGTTATAAGTATGTATGGGAGTATAGAAAAGATGACAGTATTATTCCTTATAAACTTTGTGGCATAAATGGACTACATACAATGTACCATTATATTATGGAATGTTCACAGTTGTTAGAATTTCGTAATGCAAGTAATGATACAGTGGAAGATATGATTTGTTATTTGTTTAACAATGACTTGATCAAGGATATTTTAGAAAAGTTTAAGAAATTTGACATAAGATTTTAGTATGTCATACAACTGTTTATTATTGTATTTCAGTTTAGTTTTTCAGTTGTATTGCTTAAGAACGTTTTGATTTTAGTATGTCATACAACTGTTCATTATTGTATTTCAATTTAGTTTTTCAGTTGTATTGTTTAAGAACGTTTTGTTTTGGTTTTCCTTTAGACATAAGATCTCAGCGTCTGTAAATATGTATATTTTATATTATTGTGGAGTGGGCTGATTAGCATGCTAATGAGCTCCTTTTGATGTACTTTTTTCATCAATAAATTATTTGAATTTGAATTTGAATTTGAATTTGTATTAGATATTTTAACACTACTGTCGTAAAAGTGGCACAAGGAATTCAGAAGGAAGGAAGGAGTACTGTACAGGCAGATCTGAAAGTGCTGAATAGATGGTGAGACAAATATTGTCACACCGTCTTTTCAGGTGAATGGCAAATTGTGTAAGGATGTTCTGCGCACTACTGATGAGCTGTCTGCAATTGTTGGAAAAGGCTATATACGATGTTTTCTGCAAAGGGAGGTGTTTATTCAGTAGTTGGGAAGTAATAAGGCCGACTTTCTAGTTATTCAAATTCATAAAACATGTTCACCAAATCTCCAGATGACAAGAACCTTTGCACAGTCTATCCGATCGAAAAGAAATTAATTTTTCAGGAACGCGCCACGCGGCTCAAAGAAGCTCCGTGAATATTGTATACAAGCCACCAGTCTCATCATTGATCAAAAGCATTCTTACACACAATCACACGTTGGAAATAACTCAGTCAGACTTTCTCAAACTCAGAGAAGACGACGTTGCTTGGAAAATTCACCACAAAGTTGCTGTTGTATGGATCTTGCATTTAAAACTTCGTCTATATGAGGAATATTAAAATGACATAATTGTCTTATCTAAAATATTTCTGTACATGAAAGTAATAAATTGGCTTAAATGTCAAGAATATGAAACTTTCTATATATTGCACAAAGTAGACTAGCTCAAATACAGGGTATGCAAAACTTTGCTAGAACGGAAAATATTAAACTGTAAAAAAATTATGCACTGATATCTTTGTGTACATGGCGGGAAATAAAATGGCGTAAATATTAGGTATATGGAAATTTGTGCATATGATTTATTAAATTAGCATAAATACTAGGCATATACAATTTTGTTTGCATCGTACAGAATAAACTGACATTAATATTCATTTACAATTTTTTGCTCATGGCAACAAATAAACTGGTGTATATATTAAATATACGAGACTTTGTGAACTATGCACGATGAATTAGCATAAAATTAGGTATGTAAAACTTTGCTTGTACGGTAATTATTTTTTCTGAAACTTTGTGTACATGACAGCAAATAAACTGACATATATAATAAGCATATTAAGCTTTGCGTTTATGATATATTAAACTAGCATAAATATTAAGTGTGGAAAGCTTGACTAAATGGCAAATTTGGAGCTGATATGAATAATATTTATTTAGAACTTTGTGTACATGGCACCAAATAAACTGACGTAAATATTAAGCGTTTGGCAATTTATTTATATTACAATATTAAACTCGCGTAAGTACTCACTATATAAAACCCTGTACACTATATAAATCTTAACCTGGCATAAATATTAGTCACATTTATAAACATGCACATAAATGCCAAACTGTCGTAAAAAATAACCATAAATGACCAAATGGCAATTGTTAAACTGGCACACACACACACACACACACACACACACACACACACACATATATATATATATATATATATATATATATATATATATATATATATATATATATATTATATATATATATATATATATATATATATATATATATATATATATATATATATATATCTGTGTGTCTGTGTATGTGTATGTGTATGTATATATATATATATATATATATATATATATATATATATATATATATATATATATATATATATATATATTAATCATAATCATAAAACTCTGTGAACATGACAAATGTTAAACTACCATAATTATGAAATGAAGATATAAGTCTTTGTACGCAAATATCTAGATGACGGGGCGATGAGAAGTATCTTTAAGAATGGACAAAAAATTTGAATAAATTCTTATATACGACTTATAACCTGAGACTTAAGAAAGTAATGAAGTGAAGAAAGGAAGACTAAATGTGATGTGAAGCCAAACAAGACAAAGGATGGTTGCCAAGAAATTCAATGATGATTGCACATAGATAACTGCATTACCACAATCATATCGGTAATTCTTAGTACATGTAAGTCAACATAATGGATTATCTAATTCGAGAGGTTACTTCACTAGTTTATAATACGGATAGAACATTATCATTATGAAACTAAATTTCATGCTTTTAGTTTTCTGTAAAAGAAAACTATTGAGATGGCTATTTGCCTGTCCGTCCGCTCTTTTTCTGTCCGTAAAAACTACTGAGGCTAGAGGGCTGCAAATTGGTATGTTGATCATCCACCCTCCAATCATCAAACATACCCTCTAGCCTCAGTAGTTTTTATTGCATTTAAGGTCAAAGTTAGCCATGATCGTGCGTCTGGCATCGCTATACGTGCCAACAACACAGGCCACCACCGGGCCGTGGCTGAGAGTTTCATACAGCTTATATGCTGTACTGAAAACTTGATTGCACCGAAGAAATTTCGGCGCATTATTTACTTGTTTTACCTTATTACTAGGTTTGTTACAAATAACGAGGAAATACCTTGTTCTCCCGATAATTAAGTCACAGCCAGAGGGAGGCGAACTCATAACGTGAGTGGCGGACAGCTTGCTCTACTGACAGTAGTGTCTCATTTTATAAAACAATAATTATCTTTAAAACTGGCTTTCAAGGCATTTCTCAGGAACAAGAATGAGGGGAATGAAACACAGTGACAAGCATGGAGAGTGTAAAAATTAATTATTAATACACTCGGGAGCAAAAAATTCTGACAGTTTTGCCTCTGAACGTAAATGTTTCTCTAACATCAACAGATACATTCATGGTAAGCTTTTCGTTGACACTGATTAGGGAATGATTTTATATAGGCTATTACTTTAGGATCATCTGGTGAAGAATTTTCGTCTCTATTAAAGGGAATGTTTCCACATACTGGTTCGGGTGGGTGAGTAATTACTTGTTTGTTTCATTACTGATATGTTTTGAACTCGGAAAAACAGAAGCTTTGCTTTGATACTTTTACTATTTAAAAAGACCAATTAGTATCAGAGTTCATAGACAACTGGACAGATTCTATACGACAGTGACTCATGAATAAAATCGTAGGTAATTCCAACCTTTTTCAATACTCAGTGAACTGTCATACAGCCGCACTGAAATTAGTGCCAAAGGTGTCGGGGATGAAAATGAATGAATTTTACGACGACAGATGTTGAATGTTAAAATTAACATGGGTATTGAGTGTCCGTTATTTTCTTATTAAGGCAAGCGAGCATACACAGACTCTCTCTCTCTCTCTCTCTCTCTCTCTCTCTCTCTCTCTCTCTCTCTCTCTCTCTATATATATATATATATATATATATATATATATATGTGTGTGTGTGTGTGTGTTGTGTGTGTATGTATATATGCAAATACACACACACACACACACACACACACACACACACACACACATATATATATATATATATATATATATATATATATATATATATATATATATATATATATATATATATATATATATATATATATATATATATATTTCATGAAATTGCCTTGTAATACGTATATCATCCCATGATTTTGATATATTTACTGTTATAGTTATCATGTGTTCTGTGTAATGATAATAATTGTTGAAATATCGTATGTAGTGTAATGACAGTTCTCGAAGGAGTTAATGATTCAGTTAACTTAACTGCGTAGTATTTCAGCAACATGTGTGGTAGCGAAGGCTTGTTTTGCTTTGAGTGTCATTGCGAAAGATAACGCATTAACAGGCGACAGATGACAATAGCTGCTCCGTTCCGGGAACCAACTCAGGTTTTTTGTTTTGTTTTTAAAACATGCCTATAATAATTAGCCAGATGCAGTCTGTTTTGATCAAGTTAAGATTTCTGTAAAAGCTTTGACCATACGAGGAGAAGACGAGTAATTTCACAGTGTTACATGTATTGTCCTAATTGCATTCAAAACGTTTTGCTCAAAAAGTGACGTCATCTTCCTCTTCTAGAATTTTCTCTTGTATTCCGTTCCCAAAATGCCTTGATAATGACGTCATCTGATTGTTTCATTTCTAGCTGGAATCCAAAAGTTTGATCATTCTGCTTTCAGAGACCGTTTGTGTTGGTTCTCTCTCTCTCTCTCTCTCTCTCTCTCTCTCTCTCTCTCTCTCTCTCTCTCTCTCTCTCTCTCTCTTCAAAAGAGAGTAATTATTAATGTAAAATATTTGTGTGGTCACTGGTATTAATCTTAGCTCTTGAGATCTGAATGTAGGAAAAGTGTTTAACAGCGCCTAACAAAAAAGTGTGTTTTGTGAATCTCAAGCAGCTGCATTTCAGGTGATTTTGCGAAAATTTTCACAAGCTTGTGTAAGGTAAAGTGAATTTTACTTATTATTACCATGGTATAATAGGTATATTAAGGAATTTTTACCTCAGTGAAATTATTTTGGTAAATATTTTGTGTTCTTGTATTTGCAATCTCTTTAATTTTTCACATTTTATATATCGGTGATTTAACATTTATTTACTTAGCAATTTAAGTATTTCTTAATAATTTAACATTGCGTACTTGATTTAATTTTCGTTTACTAAGGTTTTCTTTTCAAACTTGAGTAATTCTTAATGGTTTCAATTTTGCCTGATTAACTTAATTTCTTGATATATTAAAGTTTTTTGTGATTTAGTTTTGTTTAATAATTTAACTCAAGAGTTAATTAAATTTTGTGTTGTTTTCAAGTATTAGTAAAATTTTTTGATAGTAAACTCTAATTATAAATTCTGAATTTAAAAATAAATTTTTGTATTTAATGCTTTTAAAAACAATGTTTCATTTGTTGACCACCAGTGAATAGGATTAGTTTTGCTGAAGTGAATTAAGACCAAGGAACCAGTTAAAGTTGTTTGATGGAGTGATGCCCTTTTACTCTCATATATTTCTTGTTTAATTGTTGTTACCTCAAACTTGCTTTGATAAACTTAGTTTGATTTTTCACGTGATTAATGAGCTTTTTAAGGGACCACTGCTACCTTTAGAGTACTCGGTCGTAATTTTTATTGTTATGAGAGTTCAGGTATCTGGCTGAAGTGAGGTAAATTTTTGAATTCTGTGATTAGTTGTGTAATAACCAGGTACTTGGACCACTGCATGACAATATACATACATACATACATACATACATACATACATACATACATACATACATACATACATACATACATACATACATATATATATATATATATATATATATATATATATATATATATATATATATATATATATATATGTGTGTACAGAACTGAACAGTTTACTTTTTAATGTATCTATAACAAAAGCGTTATTACCCTTTCGTGAAAACCAACGTATCATGCACGATGTTAATCATCGATGCATATGGAATGGAGACTGCTTTTGTCATGGAAATTTTGTTTTTCAGTTTCATGATCTTTCTCCGAATTTTTATCTCTGTAATAACAAATACCCGTGAATGTACAGATACATAAACATTTATAAAATTTTCGTGTAATCGTCTAACTTAGCACCTAATTGAAAATTTCTATAGTTTTCTTAAACATATTGTGCCTATGATATAGTGTCTAGTTTTAGTTTTCTGTAAAAGAAAACTATTGTGCCGGCTTTGTCTGTCCGTCCGCACTTTATTCTGTCCGCACTTTTTACTGTCCGCCCTTAGATCTTAAAAACTACTGAGGCTAGAGGGCTGCAAATTGGTATGTTGATCACCCACCCTCCAATCATCAAACACAGCAAATTGCAGCCCTCCAGCACCGTAGTTTTTATTTTATTTAAGGTTAAAGTTAGCTATGATCGTGCGTCTGGCAACGATATGGGTCATGCCACCACCGGGCCGTGGTTTAAGCTTTACGGGCAGCGGCTCATACAGATTATACCGAGACCACCGAAAGATAGATCTATTTTCGGTGGCCTCGATTATACGCTGTACAGAAAATTCGATTGCGCCAAAGAGACTTCGGTGCATTTTTTACTTGTTTATCTACATTTTCAGTACAACCCGAACCACTCTTGGAACACATGAACACTTGCACCAGCAAACAATCTTTAAGTGCATTGCCAATTTTCAGTATGGTTTTTTGGTCGTGACAACAAGTCAATAAAAAATTTGTGAAAATTAAACAATCATATTTTTTCTTCTTCTACATACACCTTTCCTCACAGATTACGAAAGGTGACCTCCGATGCCTCCCTCACCAAGAGGAGGAAAACATTATCGTGAATAATTTACTCGCAGTTGTGGATATGAAAAATGACTGCAGAAAAATTCTGGGCCCAATGCTTTCGCCACAGATATAAAATATCGATGGGGGAAAGATGAGCTTTCAATTTCTCAGGGTGAGTAATAAATCTCGGACCTTCTTAGATTGTTGAGAATCTCACCAAGGATGAGTGAAGGTTTAAGCGTGTGTGTGTGTGTGTGTGTGTGTGTGTGTGTGTGTGTGTGCGCGCGTGTGTGTTTTAACTTTCTCCATTTAAAGAGAGAAACTTAGGCTCCAGCGTAAGTCCTTAAAACAATTAAGACAGCGCGGACAATATCGAATCCTCGAGAATCTAAGCAATATTGTGGATGAGGTTTGTGTGTGTGTGTGTGTGTACGTGTGTTCTTATGTTGCTGCTTCCGCTTACTTGCTTCATCTTCTTAGAGAGGGTAACATACTCTCTCTCGTACACAGGATTCCTGAAAACAATTAAACCACGGGGGGTAGGGGTGGAGAGAGCTCTCGGAAATCGGAAGCCGGCTTTCGGAGCTAATGAGCTTAACTTAGGTGTTTTGAAATTTCAGATTCTGTCTCCGTGTCGCACTGATTTAGCGAAAGTGAATTCTCTTAGTTAATGATCTTCTCAAGGACTTCCGAGTGTTTGTATGTGCGTTTGTCTTTGATGAAAAGCCTATAAATCAAAATTCCTGATCATGTCTTTGAAGGACAGTCTCGAAGAAAAGATATGATGAAATCTGAATGCATGCATTACTGATTCAAGCTGAATTGCTATTCTTAGCGATGATTACGCTTTTTACCTTTCTAAAGCCCTCATAAATAGGGAGGGTTGGAGTCAGAAAGGGCACCGATCCATAAATTACCTTTCGAAACAATTGAATTATGGAATGAGCCGTCAATGACAGTTTGGTACAGCTGGAAAACTCATCAAAAACAGCAGCCCTGAATAAGGATTAAGCCGAGGAGAAGAATGAGCAGTAATAATTCTTGTAATATCTCTTCTGTAAGTAACAGCATGTACATAACTTGGTATTTAAGTTACGTAATCACGAAAAAGTTTATTTAAATACCTTGGTATCCTAGACGAAACTTAAAGAACCTTATACAAGGGCTTGGAACTTAAACGATATTTTAGGAATGGAAGGGAGCGTAAAATTTATGCCAAAGGCCAAGTACTGGAGACTTATGAGGTAATTCAGCGTTGAAAGAGAAATTAAGAATGAAAAGGTGTGAAAGGTGTCACAGGAGGAAAAGCTCGCAGTTTGCCTATGAAACAATTGTTAGGAGAGGGTGGAAAGTAAGACAGAGGAGAAAGTGAACGGAAGCACAGTAAAAGGAATAAAAGGGGTTGCAGCAAGGGGCCGAAGGGATGTTGCAAATGCCTACAGTGCACCGCTTGAGATGCACTGACGGCGCTACCCCCTAAGGGGGCGATATTTTAGATAAAGGCATTGTTAAGCTCCACTTTCTCCACACATTTCTTGTGTGCTGCATCGCTTCACTGTGAAACTTGAACAAAGAATATTATTTGAAGCAAAAGAAGAATATCTGCCGTCTACCTGACTAATATTTCATAACAATAATATGATATCTGAAGATATTTCTTTGTCTTTTCTTAACAACTGAAACTCATAAGAACGATATTTTATAATAAAAATTTCAGTAACAAATTCATAAAATTATTAAGGTAAAGTAGTATCAAAATATATTCCATTAGGGAACATTTGATTTCATTTCCAGCTAATATATGCCATGACACTGAGCGGTCCTTGTCAATGGATGAAGGGTCTGGCATGCTCTTAGAGAATGCTGGATCCCCTTGGCATAGCTCAGTACCCCAGATGACAAAGGAACTTGTTTGATCTCCTGGCAGGAATGTTCCAAATAGTTCAAACACTGTACGTGTACTTTTCAAGGAACTGTACATCAAAGATCAACTTGTAGGCCAGGACATGATGTTTCTTTTATTGATAATATATATGTAAAAAAATACGTGTACCTACTGTATATTTGCGTAACTGTGTGTTACACAGATAGTCTGTTTGTAATATACTCTATGTTTATAATTACCGTCGTCCAGCTTGGGCACAGCTTCTACATAAGTATGCAGAGTGCAGTGAAGCCACCCTGGTTCGCGCTCCAAGACGGTATGTAACGTCTAGAGGTCAAGACTTGTCCTTTTGGCCTTCTCACATATTACCCTCATATATTGCTCAATCAAGCTCCAAGTTCAAGTACCGTTCTGCCCTTGACAGAGATTCAGTCTGCTATACTTAGTTACTGGATTTTTTTTTTTTAGCTGATAGTAAATTCCTGCAGCCGATATCACTGAAACTCCTTTCTGGCATCTGACTGGTAGATGGAGTGCGAGTTTCCGCCAATAACAAATATATCTGCTGACATCGGCTGCGGATAATTTCTGTCTGCTTCACTTCACAAAAAGAAAAAGAAAAAATCAGACTTTAATTAGTAAGTCTAAACTGAACCCACTGAATCAAAAACAAGAAGGATGATTGTGTAAACATTTATTTAGACATCCTTTATATCCGGTCTATCGAAACAACAGTTATTCATCGCCTTCCCATACAAATATCATACAGATTTTTCACACATTAGTGAATTTCATCTATATGATACATGAGATTTATGAACACACCTTGCAAAGATATAAGGGAAAAACCATTTCATGAAAGTTCTATCAGAAATCCGCTTTTCAGAAAAGCTACGTGTGCGAAAGAGCCCATAAACATCTCAGATTATTTCTCTCCACTCGCTCCGAGATGCAGCGAAATGTTTGGAACTACGGAATATCCCTTGCCGCGAACTGCAATGATATTCAATTCGGGAACTCGAAAGCTAAAAATATCATAAGTGTTGCAATTTCCAGGTAAGAACATCTTGCACTCTGGATGTGTGTTTAGGCAGCTCATTTGCATGGAAATAAAAGTTTACCCTGAAAAGATTATTGCGTTTTTTTCCCCTTCTTCCTCTTCTCTTTTCCACGCGTCAAGAAAGTACGTTAGTGGTATCTATTTTTAGTCTCTCTCTCTCTCTCTCTCTCTCTCTCTCTCTCTCTCTCTCTCTCTCTCTCTCCTTTAGGGGGGCTTCCCACGAGCTATTCAGAGTCAAGACATTTGAAACGTATCGAGAGAGGGACATTTTTATTGAAGTGATTGAACTCAGCTCGCAAATGAAGCCACTCCCTGACCACTCACATCGAATGAGGCTACGAATGTTATTAGCGTCCTCTTGTGGAAATATCATCACGGAATTTATCCTGAGTCCTCAAGATTTAAATCCTACATGTCAAACGTAATGTCTGTTTCGAATAGTTTCTTATATGCCTCATTTTTTTTCTGCTGAAAATATTCATGCGAATCAAAATCAGTTTTCTCATGGTTAGTTTTCGTTAAATTTTGCGAAGCCACCAAAATAACCGGCGGAATCATTCGTGAATCAGTTGGGGCTGGTTCGTACGGTCCGTTTTGAATGCTAACGATCACTAAGATAGAATAAAAAAAAAAAGCCTTTGAAAAACACTTTCTTTACTATCTATTCTTTCATCGTTTCTTTTTGTTTATGTCATTTCCCTTCCGTTTTGTTACTCCAATGGCCATTATTAATTCAATCTTTACATAATAAAATTAAATATTTTCAAATACAATGCTGACAGGTACACATACAATATATTTAGTTTTATTTTGATGGGAATGGTTTTTTTTTATAACCAATGATACCTACTGTAGTTTTCTTTTCAAACAAATACAGGCCATGGTACACCACATTTCGTGTCTGCTTTGTTTTCTAAGTAAAGGAAGAATTCTAAATCAGGAAAGAATTATAGGTAAATAATACCAAATATGAAAACAGGTCACTTTTGGAAATTAACACGTGTATTCTTCTTCTTTGTTTTTAGGAAATGGCCTATCAACGAAAGAACTTAAGTATACCTGGATTTAAATGTTACACTACGTATTAAATGTATTCGGTATTTGCATCAGCATGGAGTCAGTCATTCTTGCTAAATCGTTGTGCATTATCCAGTTCACATGTAATTACCACATTCAATATGAAGCAGGCCGAAGCGAAGAAAATATCTGAAGTCAGTAAGTAAAAAGGACGTTACAGATGTCTGCAGGAGAGTTGTATATTGTCTAAGTTACTCAGGTATATCTTCTCATACCTGGAGTGGCCAAATATTGTTAAAATCAAACTGGACCAGGCTGAAAAACCACACTGAAACTCGGGCATTAAGATTGCAGCTTCAGAGCTGTTGGAAATCATACAGAATAAGATTAAAATATTCAGAACTGGCTCTCTCAGTTGGTTGGTTTGACTACAGAGGTCTACATCAGGCCTCGGAAGGTACAATGCAGAATAATAAGAAGTTTAGGGAAGAATCTGATGAATCGGGCATTGCATGGAGGGGATGTTGGTCGATATGCTGTAGATAAGTTCTCGCTGACGCTATTTAAAGGACTGACGATATAAATATTCTCAGTGATTCCAATTAAAGGACTGACGCTATAAATGTTTTCTAAACAGGGAATGAATCCGCAGTCTAGCAGATACAAGATGAATGCTACGATTACTTGAATTTGCAATGCCGCCTACATATTTTTTGAGGAAAAGGGTAATTCTGCACATGAATAGATTTCATTTTATCTGAGCTTACTGCCCTTCCAAAGCTCGGCAATTATTTTGAGTGTGAGGTTGCTAGGCCCATGCTCGTATCTACGCTTCAGTTATAAATATGAAAATTCAATTAGGGAATACCAGAACCTACAAAGAGGGGAATATCACGGCTAATGAAAATTTCGAATTAAGCCCGGTTTCTTTAAATCTAGCTGGTTGACTTTCGTGTTCCAGGAAATACAATTTGATTTAGCAATGCGCGCTGATTAAATGATGGGAGGTCAGGCGGCAATAAGTGCGCAGCACCTGATATGTTTGAGTGGCTTTGAGACATATTTTCATTTATATTAAATTGGCATATGTCTCTGGGAGGCGTATGTTAGCCTATGCAGCTTGGTCCTTCATGGCAAGCCAGGCAGTCGTGTATCTGGCAGGTACCTAGTTCACTGAAAATGATAAAAAGGCCTATGCAATTTAGCAGAATGCACGGTACCTAGGTGATTTTGCCCCTCCAGGAATCAACCTCCAACCCTCTTGCTGGTGAAGCAAGTATCATGACCATTTAAACACTGGTCTATGTTATTTAATATATATATATATATATATATATATATATATATATATATATATATATATATATATATATATATATATATATATATATACAAGGGAGAGAGAGAGAGAGAGAGAGAGAGAGAGAGAGAGAGAGAGAGAGAGAGAGAGAGAGAGAGAGAGAGAGAGAGGGTACCTTAAGCAAAGGACGGAAATGCGGAAAACAAGATATTTTAAATGCTCGTATCTCTTTCCATATTCATGAGTTTCCCAGAGTACGAAATAAAAGTTTTACCTCATCAATTCTCCTTGTATTTATGAGAGAGAGAGAGAGAGAGAGAGAGAGAGAGAGAGAGAGAGAGAGAGAGAGAGAGAGAGAGAGAGAGAGAGAGAGAGGTAACTACGGTGAATTAAGTTTTACTTAATAAAAGTTTCATCAACTCTCAGTGGTATGGTCTTGTATTTTTTTTAGTGGTCTTGGAATTTCAAAGCAAAATTATAGTTACATGGGTGTATTACAAAACAAACACCGCATTAGTCCCTGAAATATTCACGGGTAGCTCCTGCATCAGAGGAGAACTTACAAATAAAAAAAAAATTCATAAAAGATAAATGGTGAAAAAACTAAGTGGAGTAATAACAAGATTCTTTGAGAAAGTAAGAGAATAAAAAAAAATAAGGAAGAAGGTCGTGGGTTTGGTGAACGTGTAATTAATATTCTCGAGAAAAAAAAGAAAGCATAGAGGAAGTAAAACTGAAAGGTATAAAGTTCGGTGAAAATGTAATTGAAACCCTCGAAAAAACACGAGAAAAATACCGTTCCAGAGAAGAAAGAGGAATAAAGTTCCATGAGGCAATGAATGCCGAGATATGTTCAGTTGAAATAAATACTCACTTCAAGGATGAGATGTGTGAGCGCAGAGTATTAGTTGCGTCATTGTTGACGTAGTAAGCACTTAAAAAATAACCCGAATTTCGGTAGACAGGTTTGTTTTCCATATTATATAGAATACGATAGATTAGAATAGAAAATTATGAAGATTAAATGCGTCCCTGTAGTCCTGAGTTCCTGTCCTCCGTTGGTTCGAGCCCACGGGACGGCGTACTTATTATCAACTAAAAAATTCCCCTTCGGTAACATATATGAAAATATATTATTTCCGAGGTAGAGCGAATTGGATATTAAAGGACGTTTGTAGCTTAATGCTTGTAAATGAATCACGGTGATGTGATAAAAACTTCATAACATGGCTGCGTGCGACAAACGCATTACACGGTCAACATGGCAGAGGTGGGTGGATATCGTCTCCAAATACAAAACACCTGAGTTCGACGGGTGATTTATACAGTACATGGGAGCCGATATCCACTTATACCTCTCTTGTGGCCGCGCGGGTTAATGCGTCCCTGTAGTCCTGAGTTCCTGTCCTTCGTTGGTTCGAGCCCACGGGACGGCGTACTTATTATCAACTAAAAAATTCCCCTTCGGTAACATATATGAAAATATATTATTTCAGAGGTAGAGCGAATTGGATATTAAAGAACGTTTGTAGCTTAATGCTTGTATATGAATCACGGTGATGTGATAAAAACTTTATATATATATATATATATATATATATATATATATATATATATATATATATATATATACATATATATATATATATATATATATATATATATATATATATATATATATATAATATAATATATATGTATACATATACAGTATATATTACATATATACATAAATGTATATATACACGAGTACATATATATATACATATATATATATATATATTACATAGCAGTCAGTTGAAAATAGCTCTTTTAAAAATTAAGTAAATAGTGGCTGATGTATACTGGTAAAATTGAATAAATCTTGAACAGCATAATGGTTAATCTGGATAAAATACATTTATGATAATGAAAACTTTGAATGTAAAGAAAAAAACCATAAGATTTTTTGAAAGAATATGACTAGGAAACAAGAATAACATACGAGAACAGAATGCATAAACTTGATGCTTGCTAACAGAATACCTATAAAGTGTCCAGTGATTATCATTAACCATTTGAAACGCTGCAGCGATTAACAATGCTAGTCAAGGGATGGGTTAAAAGTGGGATTCTGCCTAGAACTGCATTTAACAGAGCCTCGGCGGAGAGAGGTAAAAATGGCAACGAGAACTTTGCAGAAGTTGTGGAATAAATGAATAGTATCAGCGGAGTCAAAAACCTGGAATGCATGATGTTGTTTAGACAAGATTTCTTTTGACTCGTGAAGTGAGGCTGTTAAATATGCATGGAAGATAGTCTGAGAGGTTGCTGGAATGACTTGTTTGAGGAGAGTGGTAGTGAGTCAGAAGGCCCAGAGGAGAGAACTGAATTGAAATATAAGAAGTTGGGCAAAGCCAGCTGTTCTCTAGCTCAGGAATAGTGAATTATGTAACGGTGAATACGGATTCTTCAACAGCCATTCCCAGGATTAAGAATGCATAACCTAGTCTGGATAAAAGACCAGAGAACGTCAAAAAATAAAATTTCATGTATATTTTTTTCCAAGAGAAATAGGTTGTTGATCCGGATAAATACATGGGAAGAAAGACAAAGTTAACAGTAAGCAATGGTAAAGTGATAAGTCGATGATTACAATATCATCGTATAATTCATACATTATATATATACACACATATATATACAGTATATGTGGGTGTACGTGTGTGTGTCTGTATGTACGAGCGAGCACGTGCGTGAGTGTGTTTGTGCGCGTTGGCGTATACTTATGTTATGTAATCGTACTTATCACTGATGATAATAATTGTCCCACCATTAATTTATAATAATGTTATCGCAGTTCCGTGGGATTTCTTTCTTTCAGTTAAACTCTTCTGTCAACAACAGTTAACAAGGAGAATTTATTTGATAATCAAATACACACCACTACTGTTCTAAATGAACTCCAGATTTCGTCTGCGAGTAATGTCTTAAAAGTTTACGAAATCTAAGTTTTGTTACAATTTGCAAACGAAAGAGTAATTCATCAAAAACTCAGCCTTGGACTGACGCGTTTATGCTTATTTCTCTCTCACTATCTCATTCGTTGTGCGCCTTATCATAGGACATGATTCTAATATCTATTCTTACTTCGTTAACGTTGAAATTTTCTCATCATTTTAATTGCGGTTGCATGACATTCAATTACTTAATTCATTGCTTAGGTCAACGGAAGCAAAACGATAATGGAAAAGAGAGAGAGAGAGAGAGAGAGAGAGAGAGAGAGAGAGAGAGAGAGAGAGAGAGAGAGAGAGAGAGAGAGAGGAGATAGTAAATCAAACAAAGCAAAAAATACGGAAACAAAATTCGTAAGTGGTAATTCTCTCTCTCTCTCTCTCTTAGCCACCATTCTGGGTTAATGTATGGAGATAAAACCTGTCCCTTTTGTTTCCTTGATATCTAACGGATTGTAGTTCCTTTCAAAACACAGAAAAACTTTATAAGCTTTGATAGTTGCCTGATTTTAGGATGCTGAATTCGGTTTAACTCCTTAATAAGGATCACAATCACTATGTTGTGTGAAGCATATTCTTTCAGGTATGAGAGCACAGCTCTATACTCAGCTCGCCCAGATCTTATTTCTCGTTGCCTCAAGAGGTCGGGTTTCTCTCTTGTTTGTACGAACTGTGAATGCGATCCTTTGAGCTTGGTAAACAAAGCATCTGACCACCTTATGGAATGCCATTTAACTACTACAGGCCGTCTCTTCTCACATTTCCTCGTTGGGGGCTCCTGCCGTCAGTGCCCCTCATGTGGCGCACTATAGGCACTACCATAGGGTGCTTGCAGCTTCCCTTCGTCCCCTTATTGCACCTGCTTTTTAGCCTTTCACTTCCCCTCTTTAGTGTGGTTATCCAATCTCTCTAACTATTATTTCTTAGGCAATTGTCAGGTTTTCTTCCAGTTTCACCTTTACATCCTTGTAACTTAATTCCTGTTTCTCTTATCTTGTTTCCCAACCACTCCATCTGCCTCTTTTCACCATCTTGAGAGCTGAATGGCCGAAATCGACCCGGTGCTTGGCCTGATAGCCTAAATTTTACAAAATCAATCGAAATCCTCTCAAAGCTGTTAAGTGAAAATAGGTAATCCATGTAATTTATGGTAAGGTATAAGTTCAATCCCTTCCTCTTCCACTCTATGGAATTCCATCTTCCAAACCGTCCACTTCGCCAACACATACAGAATCCATCAATTCCGCTAGGGTCCTTGAACCTTAACCTTTCTTTTGAAAGGTGGGGCTTTTTCCTTTCTGCGCGAGAAAAGTCTCACTGTTTTCTTTTCAACTTTTCTTCAAGTCCTGGTCAGATAAACGTCAATACTGCATGAAGAAAATTCAACAGAAAATAAACTCCAAGACTGTGTATGAATATGCATGAGGGTAAATGCTGTTCAACTTGAAGGTAAAATCAGATTTTCCAAAATCACCTTAAGAGAGAGAGAGAGAGAGAGAGAGAGAGAGAGAGAGAGAGAGAGAGAGAGAGAGAGAGAGAGAGTCGAATAACAACAGTGCTTCACACAGAGCTAATTTAGTATGTAATGTGTGTGTGCGTGTGTGTGTGTGTGTGTATGTGTGTAATATATATATATATATATATATATATATATATATATATATATATATATATATATATATTTTATATTGAATTCTTGATAATGCAGAGTATTTCATAAATCAGCAGAATATGTTCTGTATATAGTAAGCTGAAGAGTAAACTGTAAAGAAATGAATGTGGCCCAACTGTTATGACTAAAGTATTCAACATTTGAAAACAATTAAATAATTGTTAAACTAAAGGGCAAACGGTTATGTAAGGAGCCCCACACACAGATAAAACTAAAGATAAAACCAGAACATGTGAGAGAGAGAGAGAGAGAGAGAGAGAGAGAGAGAGAGAGAGAAGAGAGAGAGAGAGAGAGAGAGAGAGAGAGATTATAAGTGGATACATATATTATTAAGAAACTAACATAGATATCATCAGATGAATTTATATATATATATATATTATATATATATATATATATATATATATATATATATATATATGTATATATATATATATATATATATATATATATATATATAATATATATATATATATATATATATACTATCAAAACAACCGTAAAAACACATTTAAAAGGCAGCCAACAAATAGGACAAAGAGAAGAAGGCGGAGAAAAAAAAAAACATACACAAACTAAAACTGCAAAATTTCCCTCCTCTCTATCGTTTATCTTACCTGGGATTCGTTAACAACTGAGATCATGGAAGATGCTATAAAACTACTCTTTAAATTTACGATGACGATTTCTATTTCTTATTTTTCCTTATACCCAATTTTTTTTTATAACAGTATATTTATCATTCATTAGATTTTAGTAAAATTATTTTCTACCCCATATATCATCTATACAATATCTACAGTACATCCACTGGTAGCTCTAAAAAAAATTTTTTCAGTGCGTTAAAGTACGACAGATAGGACTACACTGCTGATGCTTATTAATTTCGAAGTCCCCTCGGTGCTCTCCAACTAACGCAGCAGCTTTGTTTGAAATTTTAGTGAAAAAGAATTATGAAATGTTTTTTTCCCTGCTACTGTTAAGCGTCATCAAGCATAATGGACTTCATTATCTAATCATTCCAACACAGTTTTTTTTCGAAACGCAAAACGTGACCGTAGCCAACTTTTGTTGACCATTCTTTCGGAATTCAGTGTTTCATTTTTTCGTACATTTATACTTAATCAGGAAGACACACGCACACACACATATATATATATGTATATATATAATATATATATATATATATATATATATATATATATATATATATATATATATATATATATATATATATATATATATATATATATGCACATATACATATACATATACATATACATATACATATACATATATATACATATATGAAACACGGTTGTAAATCCTGAGCGGTGTCGGATTGATTGCTAACTCACCCACCTTCAGAAAACTGATACACAGTGGTATAATTTCATAATACTGTATATATAATAGAAAGACAGTACATTTTGAATATACAAACGGTTGGAACACAAGCATCAGCACCTGCCAGTTGTTTGTATGCTGGGCCCAACACTCATTAATGACAAGTCAAATTTTACGAATCTTCGGAGAGCCCACTTTCCTTATCCACATCTCTTTATAATCTAATTCCTTGCATATTTCTTCTGAGATTAATCAATGATGTTTCTTTCTAGATCATTATTAGAATAAACTATCTTTTTCGCTCCTGCCCAGTTGACTCCGATTGTTTTCACTAACATGTACAAAAATTCCACTCTTCGCCTGTTCATTTCCTACAAATCTTTTATGCCGTTCTATTGTCTTACTCAGTGATTTACCAGTTTGACCAAAATAAGTTATCACAAGACTTACATGGAATTTTTGTATACACATCCTTTAGTAGCATACTGTTGGATGAGTTCTTGTTAAGTACATGTTTCAGTGTTTTATTGTTCTCAAATGCTACATTAGCTTCAAAATATTAAGTAGATGGGGAATATCTTTGAAATTATTATTATATGGCAGTACTAGCAGGTTCTTGCGTTATAAGCTCCTTTTTTTTTTAAGTGTCTTTCCCATCTCGGAATATGTCGTTAAAGATTTTTAGCCGCCCTCATCTACGCCCCTACAGGCAAAGAACACCTGCGCAAATGTCGTGAAGAACAAGTGATGGCAAGAGTATTAATTACTAAATCCTTGTTGAAATTAAGAGATCGACCCTTCGGTGAAATACAACAATGCATATTATAAAAACACATAAACATCAAGAAAATGAAAAATAGAAAATATTTTGAAAAACTTTCGAGAAATATATATATATATATATATATATATATATATATATATATATATATATATATATATATATATATATATATATATATATATATATTAGGTATTATATACCGTTCCCAAACTACGTCTGTATGCAAAAGTCCCCTTCTTACATGAAAATAACTTTAGAAGAAAATATCGCAATTTATTGAATAATGAATCACCAGCATAAGTTTAAAACTCGTCCAACGTGATTTATAAATAGCCTATCTTAGTTGTAATCGGGGCACATATATCGGATGCACCAGGAGATTACTAAGGGTTCTGATCTATTCTCATCAGGAGGTGAGCTACAGAACGGGGGGTAGACTGTCCGGCCCAGACCAATCTAACATTGGAAATCATGTCAGATATGCAAATCGCATATATATGTCAAAAATTTCAAAGTTTCAGGACAAGTAAAGAGTGAGGAGGAATTAACCATTTTTAAATCTACAAATATAAAGCTATCCGTTCCTAAGATATACAACAAATCTTCACCAATACGGTTGCTCTTTGCCTAATGTTAATTTATTTCCTTTTCACCATTATTTACCTCTGTTTTTAGTCCCACTGATACACTCACCCTAGGCAGGTGTCCTGCGTTTCATGGTGTCATTGTTTTTCTTTTAACTGTACAGATTTTATCTCATCTGTGACAAAATGTATACGACTATTTATTATATAACCCGCTTTCAGCCTTAAGAATGCTTCATGTGATGTGAAACGTCGGCTTTAGAATGAACGTAATGTGATCAAACAAGTTCCCATGAAAACCTTGATCGTGTATAATACGCACACACACATATATATATATAATATATGTAAAATATATATGTATGTATATATATATATATATATATATATATATATATATACACACATATACATATATATTTATATATTAGATGGTACTTTTTTTAATACACTGAACTTGTACTTTGCATTTGACTGCCAAGTGGGTATTTACCCAATTATTTCGTCTCGGTAAACATCCCTGAACGACCCATCTAGACAATTTGTAAGC
>JANJGK010000027.1:19129332-19136374 GCA_039081455.1 Macrobrachium rosenbergii | reverse complement strand
CTGTGTTCAACTCAAAATACCCCAAGACCGCCGAGAAGCTATGGAAAAAAACAACCACGCAGACACACTGCCGACACGCATCTAGCAAGACGTGCGTGTGACTCAGCTTCTCCCTTTCAGGCTGGCCTGGACAAAATTCCATACGATCTACGGCTTCTTGCAAAGAGCTCGTGCAAAAAGACAGGATCAGGTATGCCTATGAATGCAAATTCCCTGCCAGTTTCTGTTTCTTCCGGTGAATTTCTCTCCATATATTTCCAACTTTTCACTCTCCTAAACAAAGTCCCCTTTGTTAAAGCAAACCTACCAACACAGCAGCCCATGATTCGCCCCCCGTGACTTGTCCTAAGCTCCAATTAAATCAATTCACTGATCAGAATTAGATTATTCCCACCATAGTGTTAACCAAGGGCTAATTAATTCTAATTGATCAATTCCTCCATGGTGTATATTTAAGTTCCATGCGAGAGAAACTCCTTGTTTTGGAATGCTAACCTGGAATTCTCTTCCAGAAATCCTGCTATTCTGCTCCCAAGCGGTCGAACCCAGCCTTGTGAATCAGTTCCACGTAGAAGTACTGACATTTCTGATAAGCAAGAAAGTCCTGATATGCAGTCCCGGGGCACTAACCAGTCCCCCCCGCCCCCATTGTGCACAAGCGCCTGATCACTGCAACTCTTTCAACCAGTATTAACTGCTTTCTATTCAGAGATTTGCTATTCATTGTCTTATGTTGTTTCAGATATGTGATTGCTTGCTGTCTCATCAGCCTTTTCAGATTAATTTCTTGATTGCTTCATTTGTAAATTAATTCATTTTAACGTAACTAGTGACTCATTTCCCATGGCGGCCTTTCACTCTCTGATTAATTGCTGATGATTAAGGTAAGTCACACCTCTTTCCCATCCATTTTACTACATTCCGGGTGCTCTCTCTTGTCCCTTGAAGGCAGTTCACGATTAAAAAAAATCCCATTACATTCCTCAACAGACCCCAGAACGTAAGAATATATATATAGTGTGCGTCTGTATGTATGTATGTATGTATGTATGTATGTATGTACATATATTATTGTGTATGTGTGTATGTATATATATTGCTGACAGCTATAGTTACTTGAGATGAAATAGCAGTAACCATTGTAAAAAAAAAAAAAATAAGCGGTTTTAAGCTGCCAAGTTCTTTCCACCCGTTTGTAAGTTGAGCATGAAATAAAGAGGAGATTGGCCCGCGAGAGAAATGTATGTAATGAATTACTGTTCTTCGTAATAAACCCTTTCATCTGAATCTCTTTGTCTTGATTAATCTTTCATTTAGGGAGTGTTTAAGGTGTTCCGTGATTGAAATGCATAATTCGATAGTGGTAAAGGTTTCTCTGTTGCATATATTTTAGTTTCATCTTTTCAGACTATTTTTAATCTTTTGTCTACGGTTTTTAAAATGAAATTCATTGTTTTTAAGCTTATCCGAATTTATTTTTTCCATTTGTCGGACTTTTCAAGTATATCTGTTATCCCTCAACATAAGTTATATTTTCAGCTTCTTGTCTTTGTGGTTTTGACATAGATTCATGACTTGGAGCCTATCTCCAAGTTCTTTTTTAAATCTTATTAGATCATTTCTATTAACTCATGCTGTTTTAGCGAAGGTGGGACAACTTAAGAGTGTATTCTATAGATTTATTTTAAAAAAAACGGGGGACATTTATCGTCTACGGATTTTCGCATATGTAGAACAGATTGAATGAATCGTCTATGGATTTTCGTGTATGTAAGATATCTATTTCTTGAGTGTCTTTCACATAATCAGGTCACTTGGAATCTGTCACCTATCTGTTTTTTTCACAGAGGTGAGACATTTAAATGGAATGTCTGTGGATTTTTCATTTGAGCGCAATGTCTGTGAATTTTTCACCTAAATGGGACATTAGTTATCTAATGCCTACTCGTATTTCGTAGGTTTCACATACTTTGAATCGATTGATTATGGGTTTTCACATGTGAGGTTTTCTTCACATACATATATCAACTTGCGGACAGTCTGAGTCTAATGTCTGATGTTTCTCATAGATTTAACATTCTGGGTCTGTCTTTTATGAGTGTATTGTCCTTGGATTTGTTCATATGAATGGAACGCTTTGAGTCCACATTCTGTACGTATATCACTATTGTGGTTCAGTTTATGCCCATCATCAGCAATCTTTTCCAAACAGGTGTAATATTGGAGTCTATCGTCTGTGAATTTCCACAAACATGTGACACTTTCAATGTTGTCACATCTGCGGGACATTGTGAATCAGTTGATAGAATAGTATATAGAATTTAGGCCAAAAGCCAAACACTGGGGCCTATGAGGTCATTCAGCACTGAAACGGAAATTGACAGTAAACAGGTTGGAAAGGTGTAATAGGAAGAAAACCTCGCAGTTGTACTATGAAACAATTTTTAAGAAAGGGTGGACAGTAAGACACAAGAAAGAGAATATGAAAGGAGCAACAGCAAAAGGAATGAAAGGGGCTGCAGCTGGGGGCCAAAGGGACGCTGCAAAGGACCTTAGGTAATGCCTACAGTGCACCCCAAAGGTAAACTGACTGCACTAACCCCAGACGGGGGAATCAGATGATTTCCGCTCTCATTTCCATGGAATACTGAAACTCCAGTTCAGTATTTCATCTACTATTGTCACTATGAACTTAATTTCCGAACATGTAATGCTTTTAGCCAGAACATAAACAGTCTACTTACTGACTGTTTATGTTTGTCACTGAGTAACTTATAAAGAAGGAATCACTTCAAGTGGTATCAATCTTTCATCATTTTCAAATTTTATTTCATCCAGAAATTAATCACCACAATCCTGAATCCGTAAATATAACAAAAAATTTGTCCTACCATGTCATAATTTTCTGTTGTCTAATTTCCCCTGAGAGATATCATCACACTGAATATAACTATGTTTAAGCAGAATTAGCAAGAGTGTCGGATGTAGAAGTAGCATTTTCAGATTTCCAATAGCATGCATCATTAGCATAATTATCCCGTGCGCCGTATGATTGCCATAATCAAAACACATTAGTCGTGGGAATCCCGAATTACCTGAACTTATATTAAGATTTATTAGGAGAAGCCTGTCTCTGAAACTAAGAGGTAAACCAAGTTTGCTATTAATTGAAACTTGCTCCAGCCTGAGCCGTAATTTCGAAGTTGAACTGTTGCAACGTGTGCGAGCGCGTGTGTGTGCGTGTGTGTGTGTTAGACAAATAGACAGATGAGAGAGAGAGAGAGAGAGAGAGAGAGAGAGAGAGAGAGAGAGAGAGAGAGAGATTGCCAAGAATTATATGTATTATATTTAAAACGATATATTGGCAAAAGAACTATATATATATATATATATATATATTTATATATATATATATATATATATATATATATATATATATATATATATATATATATGTGCCTGTGTGTTAGGTAGATAGACAGATGAGAGAGAGAGAGAGAGAGAGAGAGAGAGAGAGAGAGAGAGAGAGAGAGAGAGAGAGAGAGAGAGAGAGAGAGAGAGATTGCCAAGAATTATATGTATTATATTAAAACGATATATCGGCAAAAGAACTATATATACAGTATATATATATATATATATATATATATATATATATATATATATATATATATATATATATATATGTGTGTGTGTGTGTGTGTGTGTGTGTGTGTGTGTGTATAGACTACTCTCTAAATAACATAAAATCCAGAAAAGTGAAAATCCTGACTCAATACGCGATAATTACTGGTAAACAAAGATTAACAAATAAGTCTACGTAGCATATAAGAAAGAATAAATAAATAACAAACCTGCGATGTTTGACAGCTGTAGTTGAAACTGTTCAAAAATCTTATTCGCTCAAAGTTAGCCAAATGAAATATTTCGCCATAAGTGCCATAACCGAGTCAAGAATTGTAACTTAAAAAATAAAACAGAAAACACAACATGCGGGTATCTGATGAGAAAAATGCTTCTCGTTTGTGACTGCCAAATCTAATCATGACCGTTTGTGAGAGAAGCCTTGGTATTCAATTTTTTGCAGTTTGATAATTACCTTTTATTACGGATGTGGCCTGTAATTAAACAATAAAATTAACTGTACAAATTAACGACGATTCGAACAATAGTTGCCAGCGCCAGCTTTGTTTCGCAATGTTGCCAGCTTTGTTTCGCAATGAAAGTACTCTAATTAAGGCAATATAGGTGAGGAAATGTAATTAATTAAATATTGCAGTTATTATTCACGGATATTGCTTTTGAGCAAGCGAGAGAGAGAGAGAGAGAGAGAGAGAGAGAGAGAGAGAGAGAGAGAGAGAGAGAGAGAGAGAGAGAGAGAGAGAGAGAGCATACATTTTTACCGACGTTTATTTATCTTTAGCGTCATATAATGTTCGTCAAGTGCATTTAAAATATCAATTAATAAAACTTACAGAAAAGAAAATGAGGAGGTACAGTATAAAATAAATGAATATGGAAAGAACGCAAAAAGTGTTCTTGTCAAAAACAATATCAACTAAAGGACTCATGGAAACATCTTACTCTCCAAGTCAAATTGAACAAGATGGAGAAACTATTATCGTGAATGATTATGGAGAACATAATCATAGTAACATACACTACTTATAACGTACATGGATCTACGTTTAGTGCCAGGATTTACTAACAATCATTAGGTTGACAATAATATTTTGCCAGTCATGGTCGTGTTCTTTTTTATGTTTGAATATAATTCCCGTACACTTCATGCATGCAGATCATTATTACGAACGCAATAGTGATAAAAGCTACTGCTAATTACATTGGCTTCACCGTCGAGGAGAGAGAGAGAGAGAGAGAGAGAGAGAGAGAGAGAGAGAGAGAGAGAGAGAGAGAGAGAGAGAGAGAGAGAGAGAGAATCTAATTTCTAAGTATCTTATACGGTTAATTTTACGTGCAGTATAATGCGGGAAGATCACAGTTTGGAACGAGGATAACGAGCACTAAACCGTACTACTAATCAAATTTTCTCCGTTGCAGAGAGAGAGAGAGAGAGAGAGAGAGAGAGAGAGAGAGAGAGAGAGAGAGAGAGAGGAGAGAGAGAGAGAGAGAAACTTCTTTCTATCCATCTCAGCCGAGAGAATATCTTGGAAACAATAGAGACATCCTCCGGGAATGTTCGTTGATGAAACTTTCGCAATAAAGTTCCCCTCCCCAAAGGTATGCGTCTTCTTCCTTAAATGCAGAAGGAAATGCGAAAGCGGGATATCTCGTCGGGCCTCGGGATGGAAAAAGGGAACGAGCGACGAAGTTTTATCCTCCTGTCCTGGCACTGAAAAGCCCACTCTCCTTGTTTTCCCGATAAGACTTGCCAAAGTCTGCCCACTGACTAAGAACGGAGAGATTACCTCTAATTGCCATCGGCAGCCCAGATTTACTTTCTGTGCTTGTCGCCACGGAGTATCTAGTCAGTGACTTGTCCGTTCGCTGGTTTGTGTGTCTGTTCGGCTCTTCATTTGTCCGTCCTGTCCGTCCGTCTGCTAAGGTTAAGGTTTCTAAGGGTATAATTTTACTATCTATGAAGGCAAAAGGATCCAGCATTTAACATTTCATGCGATAGGTTCGAAAGTCAGGGGTCGCATTTCAAGCGCAAAGATTAAACAGAAAACAGCCCGGGCTTGGGCACTGTGCTATATGAATATATCTTGTCTCCCTGTATTATTCCTTTCCAAGGGCTTACGGGCGAGGAAATGTGTTTAGTTTGGCGGTGTCCTATCCAAAGACACTTTAACGTCATTTTGTTTCATAGAAATCTGTCCTTGCATGAGGATATTTGTTAATTTTCAGACCCTTTTCCCTTTTAATTTCCCTCAAATTTAAAGATATCTCTCAAAAATACAATGAAAAAAAAATGTATTCTTGTACAAGTTGATCTGTTATCGAGTAAAGTAGTAAATGTTTTATAATGAAGTTTTATCAAATTTTACCTTGATCTGGTTTCATTCTTGAGCAGAGTTGTAGGAAGTGAAGTGGCTACGTGCCAGAAGAGACACCTGGAGATTATGAATAAGTGGTTTGGTCACGGAAATGTCAAGATGAATTCTATTGAATCACGACTTTATAGGTTGCCTTGCACCATCCAAAAGATTCAACATGGACTGTTAACACTGCGTAAACACTCCCAATGTGTGGAAGTACTCAGTGTTGCCTATGAATCTGATTTTTATTCTAATCACTACCAAATCAACGTACTATCTCATTTTTCCATAACTTTTGGGTAGCTCTCTTTTATATATGGGAATGATTGGATTAACGCAACATTAGTCAAATATTGTTCTACCGGTGTTTATCATTTATGGTTACAATGATTAAAAAGTTTTTTATGATATGTCCTTTTATATTATAGTTTGGCCAGCAAGTTGGAAAACTCATGCTTGCTAGAATTCTTGTTGCATCTTATAGGTTGAATTATGAGATGGGAAAAAGCACGCAAAAAGGTTTACCGAATTTGGTTGCCTGAAAAGGCTTTAGATAGAATGTCACTGGAAGATGTCTGCTCTTGCATCCAAAACACCGCACAGTTTTTTTAAAAGTTATAAACTGCCTTGAGAACTGTAAATATATTATACTATTAGGAGTAGACAATTTGGCAAAATTTATCCAGTTGACTTCATGTCCTGAAGTACATGATGCCATTAGTCACGCCCTTGTATTGGTGACGCTATGGTAAAACAGCTGAATAGCTTGAAGGGAGCTATACAAGAGTAAGGCTAATGATTTTACTCTTGTACTTTCATGGATGTTTAAGCATGGTCACGCATATGATAATGGACACTTATACATGCCTACACGTAAGCACACATACACACACAAAATTTACACACATACCCATATAATATATATATATATATATATATATATATATATATATATATAATATATATATATATATATGTATATGCATACACACACATATATATATATATGTGTGTATATATGTGTATATATATATATTGGTATG
>JANJGK010000027.1:19109332-19126832 GCA_039081455.1 Macrobrachium rosenbergii | reverse complement strand
TAAACAATATCGATGTTGGGAAATTCTCTTATTGATATCTTTTCCGGTTTGTCCCAGGTAGAATTTGCCACATTCACAAGGTATTTTGTAAACCACACCTTCTTCTTGCTCAGGGCTGTTGCAAATGACTGTCTTTCCTGTTGTGCTGGAGTAAGAAAAGACTACTTTAAAGATTAATATTCTTAAAGGATAAACAATATCAATGATTGAAGGTGGAAAGAGAGAACCAAAGTATTACTCATATCATATTCCAAAAAGGTATATGATATGAGTATATAACATCTATATCCTGCTAAAGAAGACGGCTCTAACTTCTACCTCAATATTTTATCAGATTTTACAGGATAAAGTTTTAATGCTCTCTCTCTCTCTCTCTCTCTCTCTCTCTCTCTCTCTTTCTCTCTCTCTCTCTCTCTCTCTCCAATGAGAAGTTTTCCATTAGTAAAAATATTCAAATCTTTATTTTCCCTCCTACGTACCTCTATGGAGGTCCAGGAGAAGTGGCCGCAGCCTCACTGGCCGCAGTCATAGAAAAAAACAACTGGAGGGCCACTTTGCCGCCCTCATATTGAAAGTATTAAAATTTACTTTTATTGAGTTTAAAAATATAAAGAATAATTTTATGATAGTTGCTATTTGACAATATATCTAGTTTGGTTTCTCAAGTAAAAGAAAAATACATAAAAGCTAAATTTTATTAAACCGCCATATATATTGAAACACACAAAAAAATAATAACAGCATAAGTCTAAGAAAAGTTATGAGCAATTCCTCTCAGACATTCTACAATATTTCTGTTCTCAAACTGCACAACTATTAATTTTATCCGTGCATCCGTTTCTCGGAACTTTTTTAACTTCACAGGCGGCCTTTGACCAGCAATCAGCTGTTCGTAATAAAGATCTCGTCCTTGTTCCACCCTTTTCAAACTATCGATAAACTTCCATATTGTTGGATGTTGCATCCTCGGTTCGTTTTGGAGTCTACGGTTAACAGTTTCTTCATGTTCAATGGGAAAAGGGGAAGACGTCTGGCATTGCCCCTTCTGTTCATTCTGCCAACATAATTGTCTTCTAACCAATCCAGAAGTTCTTGAAGTTCATTTGGAAGCTCATCTGCTAGATCTGCAATAGCTGCGGTAATACGTTTTGGCGGAACAAATGTTATGGCAATTATCATTTTAGCACGCAGAGCAAAATTGGCATCAGTATTGTATTGCTCAGATAATTCCATAGATGTTAATTTTTTTTTTATATATACATTTTGAGTAAAGTGGAAAAAGCAGCCCTTAATTTCAACAGATGGGAAATGATATTGAAGACTTGAAATTCCCTATTTCAAAATCACAGTATATTGTTTCCGGCTGTAACTCGGGTTGAATTTCTAAAAGCATACATAACAATTTGTCGTAGGTTGCACGTAGTTTACTGACAGATAAACAGATGAATGCCACCGTGCATCTCAGCAAGAACAACATACACTTGACAAAAAAGTGGTGTTATTTTGAAAGTACCGTCAACATAGGGATTCTTAACTTCTTTAAGTAAATGTACATAACTTTCGTTTCTAAATATAATGATTCTGCATGATTCATCTTCGCTATCTGCAAGAAGGCATTTCCCCGATCCATAGGTCTAAAAATCAACAGGAATCACCAGATCTTCTAAAGTTCTAGGATTGGCAGGGTGTGCAGGCAAATCCTTCCGTTTCCTCCTCACGAGTTTTCGTAGAGCGCTTATAGCTAGGCATGACTCCTTGACATGCTTCACTTACATTTCCTAAGCACTCATTCATCACTACAGATGTGTGTTCTCTTGTTTCTGTAGGCCGCAACTTTATTTTTGAAACTGTTTGGCCTTTTTCCACTCAAGATGGGTCAGCGTTATGCGAATGCTCATTTATTTCTTTTACAATTTCACCATTCTTTACATGAACTCGCGCCTTGCATAACCTTCTTCTTTCGCATCTCCAACACTGCGTGACATTTTCAGCACAAGTCTGTCGAAAACGTAAATACAGTAGATCCACCACTCATATATTTCTCTTTTCCTTGTTGTGAGAGTGTCTCAGTTGCCACTGTAAAAGGGGCTTTGTTACTGAACATTCTACAATGCAAACTTAAACTTTATTATTTCCCAAACAGGTAATATTTTACGACTATTAGGCATTGTTGTAATAATTTTAAATGGATGTAAACTATTTTATGTTGTACATAAAATAGTTTACAACCATTTAAAATTAATACAACCATTCAATAACGTATTTGTGAAAAGGAAACAATCTAACTGGCGAAATGCCCAGCCCGTATAGACAAAGCAACTACTGATAAATAAACAGAGAGAGAGAGAGAGAGAGGAGAGAGAGAGAGAGAGAGAGAGAGAGAGAGAGAGAGAGAGAGAGAGAGAGAGAGAGAGAATTTTTCATTTTTTCTCTCTTCTCATAGATGTTACCGCGGCGGCCAGTTAGGCTGCGGCCAGTTGCCCCATTCCCCCTCTATGGATCTATGGATCCAGACCCTTCTGTACTTTACATGACGCAAGAACCTGCCTCCTCGTTTGCCCAAGAGGTGAGTCCAGTTATGGCTAAAACAGTGGCTGTGGGTATTTGCAATGCATCTGTTGTGTGCTCCAATAACACTGGCACAAAAGGGGAAACTTTCATTTGGAGACCAATACAGGAACGTCGAACGACGACTGTCGATACACTGGAAGCCATAAATGTCAGAGCTATTGATAAAGCAAGAGGTTCGCAAACGGGTTGGACTTGATGGATTTCAGGAATAAACCAATATACCGGGGACACTTAATAGAAGCTGGAGACAGTACTATAACGGTACCTCCTCTCGTCAAGAAAATGATGGCACTGATGTCTAGTGTATGTGTGTGAGAGAGAGAGAGAGAGAGAGAGAGAGAGAAGAGAGAGAGAGAGAGAGAGAGAGAGAGAGAGAGAGAGAGTGATCATAATAGACATGAATTATTTTGGTCCCAATTCTCATAAGCATTTTTCACTAATTAATAATAGGATACATTTGTTTTGAAGAACAAAAATCAGCAAAAAATTTGGTTTTAGGTGAAAAACCTTTAGACATCAAGGTGTCTCCTTCATGATACGATATTATCCTAATTAATCACATATCCTGATGAATGGCGGCACCTTACTGGGATACGTCAAGTTTGAAACATATTTTGCGAAATCTTGCGTGAACGTGTTTCATACAATATTAAACTGAGAAAAGAGCCCTACATTAAAATCGACAGCGTTCCCGGGAGGTTTGCAACCTTGAAAATATGAAATTTTATAATTACCACACTGATGCAAAAGTAAAGTATCTGAAAATGTTAAGACTAAAAACCAGCATCATGTTTTATTTGCTAGTGTAAAAGAAAACTCAAGTTCAATCAGACTCAGTAAGTCCTACAGTGAAGAGATTGGCAGTTAAGTCTCTCTCTCTCTCTCTCTCTCTCTCTCTCTCTCTCTCTCTCTCCTCTCTCTCTCTCTCTCTCTCTCTCTCTCTCTCTCTACATAAATTATATATATATATATATATATATATATATATATATATATATATATATATATATATATATATATATGATAATGTGGACTGTTTGTCCAAGAAAGTTTGTAACTTTTTCTGAATAAATACTCCAATAGATACCATCCAGTTTGAATGAGGTCCTTTTAGTAATTCTACTACTGCACAGAACAATTGGGTATGTGATAAAGTTAGTATATATATATATATATATATATATATATATATATATATATATTATATCACACATTACCACAGGACCTACACCCTGTCTCTTATTTTTCACCTGTGGTAATGTGTGATAAATGAATCACGTACAAAAGTGATTATAATCATCATATATATATATATATATATATATATATATATATATATATATATATATATATATATGTGTGTGTGTGTGTGTGTGTGTGTGTGCGCGCGTGTGTGTAGTCACTCCACAAAACTCTGTTAATCATACTACGCAAAATTACTTCAAATGAAAAAATTGTCAAGACAAAAAGTGTGCTGGCAGAATGCATTCTCAAAGAGGCAATTGAAAATTCCTGAAAAAGCAGGAAATTATATAAGAAAACTTTCTTTTCAGGTCCTTGTCGAAAGTGGGTCTGAGAAAAGGCGCTCTCAGCACAATAGCATCTTGGAGTCCTCTCGTACCTTTACTTTGCTCGTAATTTTTATCGTGAAAAAAACGACGAGTGCTTTTGTCGTAAGTAGCACTATAACAGTACTTACCCGACCATTAATAATGATAAAAATATTAATAATAATAACAACAATAAGAATGATAATTGTACAATTATTATTATTATTATTATTATTATTATTATTATTATTATTATTATTATTATTATTATTATTATTATTATTATTATTATATTTGGTAGACATCCTCTCTTAGGTTTTCTAATTAATCTTTTTTATCTTTCCAGCGATTCTCCTCTAGTGGTAGCAGGTCGTATATAATACTCCAAAATACATAAGTGAAAAATATGCTGGGATTAACTCGTGCTTAGCTAATTAAGACGACCTAATTAAATAAGCGCAAGTTAAACCCCGTATGTTTATACACCTATGTACTTTTGAAATATCTGATATAATTGCCACCTTTCACGTCTTATAATTACCACTATTATCAATATTAATTTTATTCGCCGTATGTCTCGAAAACTACAAACATTGGAGAAAAATACAGATGAGAATAAAAATGATTATTGAAAAAGTTTTTTTTTTTTTAGTTTAATGTGAACGAGTGTTAGTTTTTGGGAACGCTTTTCTGCAAAAGACTAATGGTCTATCAACTACTTACAATATTGACAAGGTTTAGGATTGCCTCCCGTTTAGAGGCTGCTGCATAAGTGTCTAAATCTTATTGAATTAAATAAATAGGAGTTGTAGTATACGCAGTACTGCCATCATGGACTTCATACACTACTACGGTATTTTGTACGTTAGGCAAGAAAATACCTTAAAGGTTCATCATTAAATTTCATACTAGGTATCAGTTAAAGAAGGAATGATGCCCAATGTTGGTAATAATAAAGGCATTGGGTCACTCACGAATAGGTAATAAAATTTATTGTTTTATATTTTCATCATTAACTAAGGATCCTAATTAGGAAGGATCGATTTCAATGAAATAACGATTTCGACTACTTAGCATAGAACAGTGGGAGTTTTTAAAATGACTGGATATTATTATTATTATTATTATTATTATTATTATTATGATGATGATGATGATGATGATGATGATGATGATGATGATGATGATGATGATGATGATGATGATGATGATGATGAAGAATTTAGAAAAAAAAAAGAATGAGAGTTGCTCATTAGATGTATTAGCAGGTGGTGACTGTAAAAAGAAAATTAGAGTTGCCCATCAGCTGACAGAGCGGGAAGTGACTGTAAAAAGAAAATGAGAGTTGCTCACTAGATGTCAGAGCATGAAGTGACTATAAAAAAGAAAATGAGAGTTGCTCACCAAGTGGCAGAGCAGGAAGTAACTGTAAAAAGAAAATGATAGTTGCTCACTAGATGTCAGAGCAGGAAGTGACTGTAAAAAAGAAAATGAGAGTTGCTCACTAAGTGTCAGAGCAGGAAGTGACTGTAAAAAGAAAATGAGAGTTGCTCACTAGATGACAGAGCAGGAAGTGACTGTAAAAGGAAAACGAGAGTTGCTCACTAGATGTCAGAGCATGAAGTGACTGTAAAAAAGAAAATGAGAGTTGCTCACCAAGTGGCAGAGCAGGAAGTAACTGTAAAAAGAAAATGATAGTTGCTCACTAGATGTCAGAGCAGGAAGTGACTGTAAAAAAGAAAATGAGAGTACTAAGTGTCAGAGCAGGAAGTGACTGTAAAAAGAAAATGAGAGTTGCTCACTAGATGACAGAGCAGGAAGTGACTGTAAAAGGAAAACGAGAGTTGCTCACTAGATGTCAGAGCAGTAAATGATGGTTATCCTTGGTAAAAAGAATGAAGTTCATGTGGAAAAACTGTAATAAGTAATATCATAATTTTACATGCATGAAAAAATGTTTAAACATGATAAGAGTATGTGCAAATATAAAATAGTAAATGTTAATAAAATTATGCAAGTGATGTAATATTTAGATTTATAAAAAAATGACATTTTTATGATGAGGCTCTTACTACAAGAAACTCTTTACATAGGCCTAACTACCTCTTAACTTATTCTGAAAGTTGACCACTTTTTCATAAACTGATTTAAAAATTTCACTTTTTTGACCACACCCTTGTTGCTTAGGTCTGTTTTAAATAGGGATATAGTTCTATTTTTAAGCTTAATATACAGCCAGTCACTTGGAGCAATGTGGTCTTTATTCGTGATAGCATCTGTTGATCAAAGGTCAAATATGTCAAATTCCTTTTGCTAAGTTCTGCTTTTAGGCTATTAAACGCTCAGCCACACCTGACCCACCCAACCTCTCTCTCTCTCTCTCTCTCTCTCTCTCTCTCTCTCTCTCTCTCTCTCTCTCTCTCTTTTCGGCCACAGTGAAATGATTCTGTATTCCCTGGTCCCGAGTTGTACTCACAAATTTTTAAGAGCTTTTGGATATTCTACTTGCGTCCCAGTTATCTATCTATAAATCTATCTATCTATCTATCTATCTATCTATCTATATGTCTTTTAACTTATCTGTTGCCACAGGTACGATTACATTTTTCAAAAATACATTAGCTATAATGGATTCTATCTATCCACCTACATCTATCGCATGCCGCGTATACGAATATATTTTTCTCAAACCAAAATAAATGTTTTGTATTCTATCCCGGCCACCCGGCTACATACAAACCACGATTATTCTTAGTTAAACATTGATAGAGAGTATTGGCCAGGCAGATGTAAGCTCGGATAATATTGACACAGAGGGAACTTCCCATCTGCCTACCGATATACAAACACAGAACATCAGAACATCCCCCGCCCGTGTCCGTGCTTTGGAACATTTTTCGACCAACAAACGGACTTGAAAGTATTGCATCTCGGGATGCCTTCTGTGACTGGCAGTGGAGTTAATGGATGTTCTGAGGACAGTGATTAATCGAGAAGTCGCTGGTGGACGCCATTAATGGAGGTGCGTGAATTTGTGTAGGTATAACGGTTATATATGGAAATGCGTCCGGACTTTGTGCTATTCCAAATGGAAACTACCAATCTCCTTAGATTTTCCAAGGGCTCACTGTGATGGTCGCTAGTTTGCGAGAGGGACAGTAATATCCATTCCCTCCTACTGAGGCAACCGTGTTTAGCACACACCAAACTAAATGTGAGCATCCTTACGTTTGTGTGTGTGTGTTTAGGTGTGCGTGGGGGGTGGGGGTTGACAAATTTCCCGTGGGAAGGTGTCATTAGTTACAGTACTAATGTGACTTCAAACACATTTTTTTCCCTACTGATTCACAGACTGTTTACTTTGTTCCTTTGCCAAGTGCCCTCCTTAGATATTCCTTTGAGACACACACACACACACACACACACACACAAAAGCGAAATCGTTACAACCCCTGAAATATTTCCTTTCATATTCTGTGCGTTATGACGCCATTTCGCGACAAGGTGATATCGGTATTAAGCAGAGAGAACTTACTACTGTTTCTGGACAATTCATAGAACTAAATATTTTTTATTTTATGATGATGAATTAGTGATCAACATAAACAAGTAAAAAAAGCGCCGAAGTTCCTTCGACGCAATCGTGTTTTTCTGAACAGCCGCTAAAGCTTATAATCAAGGGCACCGAAAACACATCTGTCTTTTTGTGGTCTCGGTATAATGCTGTATGAGCCGCGGCCCATGAAACTTTAACCGTGGCCCGGTGGTGGCCTATCCTACATCGTTGTCAGAAGCACGATTATGGCTAGGTTGAACCTTAAATAAAATAAAAACTACTGAGGCTAGAGGGCTGCAATTTGGTATCTTTGATGATTGGAGGGTGGATGATCAACATACCAGTTTGCAGACCTCTAGCCTCAGTAGTTTTTCAGACCTGAGAGCCGACAGAAAAAAAGTGCGGACAGAATAAAGTGCGGAAGGACAGACAAAGCCGGCACAATAGTTTTCTTTTACAGAAAACTAAAAACGCAGTCCAGCTCGAATCTTGCAAATAGATAAGCTGTTTCAGTTCAAGATTTTGTTTTTACTGCTTCATCAAAGGGCCGTTTGCTTATGAATTTTGTGAAAATAATGGGAAAAATCAACACAGAAAGGAGCGAGTAATGATCAACTGTTGTATTTCAATCTTGATTTCGCGCTTTACAAAACATTATCAATTAGAACTGGAATAATATTGACATATTAGTATTATATGTCATTATGATTTCAGGTTGAATGTCATCATTTTTTTATATTCTCTGAAGTAAAACATTCCGATAAGTCTGAACTGAAAAACAAAATAATTATAAGAATGGGAATCAATGCAGGAAACCTACAGCCAACTGTTACCAAAAATTATATAAATCTGATGCATTATTCAACCTATCACACTGTAAAAAGGAATAATACAAAATTTTCAAACCAACATTTCACATACTCAATATACTATTACATTTTATGACCCTTGGGCTGAGCTTCCGGGACCGCTGAATGTTTAGAGATATAAAGTTATACCTCTCCCCACTGTTTTAAAGTAAATTATTTGGCGACCTAGCAAAGATTTACAACAGGATAAGACGAATGTTCTCGTCAGAACCTGTTAGTATAAAATATTACCTTTAAATTTGTAAGTGAATAATTGTTCACGCTGTATTATCAGAAAATTCGGAAGACATCATTACTCAGCACCCTTTTTTAGGAGTTTTTCATAATCCTTTTACTTCTAAGTGAATTCTTCCGTCAAACTGGAAAAAGTGCGATTTCCAAGCGAATTCCTACTTTCTAGTTTTAATTTTAACTTGTGGTTTTAGTCCTCTTACACTGAAATTATATAAAAGTTAAAATTATGTCTATCAGAAGAGTTGATTTGCTTCTTGCATGTACAGCTAGTGCCCTTAGATCCATAGATTGAAATTATATGACCAGATGATCAGTCCGGTCTTGAATTTACTAAGTTCAATCCCATCTTACTTTATAAAAATATAATAAGTATCCATATATTTCGACTTTCAGTTTTCTGTAACACATATAGAGTCTTATGCAAAAGAACTCCACTTATAGATATTACAAAACCTTCAACAATAAAGTTCGAAGGATATATAATAATTGAAAGAAATACTGAAACGAGTTTTGACAGTAAGGTACAATAGTTTATGATAAAATCGCTTAATATTTCTTTCAACTTATCACATATATTCTCTCTGGTTCTCTCTCCCTTAAGCTTGAGGTACGTTCTCTCTCTCTCTCTCTCTCTCTCTCTCTCTCTCTCTCTCTCTCTCTCTCTCTCTCTCTCTCTCTCTCTCTCTCTCTCTCTCTCTCATAAATGTGATGTACAAAGTAACCAAGGGGAACATTAGCATCCGAGTTTCTTCCTTTGTTCCTCCCTTCCAAATCTGGCCATCCAGCCGAACAGAACCAAAGTCTCGGCTTCTTTTTATGTGAATGAAAAGTGAAACGTCCTGTGAACCGGACGAAGCAGAGCGTCAAAAGTCACTAAAGGAAGACGCCCGAATTCTCGCCAGCAGACTTCCTCGCCTGATTAACTTTGTTCTTGCCCGAAAAAGAAGGAAAAAAGAGAGACTATTGTGCCCCACAGTTTCGTTCTTGTAATTCTGACTCTGTTATATGAGTCTGTCGCAGGACTTACTTTTGTTATAAAATTGTTGATGATACCGACGATGGTTTTCTGCTTCGAGAATATGACTTGATTTGCAGTCAGATTTTTATCATTATACATATATATACATATATATATATACATTATATATATAGATATAAATATATATATATATATATATATATATATATATATATATATATATATATATATATATATATATATATATATATATATAAACCACTTGCATTATTGTTATAACCATTCGTATTCTACAGGAATCTTACTGACTACCAAAATATGCATTTTAGAAGGATGAAAGTTAATGTTAGAATAATACAGGAAACGTTAAAGTAGGAATTTCCGGGTAAGGAGCAGAAGGTAAATTGATACATTTAAAAAGCGATGAGTTTGGCGATGGTGAACACTGATTTTGATATATTCTAGATATTTTCAGTCTTCTGCAAAAGAAAACTATTGAGATGGCTTTTTGTTTGTCCTTCCGCCTTCAGATCTTAAAAACTACTGAGGCTAGAGGGCTGCAAATTGGTATGTTCATCATCCACCCTCCAATCATCAAACATACCAAATTGCAGCCCTCTAGCCTCAGTAGTTTTTTATTCCATTTATGGTTAAAGTTAGCCATGATCGTACGTCTGGCACCGGTATATGTGCCAACATCACAGGCCACCACCGGGCTGTGGCTGAAAGTTTCATGGGCCGCGGTTGAGTTTCATGGGCCGTGGTTGGGAGTTTCATGCAGCATTATACGCTGTACAGAAAACTCGATTGCGCTGAAGAGACTTCGGCGCATTTTTGCTTGTCCCTATAGTTATGATACATGAAATACTGTAATATTACTTAGGACTGTGCCAACGTGTTTTATATATTTGCCTGTTTGTTTTGATTTTCATTTTCGCCAAGTGCCATGTCTATAAATCTATAAAGGATTTTTTTTCGCTAATATTCTTTACACCGTGAATCTTTATTACAGTTTTTTTTTATTGCATTCGCCAGGTAGCTCTTCCATCGACAACCACAGGTACTTCTGTTATTAATTCCATTTACACAGTAAACCGATATTGACCAAATCCTGCGAGGCCAAGTCTCTCCATCTGATCGAGTATGGGCAGCAAAGCCCGAATCTTGTTTACAATGGATTTGTTTTGGCCGCGTCTGCACGGGGGGAAATAAAAGTAGGGCAGCAGTATTAAATGGCCCCGGAAATAGAACTGAAAAGGCGAGAAGCGTGGAACAAACACAACTGTTGTGGCTGACCACAAGGTATTCGTTTGTTTGTCGATTCATTGTCGCCCTATACAAGAGGTATACAAGAGGTTATTTGAAATTAGCGACAAGGTAATTAATATAAGGAAAGATGGGTTAGACAGCTGTTTTATGACTTTTTACATTCTTTTTCATTCTCTTTAAACGGCCAATGTATTACAGACAAGGTCATAGATGTTGTGAACTCTACAGACGGGAAAGGTAAAATCATTAAATTAAATTCCTTATATAAAACACAGTAGCTTGCAACGAAACTCTAGGTGCTATCTGTTTCTATATAATCCTGAATGATTGTTTCGAAGGGCACTTTGCTTAAATCCTTGTTTATAGCGCAGTTTAACAAAGCTCTAGATAGTTCACGAGACAATGAGGCGTAATAAGATGAGGAAAGTGGAAAGTCACGTACCTCAGTGGAGCCCAGGATGTGGTTTTAACATTCAGATTGAATAGTAATGGACTTCATTTACGTGAGGAGGAGATAACTTTTTGTCGAGGTTTAATTTCTTCGGGAAGAAAAAAAAAAAAACATTAGAGGCTCTTCCTAAATATGCTTGTCTGTCTGTCTGAAAATATAACATACAAGGCTCTTTCTATCTCTGCTTATCTGGCTGTCTGTCTGAAAATAAAACATGTGAGGCTCTGTCAATCTCTGATTTCTGTTTGTCTAGAATAAAAAAAATATGAGGCTCTTTCTGTCTCTTCTTGTCTGTATGTTTGTCTCTGTCTTTCCAGTTAATGTGGTTTCCTTTTTTCCCCTATGGCATCCAGATGTAAATGAGAGTAGTTTCATACCTGTTGGAGTCCCCTCCTGTTCTCCCTCCCCTCCCGACTGTGGATGTAAAATTGTGGTGTGTAGCAGCCTACTTGTTTGGACTGAATCCCTGTCCCGTCATGGCTAAACACTGGCTGTGGCTATTGCCGTGGTGGTTGTGTGCACCGATAATATTGACACAATAGAGGAACTTTCATCTGGGGACCAATACAGGAATTTCGAGCGGCGACTGTCGATACACCAGAAGCCTATTGATGAAACAGGAGTCTCCTAACACATTTGGGTTGCTGGATTTCATGAAAAAACCGAATATAATTTTCTTGTCTGCCTATTCGTTAAACACTGATAAGGTTATGTGTTCAAATTTCGCAACGAACAAACAAAGCTTCAGTTATTTCTAAATTGGTCTCTTAAATAATGATTATAGTTTTCAGCTCTTAAGTCATGACATAAGAAGAGAACTGTTGAAACTAATTCAAGATATTTTCATTAATGTTTTCTCCGTTGTTATATTCTATAGAAATGACAATCTTCTAAAACAAAGATAGACTAACGAACGCTCCATATCTTTTATCTTTGTTTTAAAGATCCACTCGATTACCTGATATACAAGTCCCGACATGTACCTAAATCTTGAGCAGATTTATTCTGAAAAATCACTTGCGCATTCTAGCTACCGCAATACTCGATTTCCCTATCTCTCATCATTCTATAATACTTCATGCTTACTCCACAATACAATCCCAACAAGTTACTATGGCAAAACGAGAAATAGAAGAAAATTATTCGACAAGGGTTTCAGTGAAAATTCCTGAAGGAGCAGGAAAGTACCAGAAGTGCCTCTTCCCCCCCCCCTTTATTTATGACCCTTGTCAAGAGAGGGATGGAGTGGAGCTTTCTACTCTCAATAGCTTTTTGGAGTACCCTCTTGCTTAAAGCTAACCTAAGTTTTATATAGGAAAGGATTAACAATTTTTTTTTTAAATAAATTTGTAATACTAACAACAATGTCTTGAGTGCTGTGAATCTCAGTAATTACAAAACAGATGATGGTGTTTTAAACACTGACCATTCTGTTCAGTTACATGTACTTACTTTCGTGAACAAAACACAAATTTAACAAATTATCCAAAAAATTAGGTTTCATAATCAAGTGGTCAAGACTTTTCCTTTTGTGCTGTATCCTCGATACAGCAATTACAATACTAATGTGACATTTACCAATACCTACATATTTTCTTTTTCTTAGATCTACCCCATACTATAGTTGTACTCACAGCATCAGTCGCTGGATACAGCTACACAATAAGGATCACCGGTGTGCCGTTAAGGGCCCCCTTACACACACACACACACACACACACACTTTACCATTCACTTCTGTCAGAGGTCGGGTTTGCATAAAACCCAAAAAGAAGATCAGAGTTTTGGTTTTTAAAAATCCGAGTATTGCAGAGGCAAGATGAAGATGATAGAGATTTACAACATTTTACCTACCATGAAAAATGCCAGTTACTTGGAGTGATGAGCATATTTCTGTATTTTGGTATCGAGATGATATGAAAATAATCAGAATAAAAAATTACGAGGATAAAGTCCCTATACTAGATTAATTTTCTTTAAAAAAAATAAATACATATCCTGAGAAATGAGCAAATCCTTCGAGAGAATAGACAAATTCCATATTCAGTCTTTCAGCTACAACTAACAATCAAAAGATCCGAGTTTTGGTTTTTAAAAATCCGCGTATTGCAGAGGCAAGATGAAGATGATAGAGATTTACAACATTTTACCTACCATGAAAAATGCCGATTACTTGGAGTGATGAGCGCACTTCTGTATTTTGGTATCGAGATAATATGAAAATAATCAGAATAAAAAATTACGAGGATAAAGTCCCCATATTGATTTAATTTTCTTAAAAAGAAAACTAAATACATATCCTGAGAAATGAGCATATCCTTCGAGTGAACAGACTAATTCCATAATCTGTTTTTCAGCTACAACTAATAATCAAATAATCATAGTAAGGGATAAGAGGCAGAGCAAGACGGCAAATGGAGAGAGAAAAGAGGTAAGAAGAGAAGAAGAAATGGAAGAAGATTTCATCAGAGGAAGAGAAACATCAAAATGTCGGTTTGTGGCTGAGGGCGTGTCAGTTGTGAAGATAGATTGGATAATGGTTCCCTTAGGTATTGGACTCCAATAGTCCACATTCCATAAAAAAACATTCCCAGAGATATATATACTCTTGACTTCCTCGACCTATTCTTTAAAGCAGACTCTCTCTCTCTCTCTCTCTCTCTCTCTCTCTCTCTCTCTCTCTCTCTCTCTCTCTCTCTCTCATCGTCTCTTAATGTGTAAATATTACAATTCATATATATATATATATATATATATATATATATATATATATATATATATATATATATATATATATATATATATATATATATATATATATATATATATTTTTTGTTATGGATTACGCGGTAGATAGATAACGTGTTTACTTTATCAACTTTAGCCTTGCAAAATCCCTCGTAAGCACACAAACAGAATAATTAAAAAATAATTAATAATTGGAAAGGTCGCCAAGTGAAAGTGTGTTTCTTAACATTAGTTTATTATTTACACACACAACAGGGTGAATTTAATAGGGAAAAATTGGACATTCTCACTAAAACAACAAATGGAAAAGGGACACAACAGCAGTTACTGCACGAATGGCAATGCATAAAATTTATGAATACTGGCCACTTGCAAGTGGACCGTAGACCAAATTGGCAAGGAATTTCTATCCATCTCAGTATGTGCAGATTCTTCAGGCAATCGGGAACACAGAGTCATGGCTATGTAGGTAACTGCACTGATGACACTCCTGGAAATGAAACAATTCCAGATGAGACTACTGCCGAGTTACAATCTCTCTGTTAAAGGGTTAATACAAAGATTAGAGGGAACTCTTTTACTATACTCACTTCTTACCAAGGGGCAAGAATATGTTATACACTTTTCAAGGAATTACACACTGGTATAGCAAGTAGATGATCAAGTCGAAGAGACAAGGGATTTACTTGAGCGATGAAATGCGAGAGAGAGATGATAAAAGAACAAGTCAAAGAAAAAGACAAGGGCCAACCAATTTCCTTTCCAGGGCACGTACCTTCATTGCTTCCTGTTAGTGCTTGCACACACAAAACCATGTCGATGTGATCCAAGTTATCAGTGACGCCCGGGGATGGCACAATCAGTCCAGTGTGAGAAAAACGTAAGTTCCACAGCCCCACAGTTCAGGGCTCCATCAGGCAGAGGTTACCCATGGTTAAGAGTCAACTGAACTCTACTGAACTCAAGATGGAGGCTGCTGCCGCATTATAAAGCCTCGTATGTTGCTTGAGTCATTGCTTCGGGCAGCAATGTCAGTGCATAACTGGGAATTAAGGAAAGGGATCTCAGGCCAGTAAAAGATAGAAAACTCAGAAGGAGATTAATTGAATCTGGAGATTAAGACAGGGGAAACAGCTACCTACCCCAAGTGTGTTCCTTTGGAACACATAAAGCCCATCCCTAGTAGAGGGGTACAAATGATAATTGCTGAAACTCTCCTCTCATAAGGTTCTTAAGAGTTAGTGGTCTGGCGACGATAACCGTAAATATATATACAGTATTATATATATATATATATATATATATATATATATATATATATATATATATATATATATATATATATATATTTATATATATCTAGCTATCTATCGACCTATCTATCTATCTATTATATATATATATATATATATATATATATATATATATATATATATATATATATATATATATATATATATTTGATACAACCAAACGCTTTCGTGTTTAATATACCTCTTCAGGGTCAAATATTACCAAATATACAAAATCATATACAGTACACAGAACCTCCGTGATAATTTATCATAAGACGACAGTCGAATGATTATTCAATGCTAACTCTTTAAAAATGTTATTTACAAGTAGTCCATCCATTCTGTACGTACCTGGACTTGGGCTAAGCAGTCTTTGACATTTTTCTTTATAACGCATGAATCTATTACACTGCATTTTCGACTATTCTTACGATCTATAACGTCTTTGGTTACATTCATTCATTCATGCGTTAAAAGAGGCTGCTGGTTCTATTTCCTATTCTTACATTGCATTAGCTTTCTGTAAAAGAAAACTATTGTGCTGGCTTTGTCTGCCCATCCTCACTTTAATATGTCCGCACTTTTTCTGCCCGCCCTCAGATCTTAAAAACTACTGAGTCAAGAGGGCTGCAAATTAGTATGTTGATCATTGACCCTCCAATCATCAAACATACTAAATTGCAGCACTCTAGCCTTAGTAGTTTTTATTTCATTTAAGGTTAAAGTCAGCCATAACTGTGCTTCTGGCAACGATATAGGATAGGCCACCACTGGACCGTGGTTAATGTTTCATGAGCCGCCGCTCATACAGCATTACACCGAGACCACGGAAAGATAGATCTATTTTCGGTGGCCTTGATTATACTCTGTAGCGGCTGTACAAAAAACTCGATTGCTCCGGAGAAACGTCGGCGCATTATTTACTTGTTTATGTTGTTTTCAGTGTTCACTGCAATAATTGCAAGGAATTTCATCTCCGTCAAAAGCGTAAACAAAAAAACTCTCAGAAAGTAGTTGTCATATATTCGACAGTGACTGAGGAGGTGCCCGCAATCGTGTGTGGAGCAAGACCTGAAAACGAGTCTTACCAAAATCGGACCACTGATGATCTTGTGCCCAAATGAAGTCCCTCTACATCAGCTCGCGTAGGATTGTGGCACAGAAGAAACTATAGGCCACAAAGAGACCAGCCATCAAAGCAAAAATGAAATTTTAATATATATACTAAGCAATATAAGCCCTTACATACTGATCTACATAACTGGCAACTGAATTTTATCGTAGCTTATCAGAACGGGAAAGGACAGGCTCTACGCCAAAGACACTAAACCTCACATATTTAAGCTGCTTTTAGAGGGAAGTAAAACAATGATCTGATGTTTACACAGGCTTGATTTTTATACCTGCACTTTTTAAAGAAAAAAATAAAGGTTCAGTTAGCAGACAAAATACTTTTGCCATGGACAAAAGATGACTGAAAAATATCCACAGAGAGTTTTTAAACCAGTTTCCTTTAGATAATGACATCGCACGGGAAATAATATGGGAACACAATCACAAATACAGGAAAACCTTTTAACAAATTTTCCACCACAAAGTTTCAGCTAACATAATCACTTGGTATTATGAGAGTAACAATTTCAGCGGCATGACAATAACAATCAAGCAACCATTCAGCGGGCCTAATCAGCAATTAGCTAATATAATGCAATGAAATTGCCACTGGATGTGTTTGAGGGTAATTATCGAAATGTGATAAAACAAGAACAGGATTTATTTTGTAATGCGTTTTGTTGCAATTCATTTCAACTGTTTTATATTTTCTTGTAACTATCCTTTTATTCGAACACATTACTTAGCTCTAAATGATAATAGATTTTTATAAGTAATTATATTGGAATCCATAATTTGGTAAGTCTAGATGTCGGATTATTCAACACGATCTTGTCCATGTTCATGACAATTTATTCTTTTGATA
>JANJGK010000027.1:19086832-19101832 GCA_039081455.1 Macrobrachium rosenbergii | reverse complement strand
CTTTCCTGGTAATCCACCAAGCAACTTTTGCTTTCTCATCAGCCTGTCCTACACACTTTTCGAAAAAACAGGAAAGTGAACAAAAAGAGGATAAATACCCGATTGTACCCTCTGGCTAGGGAACTCAAACCCAAGACCATGAAGGCCACGGTACAATGGCTATTCACAGTCCAAGGTTGGGGAACAACGTTTGTGCCTACCAAGGCTGAAGGGTCCCTTCTATCAGCGAGCTGGTTCGATTTCGGAGTGTCCTCCTAGAAATGTTGCCTGCCAAGGCTAAATAGTCTCTTCTACCATAATTTATAAAAATTATATTAGATTAAGTAACTTCCTTTCTTTTCATTTTGTTGAAGATCTTGCCCAATATAGTCTTAAGAAATAAAATATAATAACTATTGACTGACAAGTTTCCACAAAGAAAGACTCATGGAGGTTCTCATGTCCACCTGGGTCGTACTCTATTTGCAAAAAGAATAAAGGCTTTCTGCCTACCATATCCTCATTAGAAATAAAAGCTTAAAATTTATTCACTGTTAAGCCGGTACGAAATAATGTCACAGTCAATAAAAGGACAATAACCACAATTAGAAGAAACTAGAAATTTGGATCTAATATAACTTTTAATAGAAGTGTATGACCTCCGTTGTGCTAATTTTTATATACATTATATTTTAAATTTAAAATCCTTCATTAGACTCCGCATAAATAAGAATGTGCATCGATGGAAAGACCATCATACCAACAAAGAAGTATTCTTAATTAAAACTGCAGTATTCCTAATCACATTTGCTTTGACCAAGGCAAAAATTATACAAAGCTCTCCAAAATATATCCGAAAAAAAAGAAAGAAAAAAAAGTGTTTTTTGGACTGCAAAGCTTTGATGAATCACAATTATTTTTCGTCGGATGTTGAGAGGTGAGGTTACCGGCGGACTGAATATTTCATTGACTTTTTTTTATTCAATTTTATTTTCTTTTGATCGGTGGGTTGGTTTTTATAAACCTTTCCGGGTGGGTTCTTTCTGGTCTCTTTTTATTTGTGCACCGTTATAAAGAACTGGTGAGCAAAGAATGGACTTCTGTTCGCATTTTCAGCTACTCTTGGAACTTTCTGAAACACTTGTAGCGAAACCTATGACAGACAGAAATATTTACAATACTTCTTTGTTTCTTAGACCTTCTATCCTATATATTTTAAATGAAACAATATAAAATATAACGTATTGTTTATACATATAAACAGTTGGTTAAAAAAAATTGTAGGCAATTATCCATGCTCTCCACTAATCGCCCTAAATTCTGTATGCATAATAAAAAAAAAAAAAGCGTCCAGCGACTGCAACCGCCAAAGTTGAGCAATCCATCCTCTAAAGGTTAAATTCATAGTTGACCCTAGACCTCTAAGTATGACCTTGACTTCTGCCATTAATATTAAATGATGCATCCTAAATATGAAACAACAAACAGACAAACCGGAAGAAGCCATACCCTTGTCGGAATTAATAAATCTGTGAAAAAAATACGCACACATACGCGTAAATATGGGAATTCGAGGCATTGGTACATTCAAATATGCTCATTAAATATATGGAAAAATCTTATTTGTATGTTAGCAGTGGCAGCTTGGAACGTGATCTGGCAAAATTATGCTCATTTATTGCCAGATGAAAGGCTTTCTTTTTCTCTTTCACTTTCAGCAATTTAATGCTTAAATGTCTTTCATGTTGCAATGGGTAACGATGTTGGTTGTGCTTTTGTTAGTCTTGCAAAAAAATATACAACTTTAATAGTAAAATCAAATGATGAAAATGTATGTAAGAACTACTCCAAGGTACCTGCACTCAACCCCTCTTCCGACAAGGCCTATTAAAAAAAAAAAAAAAAAAAAAAGCTCTTGGTAGTTTCATGAACATACAGGAGTTTTCAATAGGTCCTTTGCTAATACTTTACTTCATCATTCTTGTTGGTCTACAACTACTTCATGTAAAGCAAATTGCATAACATGAATAATATAGATGCAAAGACACTTCCGAGAGAGAGAGAGAGAGAGAGAGAGAGAGAGAGGCTTTTTAATCTAATTCATTATGGTGCATGTTACCTATGATCAACAGTGAATAAAGTACAATTTGTTAATATATCTTTCATAATAAATATTAATAAAAATAAAAGGTGTGATTAAACGCTACCTGAAAAAACACAGAATTTGAAAGTTTTCTCCAAATGTCAAATTTGTCTTGTTACGACTTTTTGCTAAGCAAGCTTAGTAGTACTAGATATTAACAAGTTGAATGTAATATAAGGAATGTCGGTAATTTTTATTTATTTATTTATTTATTTTTTATCCATTTTCGTTTCTCCTACCAGAACGTAATCTCAAAACAAAAGAGAATTCTTGTGGACAATCCAGTGAGATTCGAAAAACTATTTCCTTGTTGTAAAAAATTTCGCATAAGCGTTATTATAAACGTTCATTTGGCGTCGAGTATATAGTTCCTAATAGCTATGTTATATCCATCAAATCTCAGACTTCCAATTTTGTTATAACCCGAAGCTGCAACGTCAGAAGGAATGTCAATAAATCAGTTCTTTGTGGAGGGGGAACTTTTTTACTACCTCTCTTCTTTCCTTTTATCTCGGCCGGGCACAGTCATCATAGCCAGTCCACTTCACATTTCTCTTTTCCATTACAATATACAACAAAATCTTATTAGCATTGTAATATCCCCCTCTAATGGTTTAAATCATTCCTCTTACCTCATGTGCTTTGTTTTCATATTTGGCGATTCTCTTCCGTGGATGGTCATTCTATTTTGTTGGATAATCATTCTTATCTGTGGTTGTTTTTTCTGTTTCGTGGTTCATCTTGCTATTTCGTGGTAGATCATTCTGTCATTTTGTCACTATTTTCTATATAGTCATTCCACCCTATAACTGACCATTTTATTGTGTCTCGTCGTTCTTGTCTGTGGTTGGTCATTCCCGGTCTGTGACCTTTCAATCCAATCTGTGATGATCATTCTGTTCTATGGCTAGTCATTTTCTTCTCAGGGGAATCATTAATCCTATGAAGGGTCATTTTATTCTGTAATGGTCATTATCTTCTGTGGTTGGTTATTCTCTATCCTGTGACTGATCGTTCTTTGTTGCTGCTGGTCATTCTATTCTGAGGCTGGTCATTCACTTTTGAAGGAAATATTCTGTTTTGAGGTTTGATATTCTATTATGCTGCTGGCCATTATATTCTGCCATGTTCATTTCCTCCTTATTTTTCATTCTATTTTGAGGATGACCATACTACTCTGCAACGAATCATTTAATTCTGTGATTGAGCATTGTATTCTGTGACGGTTCATTCTATTCTGAAACGACCATTCCCTTCTGTGGTTTGTCATCCTATTCTGTGGCTGAAGATATTATTTTGTGTCCGGTCATTCTTCTATGGTCAGTCCGTTACAGAAATATCTACGTTTTTACGCAATATTATAGTGAAGATTTTACTCTACTTTCCAATTCAAAATAATCACAGATCACCCATTTTAATACGATCTCTGTGCGAAGTTCGAACGTAAGCTTGCAAACATGATGAAGATAAGTTGTTTCTTTTCCTTCAGAAATTACACGTTTATAATGTAAATGTTGAGGATTGACTAAACATTCTTTTCACCAGATTTGTAATTTACAGGAAGTACTTTCTCTTAATCACTGATGGCTGCGAAACTTTCAACACAAGCCAGGAATCGTAAAGAATTCTCTAATCAGAATTTAATTTTCGCATTTTGTCAAGCATCAATACTTTTTCCCAAGAATTTATAGCGTTGTATTTGTGGTGCTTCTTATCATAGAGGCGACTTTCTGATCAACATTCTATAATGATTATTTACTTGCCCGTACTTCGTACAATCGCTTCATGTGGCTTCACCACTACAAGAGGATTGGAATGAATAGATTAAATGATTTCGGCCAAAAGAAGAATGAAACGTAATAATAATTGTCTTTTCTAGTTGCGGACTTATAGATGGGAGATCTAAGGGCTATTTTTTCATCATACGCTGCCTATATCTATGAATTTTACTGTCACTATAAGGGATTAATACATTTCGGAGAGGATTTGTCATTAGGACCTTTCAAGAGAAATAATCTTTTCTGCGTGTTATCACATCCTTCACTCCTCTTGACTGTAACAAACAATAAAAGATGAACCAATTTCTATCATTTTGATAACAGTGAGATAATTAGAAACATCCCGTTCAATACTTCAGATCATTGTTCCGAGCAGACGTAGTGACAACAATCCAGTGGGCCTGATTAAGTTGTGAAAAAAGGGCAAACAAAAAAAAAAAAAAATTAAAAAGGGAAAGAAATGTCTTGCGTATGGATTACAAGAAATCAAACAAAAACACCAACGAGGTCCTTTTCATCCTAAGATTGATGCCAAAAAGGGAATATTCCAAAATCCCTTTGTGCCTTTATTTTTTATCTGAGAGAGAGACAAATGGGGGGGACGCCTGTTCACCCTCACACCTGCCAATATTCTCGCCAGCTCCTCTTTGTATTCCTCTCACTTGTCAATACGTCACGGTGTATTTTCGTTATGCTTCTGTGGCCTTCAATGTAAACTGTCCAATAACAAAAGTATTATTTTTTCCACGCTTCCTTTGGACACAAATCGTTTTGATTACTGGAACGATCGCGGGGAGTTCCAGAAGTCGCTGGAAGGCAGTCTTCGAAAATGGAACAGGGGTCTAGTCAGTGGATTGAAGTGCTTCTACTTGAAACATGATCGTGTTTCGCTTCAGTCATGTCTTATCCATCGTGATTTCACAGATTTTTTTTTTATCCATTTCTGTCAAGAGATCTACATTACCTCTGCAGTTCCTACAATGGATTTTACACATGTGGTCCAAATCACTGTATGATTTGAGAAAGGAACTTCTAACTGAAAAACTACTCTCATAGTTTATTATTTAGTTTCCAATATTTTTTATACTAACAGTTTTGAAATAAAAGAAACGATTTGGAATACAAATCTAATCAATTAAGTGAAGCAATATTGACAAAGAAGTACTAAAGTAACTGGTTCAAATTAGTTACCTTGAATGAAATCCATATTTTGATGAACTTGTAAGATCAAGGAACCATGAGTGAAAGATAACTAATAAAACTCATGCCATAATTTTTATATTAAAAACAAAATTCAAAAAAACCGATTCAAAGACACATTATAAAAATAGCTAATTCTATAACATTATCTAGTATTCTAAAACAATTAAAGATATAAAACAACGGCATATAAATTGTCTTAGATATTACACGGTTTCAAGAATTTCGCCACGAAACCAACCATAAAATGATATGAAAAACCAGCGGAGGTAGATAAAGATCGGGGACTGATATTTTGACTCTCAAAATGAGAAAAAAAGGAAATTTATAACCATTTCACACCTTCCGTATCGAGCTTTTCACCATCCCTCAATAAAGTCTTTCACAGGCTCTACAGAGCTTTGAATTTTTTTTTTTCATCAATTTAAAAGGATTAAAGAAATATCTATAACTACAGTTCCTGCATCAAGTTCAAAGGTGACATAACTCATGTCACGTGTTGGGAGTAAAAAAGGAACCCAATTTCCATCTAGTCGACTATGGTGGGTCGTTTCCTCAGATGGAGGGTGGCATGGGCTATCACCATCATCCCTAGATTATAAATGAAAATCTCAAAGGGTATACAGGAGACACACACACACATATGTGTGTGTGTGTGTGTGTGTGTGTGTGTGTGTGTCAGTTCGTGTATGTCTGCAATTTAACCGTTCAGGCCCAAAATTTAACCATTATTATAAATTTAGGCTTATTTTGAACATTCAGGGCCTGATCTTTCTAAATATGTAAGGACTTTCAAAAATAACGTCTTCTAATTCTTATCTTCTCCGAACGAGTCTGCGCGTCTGTCCGTCTCATTCCACCAAATAAGAGAACTCTTTCTGGGGATATATTGATCGCGGAGGCATTGCAATATTATAACGGCTGGCGTCACCCGATATCATCTAGTCCCGATTTTAAAAGACGGAGACTGTCAACAGAGCTGAGGCATTGAGGAGCTTTATACACATTCCCGTTTGACAGCTGCTTGACAGCCTTCGGAAGACCCAGATCCTTTCGTGTGCCTTCAGCAGGGGTTGGAAGGGGGGAGGGGGGATCTGGGGATAATGGGTGGGGGATGGGTAGGTTCGTAGGTTGGGCGAAAAGAGCAGAGACGACGAAGGCTCCTTGAACCGGAACTGATTGTCATTTGTTTCATGATTTTCAACATTTCAGGGCTTGATGACTATCGGTACCTGTCTCGGTGGCAATCTAGTATTCGACTGACTCACCTGGGCTCTCTCTCTCTCTCTCTCTCTCTCTCTCTCTCTCTCTCTCTCTCTCTCTCTCTCTCTCTCTCTCTCTCTCTCTCTCTCTCTCTCTCTTATAGCTTTAAGTCGATATTCGTACGTGACAGAAAATATCATATTTAGGTAACCATAAACGAATGTTTTAGAGTGCATATAGCTGAAAAGAGAAAAAAATATTTCGGTAGTGGCAACAGAGATACATTTACTTTACTTTAATGAATTTATTTGTATATCTCTTTATTCAATTATTTATCAATTTATTAGTTTTGAATTCTAGGTTTTCCCCACTTAACACTTTTACGTTCGCCATATCATCATGTAATACACATTCAATCTTGTCGTAACACTTGAAAACCTATAATCTTATTTATCTCTTTTTGAGATTACAGTTATGACATTTTTGTTTTCATTCATAAGTATGTCCTAACCAGTATAATAGTGTGTACATCTTTGTTACTGCAGGATGGGTTGACTTAAAATCTGAAAATACTATGGATTTTATCATATTTTTATAAATTATAAATGAACATAAAGAGTGAATCATTTTAAGTGCAATTAACTGTGGCAGCAAACTGCAATGGCATTTCATTTCAATATTTCGTACCTATTATTTTGCACCGGAAACAATTTTTATAGCGTTTTTTATTTTTTTTTTTTAAATATAAAGCATTTGCCAATTTGAAGTTAGTCCATACAGTAATAACGAACTTATAAAAATTACAGCACTGTTCATAATGTTGCTGGATATCGTCTAACCCGTCCGTATCTCGCGATCTTAAAAAAAAAAAAAAACTACAAATTTATACAATTTCGGGCATGATCCATACGGTGATATTTCAGATAAATGGGCAAGATTGTACTATGAGGACGTTATTATTATTATTTTTTTTTTTTTTACTAATTCTGAGGCTGAAGTTAAATAACTGCATCCGTGGATAATTTAACCCTGCAGGTCTGCCCCTGTATTACTTCTCTAAAAGGACCCGCTTATTCACTTCACAAATCTATCGCCCTCCGGGGGTGTAAATCTCTTTATGGTAATGACGGATTAACCATTCTTAGGCTGTCGTTGTGGTGTGTCATCTCGAAGGTGACGTTAGTATAACACAAGATCAGTATTATCAAGCAGTTGTCGATATATCAGTCATTGGTATTTTATTAAAATATCATGACTCCAATCCTTTACCAGTCGGCATTTCGATACGGTTACAAACAAATTTACGGAATTTTCTGTCAAGGTAGGGACTTTCTCTGACGCCATGAAATTTCTTTAGACTTTGATAAAACTTCATCTTGACCCTAAGACATTATATTGAAATCCTAATTATTCAACATTTACAAAATAACTTGGAAAATCAACCTCGTTGCCAGATGTCCTAATTCGGAGGTTGTGTTTTTGTCGGCTGCAGTACTGGAATTGGTTACGTAAAATACCAAGAAATTTTGGGTAGAAACATACCGTTCCTGAGAACAGGTGCCTAAAGCAGATAAGTCATTTGGCAGGGCAATCCAGCAGCCAGGGCCCTGGGAGGAATCCAATAGACCTCTTGGTCGGAAGTCGATCAAAATCAAAGGCAGTTATCGACGTGAAAGTTCGAGACGCAAAGTTAGAATCCGATTGATCGCTGGCAAGTTTATTAATTCGCAGAGTTCAAACTGTCACAGAAGCCTTCATAGGCTTTGATATTATTTGGGTGACTTCGTTTGCAAAGTTTTATTGGATTTTCTTTTTTAAATGGCTATTCTCTCTCTCTCTCTCTCTCTCTCTCTCTCTCTCTCTCTCTCTCTCTCTCTCTCCTCTTTTTCTTTTTGCGTCACGCAAGATTTTTTTTGTTCACGTACTCACGCACTTGCGATAACCTACAAGAAAACTAACTTGTGTGAGCCACTTTCGCCCCTTCTTTTTTGTTCAGTTATTTAATATCATAATTCTTTCATTGATGCTATCAGTAACCATTCTCTCTCTCTCTCTCTCTCTCTCTCTCTCTCTCTCTCTCTCTCTCTCTCTCTCTCTCTCTCTCTCTCTCTCTCTCTCATAAACACACAAACGCACATACAAGCATACATACAAAACTATTAGGAAATCGATAAAATCAAGGGTAAATTGCTGCTATAATATAATATTAATATATATGTGTGTGTGTGTGTGTGTGTGTGTGTGTGTGTGTGTGTGTGTGTGCGCGCGCGCGCGGCCACCAAAAGAAAAAACAGAGAACAAACACCGCAAAAATGAGCGAGACTGAAACTGGAGGGCGAAGCAGAGAGGCAGGCCAAATTGTTTGAACACAATTAGTGCAATCCATAGTTTGTGGATATTTCGTATCACGAAACTTGATTCGGCAATTACTCAGACTTGTGGGGGAGAAGTTTGTTGATTACAGGCGATGAGCGAACAGATTACAAAACTTGACACAAGAATCTGAATGGGCCAAAGATGCGGGATCTCTGAAGAATGCCAATCTGTACCGGCGAGTGGTTATTATATTTTCCTTTCGCTGAGAGCTACTTGGAAGTATTTCGGCCAGTATTGGATGATATGACAACGTCAACTATTCTCGTTAATCGCTGGCTTAAGTTTATCCATGTGTACACTTATTCGTCCACATATAGTGCACTTGCAGTCATTTCTCCAGTGTTCAATATTGAATCGCTCTTAAAGCTGATGAAAAAAGGCATTTATGACTACTGCGTGGATATTTAACTGTAAATGATTTTCGATTCCTCTATTACATTTCTGCAAGGGAGGTCACTCATGCGACTGCATTAAATACTTAACTACTTACTATATGGTTTTATCTATTCTGTCCACATGTATGTCTACGCATTTATGTAATATTCGTACTATTCAAATACTACTCATTCTGTCTTTCACGTATTGTATACTTAAATGGTCTTCAAGAATTTTAGGTAGTCTTTACTTTATCATAATTAAAGACTAAATTATCTGCTAGCCACTGACGTTATCGTTGTCCAAACCGCATACAGTACAAAAGGGCCTAAACAAAATTTCAATCAGAAGTTTGGGTTTACATGACGAATATTACCTACCCGGTAGGGGAGTAGCGTTGTCAGTGCACCTCACATGGTGTACTGTAGGCATTACCGAAGGGTGTCTGCAACGTCATTTCGACCCCTGGCAGCACCCACTCCCATAGTCTTTAATTTTACTTCCATTCCCGCTACCTTACTTCAGTTTTGCTGTCCAGCCTCTATAACTACTACTTATTAGCTGAAATGTGGGATTCTCTTTAAGTCCTAAATTTAGGCCCTTGTACTTCATGAACTTTATTTTCTTGGTCTCTTTATCTTACTGTCCAACAACTCCAACTACCTCTCTTTTCACTGTCTTAAACGCTGAATGGCCGAAAGTGCCCCAGTTCTTGGCGTGGCAGCCTAAGTTTCATAAGTTATTCAATCAATCAATTAGCTACTACATAATGAGGAAAACTATTCGAAAAAAAAGTCAGACAACAAAAAAAAAAAAAACAGCGACCTAACCTAATAATATTATTAGTAGGAAAAGCAACGATCAAATCATGGAATCTCAGACACTTTCTTAGCCATGAAAAACTATTCAAAGATTACCCACTTTAAAAAAAAAAAAGGGTATTTCTAAAATGACAAGAACGAGGGCGATCTAACCGGGCCGATCAGAGCAAGTACTTGATTACAGCTGAAAGCAGAAGCAATTAAAACTTTTTGATTCTCAGGTCTCCTGAGTCCTTCAAAGGCTTGTCTTGGAAGAGGTAATCCTTGCCTGGGATTGTGTTGTTTCAGAAGGCATTCAATATGAACTGACTTCACACTTTTCGTTTATGAATGAGTTATTTTCTTATTTCCATTAGCAAGCTGAGAGTAGTATCTTCTTATATATAACACATATATAATAAATATATAAATAAATAAAATATATATATATATATATATATATATATATATATATATATATATATAAATATATATATATATATACATATATATATATATATATATATATATATATATATATATATATAAATATATAAATATATATATATATATATATATATATATATATATATATATATATATATATATATATATATATATATATATATATATATCTAAATATATACATATATATATATATGTATATATATATATATATATATATATATATATATATATATATATTTTATATATATATATATATATATATATATATATATATATATATATTTTATATATATATATATATATATATATATATATATATATATATATATATATATATATATATATATATATATGAGGAAAGTGAAACAACGGAATGCAAGATCTTTTGCCTTTATAATAAGGCGTTTTCAAGCAAGCTTGCTTAAAAATATCTTAGAATAAAGGCGAAAGATCTTGCATTCCGTTTTTTTTTCTCTCCTCGTGGCCAAGATTCTTTATATTTACGTGTGTGTGTGTGTGCGTGTATATATATATATATATATATATATATATATATATATATATATATATATATTATATATATTTATATATATATATTATATATATATAAACATGTGTGTGTTCGTGCATATATATATACATATATATATATATATATATATATATATATATATATATATATATATATATATAAACATGTGTGTGTTCGTGCATGTATGATTACACGCATTTGAAAAAAAAATATAAACTTAGCCAACAGAAATAAACATCAAAGATACCATATGAAATATTGGCCAAACACCGCGAATATTCAAAGATTGACCGTGAACACGGATGATTCATCTCTCGTGATCACGATGACAATTATGGGATAATGAAGACCTATGAAAAGAGGAAGAGGTCCGGCGTAAACCTCAACGTTTATGGTGCGGAATTGACTTGAATTGCCAGGAAGGAATAGATTGCCATCGAGCTCTGTCCTCCAGTTGCAGAAGACGCCGCAGGAATTGGGAAATGAAAGAATTTATACTCGACCGCCCGCCCGCGTACACTTCTCATGCGGAAAGAGCAATGCATGCACAGCTATCTCTATGTTTTTTCCTCTTCGGGGATAGTGCTAGGACACCTCACGTGGTGCACTGTGGACATTACTAAAGGGTTTTGCTAAGTCTCTTTCGCTGTACCCAAATTTTCAGCCTTTTACTGTACCTTCATTCAAGCTTCCCTTCTTCCGTCTTGCTGTCTAACATCTCTAACTAGTATTTTTTTTAGTGCAACTGTTGGGTTTTTTCCCAGTTTCACCTTTAGGCCCTTGTACTACATCTCCTTTATCTTCCGAATTTCTTGATCTTGCTGTCTAACTTCTCAAACTCGCTCTTTTCACCCTATTAAGCGTTGGATGACCGAAAATGCTCCAGTGCTTAACTAGACTGCCTAAATCCCATAAAACGAATTTTTTTTTTCTGTACCATTACCTGTAATGAATTCCGCGTCAAGTATCTCAAAAATCTCAAACAAGACAATGGAGGGACACATATTGTACTTGATATCTTATAAGTATTATGCAATTGCAAAATTAAAGTTAACAATAACGGAACAGGTGTGAAAGATATCTGCTGCTAATTCTAGAAGCACTGCTTTTGTATATATTGTGAACACTATAAGTACAGCAACACATACTGTACTTTCAATTCTTCTTACATTTTAACAACGAACATATTCCTTCAGGTAACGCTGGTCTTCTTATTAATTTCCAGATAACTTTAGGGAGGCCATAAGGTTATGTCATCAGGGAACCCAAATGTCATAATTTTCAACTGGAGACTTCCACTGGATTTTTTTTATCAAATTACATTAAAATGTTAATTTGGAAAAAGAAAATTTGTTAATACTGCATCGCAATGTTAACGGTTGCATCTAATTGATTTTCAATATGCATTAGCTGGTAGGCTGTCAAAAAGAAATAGTTCTGGGCCACGTGAAGAATTTTTAGAAGTTGGGAAATATTTCGGATTAGAAAATAACAAAAAATATTAAGAGAGAATGAGAGGACTATGAAATGAACGTGAGGCCATCTTTACAAGCTGGCTGTCTCCCTTTCTCTCTCTCCTTACACGGTTTCACTTGGGTCCTTTTGATCTCCCTTAATTCCTGACATCGACAATCACTAATCTTTTCTAAACCACGGCCAGCAGAGTCCACCGGCCCAGTCACTTTACTATGAATTCGGAAGCGGCCCGCTGCCTGGTGACAGCCGCGCTCAAAAACTAAGAATATTGGACCAAATACATTGAACTCCATCGACAGCACGGTCGTCAAAGGGAGAGGAAATGAAGCGAATATTACAGACGAAACTGAAAGGTATTTGGCACATGAATGATATCTAAAATTTTCGATTTTTGGGGAATTTAACCTCATGTTGGATGCGATTTGGCTACATTATATACTGTAATATATTTCAATCAGATATGAGTGTGACCGAAACATGTTTCAAATATCTACTAACACAAGCACATATGGCGTAAACAGGAAATTTATTGTGTATTTGTTATTTCATGTTAATGCACGCATATACATACGTACTTACGTAAAGGCAAGCACACGATATATTGTATATATATATATATATATATATATATATATATATATATATATATATATATATATATATATATATATATATATATATATATATATATATATATGTTGCAGTCAACACGCGTAATCAGTCATTACGCGTAATGACTGAAATTTCAGTCATCACGCGTAATGCACCTAGGGACATTTGATCCCCCCAGGAGCTAGTACTAAACACGGCGAAATACATTTGACACCCCAGGGACTAGTACTAAACCCGGCGAAACAACTGTAGGTGACTCACTGTTTCGCCGTGTTTAGTACTAGCTCCTGGGGGATCAAATGTCCCCTAAGTGCATTACGCGTGATGACTGAAATTTCAGTCATTACGCGTAATGACTGATTATGCATGTTGACTGTAACATATATATATATATATATATATACAGTAATATATATATATATATATATATATATATATATATATATATATATATATATATATATATATATATATATATATATATATATATATATATATATATATATATATATATAGCTGAGAGGGTATACAGGTGGCTGCTATCAACCGAGGCAAACAGGACCAAGGGCAGAGAAGACGTCCATAATAACGGCATAACTTTATTTGTGCTTACGTTTCAAGACATCTGTCTCATTATCAAAGCTGGAATAAGTAAAATATAAATATAAAATCAGACTCATACTTAAAATTACAATCAAAATATTAAAAAAGTTATACAAAAGAAAGACAAAATTAAGAAGACCGTTACCGTTTGTACGGAGTATAAAAGTAGAGTGACATAAACAAAGAATTCCATGCCGGGGTAAACTCACGTCAGGTACAGAGTTGTTGAGGTAGTTTGGTTGTTCAATCTTGGTACTAGTAGTTTAATAAAAAGAGATTCAAGATAGGAAGCGAAGAACTGGGGACTTTGGAAAGTATTTTAAAATTTCTATAATCAATTTCTGTTTTACATCTTTTGGCGTGTTCTCGAATATTTGAATTGATTGTCATAGGGGGGGTCAGTTATAGAACTGGAGTCAAATTACCTATTTAAATAAATTTCTGAATGATAAATATATACCTAAATTACAAATACCTACAGTTCCTAAGATGACATTTTTCGCCAGTCTCCCTATGATCCACGATAAGTCTTTTTACAACACTTTGAATAACCTAATTCAACAGTATGCACCTGCCATTAATTGTAAATTGATTCCGGTCAATCCTCTTAATATCAAATCATTATTCCAGTACAAAGACAAAATTAGCCCTCTTATGACATCAAGCATCGTCTATTTATTTGCTTGCCCCCGATGTAGTCAGGGGAAATACGTGGGCGCCTCACGTCGCCTACTGAAAGTGCGAATTGATTGTCATAGGGGGGTCAGTTATAGAACTGGAGTCAAATTATCTAATCCAGAGTTTTCAAATATTCGAGAACACGCCAAAAGATGTAAAACAGAAATTGATTATAGAAATTTTAAAATACTTTCCAAAGTCCCCAGTTCTTCGCTTCCTATCTTTGAATCTCTTTTTATTAAACTACTAGTACCAAGATTGAACAACCAAACTACCTCAACAACTCTGTACCTGACGTGAGTTTACCCCGGCCTGGAATTCTTTGTTTATGTCACTCTACTTTTATACTCCGTACAAACGGTAACGGTCTTCTTAATTTTGTCTTTCTTTTGTATAACTTTTTTAATATTTTGATTGTAATTTTAAGTATGAGTCTGATTTTATATTTATATTTTACTTATTCCAGCTTTGATAATGAGACAGATGTCTTGAAACGTAAGCACAAATAAAGTTATGCCGTTATTATGGACGTCTTCCTCTGCCCTTGGTCCTATATATATATATATATATATATATATATATATATATATATATATATATATATATATATATATATATATATATATATATATATATAGTGTGTGTGTATCTGGGTGGCTGGTTGTGTGTGTGTGTGTGTGTGTAGTGATATGCGCACTTGGGAACTTACAGAAGCAATATATGATGATGCAATGAAGAGAATATAAACAGAGTGATGCATGACACATGGAAGAAATT
>JANJGK010000027.1:19054332-19081832 GCA_039081455.1 Macrobrachium rosenbergii | reverse complement strand
TTCATCTCTGTCAGCGTCTTTTCACTTATTCAAAGCAATCTTGGACGTGGGTTAAAGAATTGATTGAGCGTCTCTGGGGTAAGGATACTGCCACCTACTCCTTTTATATAATTAAAAATGGAAGTAGATAATGTGATAAATAATAAATATAAAAGCAAAATAATATTAAATTCATTGTAACTTTCATGAGCTTGCTAACTAAACACTAGAATTTTTACATGCGTAGTTTAAGTGAATAACTCATGGTAAGATATTGTAAAAATATATGAAAAAAGAAAGGGTTTCAGTAATTAGCTAACTAGATACTGGAATGTAGAAATTCGCAGCTTAAGCCAACAAGGAAAACGTGAAAATGTAAAATTAAACTAAAATAAAGCAGTCTAGAATTAACTCATTAAACAATAGAGTGCATAAATCGCAGTCATAACTAATATATAGAATTAACAGTACACGACCCTTTATGAAAACTTCAAGAAAAAGCGAATAATCTTTCTTTGTTAGAACAAAAAAACTTAGGGGCTCCTTTGTATTTAATTATGAGGATTTTCAACACATGAACAATGAACTAAAAGACATTGTATAATTCTTGGATGACCAGTGACGGTGCATTCATCACTACAATGCAGTAATACAGATAAACAATAATTTAATCGAAGTAAAAGTTTGGGGTGCTGAACAGCAAAATTGAAGAGGGAAAGCGGGAAGTTAAGTACAATGCAGCTTTACTAATGCCTACAGTGCTCCATGTGAGTTGCCCTGACGCCACAACTTCCCTCCGGGGAAACCACCCTTCCTAAATGAAGTCTTCTAAAAATGTTTTCTCTCACGGAAAAAAAGTTCAACAATAAAATACAACAATTCCATTTCAGAACCCAGGTACTTTTCTTTATTTCAATCTAGCTTTATGACACGCAAATAACTCTCAACGAAAGTTTAGATAAAGCTTTTTAAAATGTCGGAAAGTATAATGACTACGCATATGGATAAAACTCGGAACGCATTTTGTTTGCTGGAATGTAATGTAATTCGAACAGAGTTCAAAAATTATTCACAAACTTTCGAGCGAGTCATTTGCACTTAATCACTACTATGGGAATTCACGACAGTTGTTACTCCAGCGGTTCTTGCGTCTGGCAGCGCAGGTTTCCGCTGGTGTTTGCGTTATCGTACTTCAGTAACTAACTAATTTAACTTAATTAATAAATAAATAAACAAATAAATCATTCTTTTTAGGTATAATGGCTATTATGGCGCTTTTACGCAGTGTTATCAAAGAAGTGATCTATAGAAAAAGGCAGAAAGAAATAAAAGCTGGCAGAAAGAAACTTTGCAGTTTGGATATTCTGGCCATCTTGTGTTATTCAGAAAATAAATAAATATGGTTCTATTTTCTGAAACTTTGGAACGACGATTATGTTACAAGTAACCGGATGTAAATCAATATATGTAAGCACGCTATATCTTTTGAGATCACCCTCAAGAAGCAATTAACAGTGAACCCCCAATAAAGTGACAACGCAAAAAAACACAACACAATTACTCTTCTTTAGGCGATCTCGCTATCATTTCAGGGTGTCCAAAGAATCTTTGAGAATCTTCCCAAGCCTCTAATCAGCCTTAGACACAAACTTTTTTTTTCCCCCAAGTTAGCTAAGCGATTAGAAGCCCTTTATTGAGTTCAGGGTAGGAAGGAGGGAGGGAGGGAGGGAGGGAGCTCAGGGTAGGAGGGGGAGGGGGAGGAGGAGAGGGAGGGATGGAGGGAGTTAATTCTGGGGAGGGGGGGGTTAGGGAGCGGGTGTCGGGAGTCCATGCAGGCGACCTTCCATGTCCCGTGAACACTCTTCACATTTGATGATTTACTCTCACTCTGGCGTCTCTTTTTATATGCAAATGAAGTCGAGGAGCATAATTATTCACGGGGCGGATTTATTCAAGACCTTTTAAAACTTAATTCTAAGTAGAGCTGAGAGGCATCTTAACACTAGGATGAAGAGGATAGTTTTACGTGGTGTTAAAAGTATTTTCTTTTTCCTACTCTTGAGATTTCGAGAGACTTTTCTTTTTGCTTTTTTTTTTTATTTCTCTGATTACAGAAGCTGTCCTGATTCTTGATCGTGTGGAATCTTTCCATAATCAGGGTGGGGATTTTTCAGCTGCAATTATTATTATTATTATTATTATTATTATTATTATTATTATTATTATTATTATTATTATTATTATTATTATTATTATTATTATTATTGCAGGACTAGGATTTTTCTCAAATGGTAATCAAGGGGCCATGCGAAAAAATTATTGGTCATTTGGGAAACTTTTCACTGGTGAATAATAATAATAATAATAATAATAATAATAATAATAATAATAATAATAATAATAATAATAATAATAATAATAATATAGGTCTTATTAAAAAGGATGGCTGCATTATGCAAATTCATCTTATACAGTGTCTTTTCTATTTTCCTTATGATTCGCTTTTCGGGCTCAACCACGTCCAGAGGATGACCAACGAGCTGGTCGAAACATGAAGACGGTACCTGAAATAGAACCTGAATCCAGGCGACGAAGGATTTCTGACTGGATATTTCAATAAAAGACTTCCCGCATTCCACACACTATCCTTTTTCCAATATGAATATCGGCCAGTTGCTGACTAAGATCGCTGAGCCCGAAAAGCGAATCATAAGGAAAATAGAAAAGACCTGTATAAGATAAATTCGCATAATACAGCCATCCTTTTTAATAAGACCTGTTTAAAAGAGGGTCTACTCCCTTCAAATAATAATAATAACAATAATAACAATAATAATAATTGCCATTATTGTCTCGGTGAAAATAACTTTTTCTTCTTTACAAAGATCAAATTATATGTGTATGTGTATGTATATGTACATGTACTGTATGTATGTTGTACACACACACATTAGATATATATATATATATATATATATATATATATATATATATATATATATATATATATATATATATATAGATATATATATATATATATATATATATATATATATATATATATATATATATATATATATATATATATATATATATATATATATATTTTTTTTTTTTTTTTTTTTTTTTACCAGTACGCCGTTCTCCCATAGGAGAGGCTTCATAGAAAATGAGACCTCAGTCACTGTCGGAATAAGTATGCATCACTTTGATCCAAAGACAACCCTTTCATTGCTCCTGAAGGTTTCCAGGAATTAAAACAATAGCACCGCGTTACTCTGCGTCGTGTGAAAGTCACCAAATGGCCGGAGGGCATGGGGATTGTTGGCCCACTCCCTTTTTTGATGCTATAAAGAGGGTAAGAGAATAATATTATTACTATTACTATTGCTGCTACTTTTTCTAATTATTACTCTTCGAATGACACCCTACGGTATTGTTTTTCTAGTGGTATTTTTGTTTTTACTATCGTAGCAGCCTTCACCCTGCGGAAATAGCCACTGAGTATTTTTTTTTTACAATAAGTTAGTATTAAACTAAGTAGCAAAATACATTAATTCATCTTTATTAAAAAATAATTTCTAAAGGCCAAAAATATTACTGTCATGACAATGATACTTAGTCAGGGAACACTGGCATTAAATTTGACTTTTCACTCCAGCACGGATTTCACGTCGAAATCTGACGATCTTCAAGTAAAATTAAGCCCTCAAATGCACTGAACTCTACAATGAGATTTTGCTTATTCATGGTAATCCTACCCTCGCATTAAAGGCATGAAAACTCGGATAAAGCACTTTACTCTCGTGGAAAACCAGGCTTAAAATAGGAAATTTGCAAGAAGCCTTGGCTGTTTAGTGTCGAGGGGTCGATGGACCTTAATGATAATCAAGACTGTCGGTAAAATTTGTTCATTTCCGTTGACTGCGAATGTGATGAGCTTAAAATTTGTAAGGTAACAATAAATTAATCTCTCTCTCTCTCTCTCTCTCTCTCTCTCTCTCTCTCTCTCTCTCTCTCTCTCTCTCTCTCTCTCTCTCTCTCTCTCTCTCCGAAAAAAGATGCAATTGAAATATTTTCCATATCAAAATAGCGTTTGACTGCATGCTACAGCTATATTTTCAAGTTTATTTTTCTTATAATATGTTTACATAACAATATCATTTAAAGCCCAGGTGGCATAAAAACATGTTTATTTAGTTAACTTGTTGAATCTGCAAATATGTAGAATAAATACATTTTAGAAACCTGACAGTGATGTAAGAGAGGGTAGAGACTGCAAGTCTCGAACATAGGGACGTTAGACACTATCCCGAAACATTGACCAAGATACTTTCTATAACTTACACTTCCAAACGGACCATTAAAATATAGTCATAGTAGCATGAGTCTTGGAATGGAGAAATAATTCACAGTTGTGTATGGATATGAATACACTAAAAAAATAAATCTAAACAGAGAGCTTTCGGGAATCTGTTCGATTCCAGTTTTCAGCTCTCTGTTTAGATTTGTTTTTAAATGTATTTGTACCCTACATAACTGTGAAATTTTTCCCCATAAGGACCATAATGAAGACAGGCTGGCCCACTGATTGGGAGATGACAAGTGCAAACTTGGAGATCCTTACCCACAGACTACCGGTACCGTTATTAAACAGGAAAATATATAAATGTACATAGCATTAAGTTAAAGGATTATTAGAAAGACCACATCTGCTTAGAAGCTTCATGATCGACTAATATTAATAGTGGCCATATGGACTACTCGGTCAAATTGATTTTGTTTTTAAAAGGATACTTACGACTACGCTTAATGTTCCTATAGTATAATCTTGGTAGGTAGATCTGATTACAATCTATGTTGTTTGAAACCTCTATGATATAGAGTAGACAAATCAGTTAATGCTCGCGTGAAAGAGAGCTTTAGCTTTAAACAAAAAACACAAAAGGAAAATTACTAAACGTCTGGAGAGCATAAACAATACATGTAATTGCTTGTTTTTTTTATTCCTTGAAATCGTGCACAAATAAATCAATAACCGACAGGAAGACAAGACGAATAATAATGATAATCATACGAATATTAATAATAATGTGCAATAACAATTATAATAATGTACGATTTTCAGTCTTATGTGTGATAAATTCCACGTTCAGACTTACCGTCGTCCAGGCTGAGCCCAGCCTCCTATTAACACGTGTCCCTTTATATCAATGCAGAATGAAGGCATCCTGGTAGGATCTCCGGGATGGGTACAATAATAATAATAATAATAATAATAATAATAATAATAATAATAATAATAATAATAATAATAATAATGGATCTCTCATTTCTTGCTTAGAGCCAGCGTGTTTGCCCAGGGCGGAAAGAACAGCAAAAAAAAAAAAAAAAGAAAACCTAACCGGAATGATTTCATTTTCCATTGACTTTCGACATGAGTCATTATCCAGGAAATTACCTTCGGTAATTTACCTTCATACGTCCTGAATGGACAGAAATTGATTCAGCAATAGCGAGCCAATTCATTCGTGCAAACTGGCCATTATGATTATAATAGCCTCGTGTATGATGTAAGATCTCTCTCTCTCTCTCTCTCTCTCTCTCTCTCTCTCTCTCTCTCTCTCTCTCTCTCTCTCTCTTTGACGGTGTTTCTATTTTCTTTGTTCTATTTAGTTTAGCCTAAAACAGAATATCAGATGGATTTGTAGTACCATTACAAAAGATTTATTTTTTCATCCCACTCAAAGTTGCATTAAAAATATTTTTAGTTAATGGCTTTTGAATCTTAAAAGTTTTCCTTAAATAATCTTGTTGGGTTCCTCTATATTATTGCTTTTCTTCTGGTTTTCATATATTATACTATAGTTTCATTTTGACTCTAGAGTAACAATGAACAAGACAACGGATGGTCGCAAAAGGAGTCGGTTTATTCCTCCTCGAAGGCTGACGAAGCACTGGAGATCTTTGAGGTTTTGCCAACAAAGTGTGAAGGGCACGTGTTTATTAACACTTGAAGAAAATGAAGAAAAGACCGTGCCAGAGATGAACATATATATATATATATATATATATATATATATATATATATATATATATATATATATATATATATATATATATATATATATATATATATATATATACACACACACACCCACACACACGCACACGCACACTTATATACATTTTTTAACAAATAATTAGGTATACTGGGAAATAACATAATTTATGCAAAGCTATAAAATGTAAAATATGCGAGATTTATACAAGAAAAGCAAAATATTAGGAAAGGCCATAATATCCCATATTTCATGAATAGAAATCATTAAGTCTTTGATAAAAATATATCAAGTGGAATGTAACTTAAAAGGTATATTGTCCAATCAGAGATTTTTGTCGTTACTTCAGCATAGGCAGATTAATAAAAAAATAAATGTTATAGAAAGAAGTAAACTTGTTTTGCAGGCTCGAAACTAATTATAATAAGACATGACAAAACCTTTTGCACAGCTGCCTACCTTTTCCACGGAGACGCATAAAACAGCCTTCTTATTACGGACAAGATGAGAGTCTGTGTGTTTTATTATATCCTTGGGCTGAAAAGATCGTGGCGTCTGAATGAGAGATGGAATGGAAAGTCTTATTCTTCTTCATTTTTTGTCTCAATGGCAGGATTATCATGGATCAGGTGTATGCCAGCTTATATCCTGTTCTGAGCGGTATATTAATGTTACTTTCTAAAGGTTGTCTGAATCAAAGGAGGTTGATGTGTCAAACTTTTTTATGTCGCAGACACATTATTTATATATATATATATATATATATATATATATATATATATATATATATATATATATATATATATATATATATATATATATATATATATGTGTGTGTGTGTGTGTGTGTGTGCGTGTGTGTGTGTGTAACTATTTATACATTTTTCGTACTTTAGCTGTTTTTCGCTCTAGAGAAGCAACAATATATCGGTCATGCTTTCAAGTTCTAAACGCACGAGCCGGCGCACACACACCAACACACATACACACAAATATGTATATATATATATATATGTGTGTGTGTGTGTGTGTGTGTGTGTGTGTGTGTGTGTGTGTGTGTGTGTGTGTGTGTGCGTTTGTACCTCAATTTAAAAATCGATGAAACAATTCAGGTTTTGGTCCTTCGACGTGACCCAATGGGAAATGTGTGTTTAGAGATGAGACCCTTAATTCAAAATCTGATCGCAGATGATCCCTTACGGGACAAAACAGGGGAGAAATAAACGAGATCAAGTTCATTTAACAAATACCTGGGACAGGTGGATTAAAAATTGTAGTAAAATGTTTTTTTATGCTTTATACCATGAATACTGAGGCTAAATATATTCTACTTTTTTTTTCAAAAGTTACTTAAGATTCCATAATTTCGCAGTGTATGGAGGTCATAGGCAGCCATAAGTTCTTGCAGTAGTTTGTTCTTCATTTCATGAAGGAATTTATTTCCAACATACAGTACTGGTCGACAGAACCTTAATTTAAATACTGCTAGAGGATTCGTAAATTTGTGTGAAAAAACTCGTATCATCGACTAGATGCCTAACTGTGACAAAGAATGAATGGCCGGTGGTTTAAAATTATTTTCTTGCATTAGCATTGGTACAGAAAATTTAAGTTGCGGCATTACAAACGAAAGTATTACAAACGAAAGTATAAAAAACATTTAAATGATTATGTATGTCTATATATATATATATATATATATATATATATATATATATATATATATATATATATATATATATATATACATATATATTTATATGTATATATACAAGCATACACACACACACACACACATATATACACACACACACACACACACATATATATATATATATATATATATATATATATATATATATATAAATATATATATATATATATATATATATATATATATATATATATATATGTATGTATATATATATTACTTTATCACGAATTATCAAAACAGAACTACAGAAGTTACATGACTAACTACAGAACAAGAGGCCCATTTAAGAAAACGATGAACGATTCTAGAAATAGACTGCACCCATCCAGTTTTATTTATCATGTATAAGGAAGGATAGTGCTGCAAAGACCCTTAAGTAATGCCTACAGTGCACCACGCGAGATGCAATGCCGGCACTACCCCTTTACGGGGTAATATTTGCTTATAAGTGATTCAAAGACTAAAATTCTCGGATTTTAACCTAGTTAAGCATTTCGAAGATTTTTAAAAACCAATTAAATAGTGATGCTTAATGCAATGACAAAAAGAATTACTTTTCATATTATTCTTTCCACTCTTGTCTTTTTATTCATTCAAAGATATCCTTATAAACCTTGCAAGCTCAATATCACGTTCCTCTAAACTTTAGTTTCAGATTAAACTTTATCCCTGGCACCATCATCAAGTCTGAGTAACTTTTTTCTTTAATAATTTTGACATTAATATTTTTTCCTTCAAAATTTTCGGTGTAAACTTTACAAACTCCCCTCCCTTCTTTTTTTCCGCTTTCATATTAAATCTTCAATTCAGAATAATTTTCTGTCTGTTTTGTTAACAAGCTCACACGATCGATCTCTAATTCATTGTTTTCATCCTAATCTTTTTTTTTCTCATCTAAAATTCTCTTCCCAATCCTTAGAAGCTCAGCTTTTTTTTATTCATTAGACCTGAAATCCAGATTAAATTTCTGCCAGGCCTCATCAACAAGCTAAAGAAAAGACTTTTCATGAATTCTCTTCTTCCAAATCTTTATTTGTTATTTTTTATGTGTAAATTTGCCAGCCCTTCATTTTCCATGAAACCTTTATTCATATTAACACTCAGCCAGCCTTCCTCAATAAGCGAAAGTAGACTATTTACTTCATTTATTACCATAATGTTTTTATACTCATAATCCGGTCGCAATTAATAATATGAAGGCAGTTTTTACCTTTATTAAATTTATCTTGAAATTTACCTTTATCAAATTTATCTTGAAATTTATTTTAAGTCCATATTATTTTTGTAAACCTTAAAATGGCACCCATTCCCACCCCCTCACCCCAAACTTCTTCCCATTAAACCCTCATCTGCGAGTGTTCATCAACAAGTAGGAGTAACTTCGCTCTGCTCTTCGCTTATGTTCTTTTCGCTACGAAGCCGCCATTAAGAGAAACGACTAGGGCAACTTTAAAAGCCGCGATGGAAAATCCTTTCGTATCCACTGAAGGATCACTTCACCATTTCTACGGCCTCGCACTCAGAATGTAAATTGGCTGCCTAAGTATCATTCACAGGTGAAGATTTATTCAGGCCCGTTTCAAACCAATTTCGTGGCAGATCCTTGAAAAGGGGGCCCGAGAGGTATCTCAAGGGGCCCATTTACATTTCTGACCTTATGAAAGAAATAATAACGCGAAAGAAAGGCTCTGCCCGAGTCTTCTTCTTCTTATTCTCTGATTCCACGTTATCCTCTCGCCCCCCTGCACCGCCCCCCCCCCCCGCCCCCCCCACCGTCCACACCCCTCACGTTCCCTCTTGCTTTCTTGTCACTGTTTTGTTGTTGTTGTTCTACTGACCAAGTATATGCAAGTGAATAATTATAAGATAACTGCAATTTATAATACCTGTATCTAAGAAGCTATTTTAATATCTTTCTACTTATATGTAGGGTATGTGTATATTCCAGTTAATCATGGGCATAGCTCTGATTCCAGTCTACGGGACGAGGATCAAAAATATACATTAAAGGAGGTTTTACTGCCATTTTCTTCAAAGAATCTTACTCAAGTTACCTTTACGCAAGAACGGCTAATTAGTCCTTTCACAGAAGCCAGTCTTCGCTGAGCATTATTAAACCTTCTCAACATTTCTGTCAGATTTTCCTCTCTATTATTTTTTATATTTCTGCCGCCAGAAATACACCGATGCTTTCGTGAAACATTGCCAATACTTTTATATTGGTTTTTAATAACAAATTAAGCGCTGTAATGTTCTTGTGGATCATAGATTATGATATATCGGCTGCATATCTAAGTTTTTTTTTATAATATTCTACTATTTTAATTGTTGCTTACAGTCCAAATATGGGGTGGGACCAACTGGTCACACCCATACCCACACCTGGTTACGCCAGTGTACGTATAGGCTAATTCAATGTTATTCAATCTTCCAATGTTTAGTGAGGTATACCAACTGCATACTCTATGTCATTTATTTTCATATAACTTGTTTCTCCTCTTTACAAGTGATAATCGGACTCTCCTCATCCAAAGCTGTAAGATATGTTTTCAAGGGCAAATCTCCAAACTATGTTTTAACCATTTCATAACTAAAACTTAACACTTTGTATGTATAACCTTGACCTTTACCTCTGGTCAAAGGTTAAAGTGATGACTGGGAAGGACTGGACTTCGAAAAGTTTTAACCTGCTGCCCGCGGACGCCGACGCCGAAAGCGAACCCGATGTCGATAATGACATCTGATGCCGAAAATGACGCCCATGACCAAAGTGACACCAACACCGAAAATGACGCCCATACCGAAAATGACGACCATGACGAAAGTGATGCCGATGCCGAAAATGACGCCCATGCCGAAAGTGATGCCGATGCCGAAAATGACGCCCATGCCGAAAGTGATGCCGATGCCGAAAATGACGCCCAGGCCGAAAGTGAATACCGATGCCGAAAATGACGCCCATGCCGAAAGTGACACCAATGCCGAAAATGACGCCCATGCCGAAAATGACACCCATGACGTAAGTAATGCCGATGCCGAAAATGATGCCCATGCCGAAAGTGATGCCGATGCCGAAAATGACGCCCATACCAAAAGTGATGCCGATGCCGAAAATGACGCCCATGCCGAAAATGACGCCCATGTCGAAGGTGATCCCGATGCCGAAAATGACGCCCATGCCGAAAGTGATACCGATGCCGAAAATGACGCCCATGACAAAAGTGACACCCATGCCGAAAATGACGCCCATGACGAAAGTAATGCCGGTGCCGAAAATGATGCTCAAGCCGAAAATGACGCCCATGCCAAAAGTGATGCCGATGCCGAAAATGACGCCGATGCCGAAAACGACGCCCATGACGAAAGTGATGCCGATGCCGAAAATGACGCCCATGCCGAAAATGATGCCGATGCCGAAAATGACGCCCATGCCGAAAATGACGCCCATGCCGAAAATGAATACCGATGCCGAAAATGACGTCCATGCCGAAAATGACGCCCATGACGTAAGTAATGCCGATGCCGAAAATGACGCCCATGCCGAAAGTGATGCCGATGCCGAAAATGACGCCCATACCAAAAGTGATGCCGATGCCGAAAATGACGACCATGCCGAAAATGACGCCCATGCCGAAGGTGATGCTGATGCCGAAAATGACGCCCATGCCGAAAGTGATGCTGATGCCAAAAATGACGCCCATGACAAAAGTGACACCCATGCCGAAAATGATGCCCATGCCGAAAATGACGCCCATGACGAAAGTAATGCCGGTGCCGAAAATGACGCCCATGCCGAAAGTGATGCCGATGCCGAAAATGACGCCGATGCCGAAAATGACGCCCATGACGAAAGTGATGCCAATGCCGAAAATGACGCCCATGCCGAAAGTGATGTCGATGCCGAAAATGACGACCATGCCGAAAATGACGCTCATGCCGAAAATGACGCCCATGACGAAAGTGACACCGATGCCGAAAATGACACCCACACCGAAAATGACGCCCATGACGAAAGTGACACCGATGCCGAAAATGACACCCATACCGAAAATGACGCCCATGCCGAAAGTGATGCCGATGCCGAAAGTGACACCTATGCCGAAAATGACGCCTATGACGAAAGTGACACCGATGCCGAAAATGACGCCCATGCCGAAAGTGACACCGATGCCGAAAATGTCGACGATGTCGAAAATGACACCGATACCGAAAATGACCACAAGTTCAGCTACAACTTAAGCAGTTATGTATTATAACATATCCAAAAAATAAATAAATTTATAAAACGTTCAAAATCACTGTTTATTTTTATTGTGATAATTAATATTCTTGCTTTTGATAATCTTATTTTTAACTTTTAAATGCATATTACGATGCTCCCCCCCCCCAACAAAAAAAAAGGGATTACATTTCTTTTCAAGTTCTTTACTTTTGCCCAAAGCTCTTATTGTATAGAACCCATTTTGCTTATGTATGAGTTTTACGGTCAAAAAGTGTTAAAAGGAAACATACTTTATAGAACGTATGTAAAGATAATTAGCATTTCTTTAGCCCACCTTACCCCACATAAAAAAATTCTTCCAAAAGACTACATTTTAAACTCGGTCAGTCACTATGTATGCAGACAATATGTATGTAAATTAACCATTTTGCGAATGCGAGTGGAAGAACAGTTCAATTTCAAAGCAGGAGGTGATTATTAATGCTATGATAATAACTGAAGATCACTAATGTAGAGAGGTGTTCGCTATAAATACCCTATCTGAATTGCAACATATTCATATCTTTTGAATGCCCAAGTTAGCGAGTTCGCAGAACGAAGTGAGATCAATGTACGACAAAAAATGTTTTAGGTTTCTGTGAAAATATTTTAAGACTGGGTGATTGGATAATATAAGTAAAATACATACAGACCCCTATGCACATACCTTAACCAAAAACATTTATATATGTGTAAGTATATATATAAATACAGTATATATGTATATAAATATATATGTATATAAATATATATATATATATATATATATATATATATATATATATATATTATATATATATATATATATATATATATATATATATATATATATATATATATATATATATTTGATACCAAAGACTTCACCTACCTTCTCCTCGGTTGCTGTTATTATTCTTCTCGTGTACATGGCTGGGAAAAAGAAAAAAAAAGCCTCATTAACATTTGCATGGTTTTATTATTCACATCTTCAAAATGTCTCTAGTGAATGGGCTTGCAAATTTCTATTAAAATTTCTCTTTTCTTCGAAATGAATAAGTATAATGTTTCGTTTGATTCTCAGTCAATGCCGAAAATTATATTCACCTCATCGAACGTTCTAATTGTAATATTAATATCCTAATTAGACTAATATAATTAAATGTACTATATTTTAATAAAAATTAATCAGTGAAAGTCATATCGACAGAATTTGCAATATTACTACTGACTTTCTAACCATCGCAATTTTTTTACAAACTTCCGAAAAGGAGCCTAATATTTAAGTTTTAACATCCTGCATTGCAAACGATCGAATACAAGAAATCATCAACAAAAAATAAAAAAAATATTCAATAAATTGAAGGGAGAGATTCAATCCATGTGTAAAAATAAACTCAAAGTGTAAGCCTACCGCAACCTTCTAATTTCATTTGAAGCCTTCCCTGGAAAGTCCTGCCTCTTCCGCATTTTGGGTATCATGAATTATTATTATGTTTATTTGAGGGACCACGCGTAAGCGGATAATGTTTGCGTGAGGCCGGGAGCGAGAGCGTTGATGGCCGGATGAACGAGCATCCGAGGGAAAAGAAATGGACTCGAGAGTGGGGTTTCTCATTTAGTCCTAAGTTACACCTTTCTTTTTTGTTCGTGTTTCTCATTTACTCGTTACTTGCTTTCTTCTTGATTTTTACATTCTTTTAGTTTTCTGTAAAAGAAAACTACTGTGCCGGCTTCGTCTGCCCGTCCGCACTTTTTCTGTCCGCCCTCAGATCTTAAAAACTACTGAGGCTGGAGGGCTGCAAATTGGTGTGTTGACCATCCACCCTCCAATCATCAAACATACCAGATTGCAGCCCTCTAGCCTCAGTAAATTTTTTACATTTTATTTAAGGTTAAAGTTAGCCATAATCGTGCATCTGGCAACGATATAGGACAGGCCACCACCGGGCCGTGGTTAAAGATTCATGGGCCTCGGTTCATACAGCATTATACCGGGACTACCAAAAGATATATCCATTTTCGGTGGACTTGATTATACGCTGTACAGAAAACTCGATTGCACTGAAGAACCTTTGGCACATTATTTACATGTTTTATTTTTGCAAAGTCCTTTCCAGCAATTTAGGATCGGATGTAATTAGACTCTTTAGTTTTGAATTTTTTCATGGCTCCGTCATATTTTGCATTCCTGGAAAAGAAAGGAAAAGTGATCCGTTGGATTTCCTTTCATTGCATAAGCGTATCATTACGAATAAAGAAGCAGGAAACAATATAACCAGTAATGGAATAAACATTAAGAACAAATATCCGAATAAACGAATAGCAATTACAAAAATAACCCTTCATTTTATAAACTACAGACGCCAGTACTTATAACGTATATATCGTTGCTACAGATGCCATTCTCCTAACTCACATACTCTTATAGAACTGCTACATATCCTACGATGGGTAGGATTACCATAACTGAAAAGGAGACTATGGAATAACCAAAATCCCATACATCCTGCTTTTCATAGTCATACGACAGCACCTAATTAAAATTCCAGTTACACAGAATAAGGAAATGTTATAGTTCACCACTAAGTATAACTCTACACACACACACACTTATACATATTGTGGCTACGATAAATATATGAATATCTGGCAAACAAGTGATTAATAGATTCTATAAATATACTTCCGCACAGAGAACAATATGCGCTTAAACATATGCTCCGACGGTTAGGTCGGGCCTGTTCATCGTTGCATATGTTTAAGTGTTTATTGCTTTCTACGCGTAAATATATTTATAGACTCTCTCTCTCTCTCTCTCTCTCTCTCTCTCTCTCTCTCTCTCTCTCTCTCTCTCTCTCTCTCTCTCTCTATATATATATATATATATATATATATATATATATATATATATATATATATATATATATATATATATATATATATACATACATACATACATACACACACATATATATGTATACATATAAATACTATGTATGTGTGTATATATATATATATATATATATATATATATATATATATATATATATACACAATATATACATATATATGTACATATATGGGTACAATTGTCAGTACAAAGCCTAATACCAAAATGGAGAGATACTGATGGCAGTAGCAGAATTCGAACTTGCTGCCAATAACTCAGAGTGATGCTGACATTAACGGCTTAACCACGAAGAAGAATGTAAGTTTACTCCTGTTCATATATATATATATATATATATATATATATATATATATATATATATATATATATATATATATATATATAATGAACAGGAGTAAACTTATATCCTTCTTTGTGGGTTAAGTCGTTAATGTAAGATCACTCTGACGTATCGGGAGCTGGTTCGAATCCTGCCACAGTCATCATTATCTCATTCATTTGGTCCTAGGCTTTTTACTGAAAAGCTTATCCAAAATGTGTGGAGATACCAAGTAGGTAAAAGGTCGTGTGGCCATTAGAAAGGCAAGTATATAACCGCGAAGGGAATAACGAGGAACTCAACTGGAACCAGATTTTCGCCTTTTCGACATTTCATTTTTCCTTTCATGGCTATATACATATTTCTCGGTCATCACGTGTTGGTCGAATATTTAGATCACATCTAGAGTGTCCACCGAGGGATACAAAGTAGCAGTGCTTATATCTTCTATAAAACACATTTATCTATTTGTTTGATAGGTTATAACTACTGTTTATACAGTTAATATTACATCAAGCAAGTCAATCGAAGTTATATTAATGCAATGTCTCGTCGATGAAGTATACATCCGTAAACAATCTGTATGTGATCTATTTATATTCGACCCTCCTAGGCATACATCAGCAAACGCATTGGAAAGTGATCAGTTTACACTGTACGCTCATAAATAAGCACATCTTCAGATACGCTGCTCAAATCATATTCGACCCCTTTTATGCAGAGATCGGTGGGCAGAGATGCAGTGCGATGTTGTCTCACTTTTGGCCCTGGGAATTTCGTCACTTGTCCCCCCGATGAATGATTCAGGACCAGGGAAGCACCCTGCCGACCTGTCAAGGCTTCACTCCTCCCATCGTAGGCTTCAAGCTAAAACAGCGAAAGGAAGGTGTGTCCCAATTCTCCTCTGATGCGTCAAAAAACATAAGCATCTCTAAAGGCAGGCAGTTCAAAGCAACTGCCACATGGATTCTCCTCTCTCTCTCTCTCTCTCATCCTTTTTATATAATATTACATCTTTTTATATAATATTACATTCTATCATTTCGTTCATCGATGCGACACGCATAAAGAGAGGGTTGCGTATATGTAGAGTTCAGTAACTACATTCTCTCTCTCTCTCTCTCTCTCTCTCTCTCTCTCTCTCTCTCTCTCTCTCTCTCTCTCTCTCTCTTTCTCTCTCTATCTCTCTCTCTCTCTCTCTCTCTCTCTCGACAAGGTTAAATGCAACCTAATCCTTAACGATGTTATCGTTCCCTTAAAAATGATCAAGTAAACCGTCAAAGATTATCAATAATTACCCACTGAACAACATGAAGGAAGGGACTCTGTTTCTGTAAATGAAACAAATACAATTAAGTTGTAATTTCTGAGTACTTTATACAGACGTCACCCCTCGCTCCCTTTTTCCTCCTCTGCCGTTTCTACTCAACTTCTCCCAATTCTTCTTCACCTTAAATTCTACGTTCTTAAAATGACTGAATTCACAAGCATGATTTAAGCCAAGAGTAACGAACCTCCTGGGATGGAAATCCGTTCCAGAAAAACGGAAGGAGCTTTTATGGATGCCTTAAAAAATAATGAGTAACAAAGATGATTCCCAGTAACACTTCTTCAACCAGCAAATATGAACGTTTATTATGTCTATAACAGGACTGAAATGGAAATGTTCTAAGACTGATGTATAACTTAGAATATCTTCGAATAGTATCCATACATTTTCCTTGTCTATTACAACCGCAACCTAAGGGTAAGAAACTTCACTTATAGTTTTATATTCCTCAAGCCCGAGGCCAACCTATCTCACTACTGGTCCCCATATAAGTAGGCATGGTCGGGACTTCGTGTCTCGTCTCTCACTTATGTTCACCATCATCATCATTGCCTCCAACGCAGTGTGGCGCCAATTGTGGCTTTCCCGTGTTTTCACTTCCAAAAATCTCCAAGCGTCTCCAGCATCTGTCTCACAGTTTTCATATAACTACCGTTATATCAAATTATTATTTACGTTAACGGCACGTTTGAAATAGCATATTATGAGTTTGCCAGAACGCAATTTCATCCGTAATCTGACTCCCAGAGCAACACATATGGCCGAGCTCCGATACTACAGCGAAAGAAGTGCTCTCAAAGTACCGGCAAATCTCCATTAATTTTACTGAGATTTTTGCTGTTACGAAATTCATAGAAAACCCAAATCATCAAATAATCTTTAATATGGCAGTAGAACCTACAATTACTTCTAGAATGGCCACCTCTGTTGAATATTTACGAAGAATAAAGAGGAAATCGTAGGATAGATCAAAGAAGAATTAAACGAAAAGTAAATGAAACAATGAGCGTACGTACAGAAAAGAAATTAAAGCGAATATAACAGCTAGGAACTAAGGAGAAAACCATTAAAAGGACGAGGCGTCATAAACACACGGATAAAACTACAAAAGCGAGACAAAAATAATGAAAGAATGCATGAAAAATAAGAGCCTACAGCTCCTTATGAGCTAGAACCTAATTATTAACGAATAAATCCAGACTCTAGCAGCCGCTCTCAGCCAGCCAAATGCATCCAATATTGGTAAGACTCGACAAGACGAACTAATTCACCTCATTCACACTGGAGAATAGTTAATACAATCTGTGAAAGCCAGTGAGATTCACAGGACGTCTGGTTACGGGTTATTGGTGGTTTTATCGGACTGAATAAGTGCTAAAATCTAGGAGAGCGACAGTACATTTTTCACCACACCGCCACGGTTAATCTACGTATATACAGACAGATAGTACGTAGCAAGGTCCTTCAAATATGCTCTTGAGTATATCTGGGTAGGAGGCTACACTCTAGGATCTCGTCAACTCCTACATGAGAATCAATTCGTTGTGGGGATACTTCTTGAGGCCGATAAGAAAAGTATCTGTACAGTATCTGATGAGTAATTTGATGGATAGTAGACTCGAAAGAACTGTACGTGCCATTGGTGTTAGTTATTTGATTACCATTTGGTACAGTTATTTTAAGAAAATGTATACATCTGAAATGTTTTGCGTAGTAAAGAATTCTACAAAACAGCAATTCTGGTGTGTAGAAACCTAAAATTAGAAAAAGGACAGAGAGAGAGAGAGAGAGAGAGAGAGAGAGAGAGAGAGAGAGAGAGAGAGAGAGAGAGAGAGAGAGAGGGGGGGGGGGGGGCTGCTGACTGAGCCACCAAGAACTTCATTAAGAAACATCGTTGAGTAACCCAAATATGCATCCTCTCAGCTTCGGAACGAAAGATACTATTGATAATTCATCTGAAATCACGTGTATATTACAAACAAACCTTAAATTACAACTGAAGTAATCGAGTCAGAGTTACAACTCCTATTTATGTTTGTTATTGTAATGATGGATATAACCTCATATTTTCTAATTAACAGTTGCTTTTCTTTTGGCCGATAAAAATGCGATAACCTTAAGCCAAAATTAAAGTGATACAAGAAGGTCGAGATTGCTAATCCACAGACAAGGAACATTAACTGTTGTCCCAAATGTCAGGCTTGGTGACGTTCAATCTGTACATTTGTGTAGGCACCAGCGGTGAGAATGACTGGCCTAGGCTGGACGTGGGTTAAGTCTAAACATGGATCCTCTTACATTTGATTATGTTTGTTACAGACAGAGAAATATATGACTGCAAATACCATTTTATTTAGTAGGACAAGGCCTCTCGCCTCGTGCGTATGTCTTCTCCATGAAATTATATGAAGTAACAACAAGCAACAGGAAGACCACTTTATTTATGGGGCAGGATAAACCCTGTGAACTTTTAAATTGAAATGAATATAAACAATGTTATGAGGTTGCTGGATTTAACATAAAAAGAAAATGCTATAAGAAACTCCGTAACGACAGCGGTAAATTCACGATATGCAAAATCAGTCGAGTACAATGATATAGAGATAAAAATTATTCTTAGAACCTTCAGTTGTTATTGGAATACCGAAGCAGTTTAAGATTTGATCGAAAAGGCCCCTACGAATCTGGAAGACTCCCTTCTCTGACCTGAAGAAGTCGGGAATGAATGGGTCCAATCCGACGGGCAAATGAGTCACGACAAAAGTGAATCAGGTCGTCCGCAGGGCGAAACAACTCTTTGGCAAAGTCTCGTTCCGGTGAGAAATAGAAGGAACGAGAATCATAATCTTTTACGAAAGTTTTCCGAGGGAAAAATGGCCCCGGGACCATTTTTCTTCTCCAACTCCAAATTACCTCATGATCGTGTTTCAGAATCTGACACACAAAAATCGCCTTCGATGAAAATCCGGATATGGCCTTTTGAATGTACCTTGCAGACGAAGAATTACGCAAAGAGAAAAAGGTTATTAAATAAACTTGATGCTAATTGCTGCGCGAAGCAGCGACTGATTTACTTAAAACTGAACAAACACACACATACACATACTGTGTTTCATTTCCTCCCTGTGGTGTTTGATACTTAAAATCATGTGTAAGTGTGATTATAAGCATATATATATATATATATATATATATATATATATATATATATATATATATATATATATATATATATATATATATATATATATATATATATATATATATATATATGTGGGTGTGTGTGTGAGATAGGGTATACATACATAAATACACACACACACACACATATATATATATATATATATATATATATATATATATATATATATATATATATATATATATATATATATATATATATATATAGATATATATGTTGTATGTATAAATAACCTATCTCACACAACGAGATGGTAGAATACTTTGTACCTCTCTGGCCCTAAGCACTGAATATAATACCTGGTGGTAAGATGACTGTAGTCAGTCGCGGGCAGGAACGATGAGAGCAAAGGGCTAATAACCATATCGAAAAAGACTTGTCGGATACCGGCGGATAAAACCCTTTGTTGACAACCTTTCCTCCTCTGGCAGGAAAGAGTTATATATATATATATATATATATATATATATATATATATATATATATATATATATATATATATATATATATATATATATATATATATATATATATATATATATATATATATATATATAATACTCTCTCTTTACTTATTTACCAGCTAAACCTATGTTGATAGTACTGTACAGTATTACCAGGACTTCCTAAGTTAAACAACATAAGGTGAAGGCGCCGTTTATAACAACTCTAGTGATTACCCAGCTATAATAACCAACCGTAATTATATTAGAATTAATAGCAGAACCATTATGTATATGTTAACAATAGCAACAATAATGATATTCAATGCATATTCATATTCAGAGGGGAAGCGATTCGATTGTTATGGAGGAAACATCGTTCCTGTTTTTCCTTCCCCTAAAGAAATTCTTGACCGACTTTGATCGTGAAATTGGTTTCCTCTATTCCATTTCGGCGGAATCTTTTGTGAAGGACTAAAATACTGGCGCAGCAGAGTCGCAAACACGTTCTCCAGAACACTTTACAGCAGGCCACCAGCCGAGCAGCACTTTTCAGCGCTTTTCTCGTGAGGCAAGAGGGGAGGAGGAGGAGGAGGAGGAGGAGGAGGAGGAGGAGGAGGAGGAGGAGGAGGAGGAGGAGGAGGAGGAGGAGGAGGAGGAGGAGCAGCAGCAGCAGCAGCAGCAGCAAGAGGAGGACTTACAAGACAACAACAAACAGATCTCTCAGGGGAATTACCATGATAAATCGTGATAGGTTCTTTGACACCAGGGGATCGGAAAGGGAGGAAACAATTTGCAAAGAAAGATGGAAGGAAGTCGGTGGAGACTGACCATTCAGGCGGAGGACCTGTGGTGTTTTTAGAGAGAGGCACACACACACACACACATGAGCTGGGGCAATGCAGTATTCAGGAACGCAAATTGCTGGAAAATCCTCGTTTGTAAATAGCCCACTGAGGTCTCCTTTTCCGGTCACCTCCCATATGCCGAGGTCTTGGAAGTTTAAGTGTTTCCCGGATGGTCGCTGTTATTTAAACTGGGTCTGGAGGGTAAATTAAGGGCGCAAGAAGGTACAAGCATTAAGCAAAGCCTTGAAACTGGATGGAAATAAAAACGTGATTTTTTTTAAGAATGAAAAAGCATCTCTTGTCTTTATGCTGTTATTTGCACTAAAATAACATTAGTCTGCGGGATCTACGCAGCATGCTTATAAGATGTATGTATAAATATACGAACAAAAGAAAGCAAATAACTGTTATCAAGGAGAATTAATTTATAAGACGAGAAAAAGAATGGAAAATGAAGACAAATCAATCATACCGTAAAAATGGAGAAAAACAACCATATTTAACAAATCAATTTTCACTATGACAAAAATAGGTGATTGTAATTACAAATAAATAATAATAAACTGAATCTCTAAAGCTGGGTGTCTACGCTTTGGACTTTAAAAACGAAATGCTTGTTAAGGATTAGCTGACTGGTTTTGAATGGGGTTGCCTGAATCAGACGTTGGTCCTTATTAAAAAATTCGGCACGTCTTCTTGGGTCCCGCGTGGACCTTTAGCATTCCAGAAGCGAGATGACCCTAATTCAGGTCTATTGAGCTAAGCCCTTTTTTCTCCCTCTCTCTTTCTCTCTTTCTTTCCCTTTCTTTTGAACTCGGTTTTTCAACAGAACTAAAAATAAATTATGCCCTACATCAGGATATTCTTAGGGGTAGGCTGTGCGTAAAGCGAGGGCTCTCATTTCATTTTACCTCTCTGCTATAGAAAAGGGTGAGCTTTAAAATCCGATTACGTACGTGGCGTATATATATATATATATATATATATATATATATATATATATATATATATATATATATATATATATATATATATATATATATATATACACACTGTATATTACTGGGATTACAATTAGTAAACTAAGAGTCGTGTGTTGTTATCCAGTATTTAGGAAGCGGCCGTGACTAATTAAATTTGGTCATTATTGTTTAGGATTTATTTCACAGTTCTTTGTTTTCAAAGAGCAGAACATGTTACCTCAAAGAAATTAAATATTACGTTAATTTCTGGCCAACAGCAACGGTACATATCCTTACCAAGAAGTTTTATATCTTTCCTCAAAATTAATGAATTTGTTTCATCATGCTGTTAATTAATTTTCACTTTTTTTTTTGCAAGATATCATAAAAATATCATAAAAAGGTTTATGTCATAGTTATTTGGCACTGGTTACTTATCAAAAAGAAATCAGTATTCTAATTTATTCCACCCCACATCTGATCTGTATGAACTCTCTCGGTTCCTATCAAAAGAGTTAATAATGAGGATAGTTATATGAAATGCGCGTGGCTTGAGAGTAGAAGAAACGAAGAATTAAAACGGAGAAGGTTAATAGGAATATCAACATGTCAGAAAGAACAAGATATAAACAGATAACAACGTAAGGATTTCAGTTTCTAAGGAAATATTTCTGAACCATACCCCAAATATGGTAATTCCTAATAATGCAAAGGGGGTTTACTTAGAAACTACAATAACAATGAATTAATACTAAAAAAATGAATCTTTAATGGTGTACTGTACGTATGGAATTTCACGCAATGTCGATGAACTTTCTGTGTAAGTATATGAAGCGGCTAATATTTCGGAAGTTTTACTGCACAGGGGTTCATTCTCCTTTAAGTCTGACGCAAATGACACACAGAAGATGATAAATGAGGCAACTCTTTTATCTAGATAATTCCTCGGAATTAGTGACATAGCTGTTTCAATGGAGGGGTCTACATTTAGTCCCTGTAACCCTCATTGGTTAAAACCATCAAAATAAACCTCAAACTAAACAAGCAACCCAGAGGGCTCCTTTGTGATCCTGTGGCGGAAGCCAGGGATGTCATCAAGAGGGATTTGTTCTATTTTGAAAGGGAGGAGGATGAGGAAGGCCCCTTCCCATTCATGTCTCCCCAAATTGAAATCTTCATTAGTCTTACTTTGGTGTTATGAATTGCTTCCATATTTCCTTCATATAATCATTCTTTCGTTCTGCAATTGTTATGCAATAACTGCCTGCTAATACTGCTGCATGAATTAAAAAGGATATCGATAATAAAATACTTGAATACTAGTTCACGACGTATATTCAAAAAATGAATTTACTTACCTTTCCAACTGATTTTCGTTTTATCTTGTAAAAAAAAAAAATTTCTTCAACACAGAGACTTTTAGGTAGAGATTCAAAATGTTTTCTATTCTATTCTTCATTTTACGGGAAATGAATACAAACACATTATAGGTATATAATCACAAATACTAACCCACAAGTACCGTTTGATATTCAGTTCACTATAACTTATAACTTACACCCAAGGGGAATACATAAGTGATCTGTCTATCTTTATTTCCAAACCGAGCAACTGTTAGAATCCTGGCGGGGACAAAGTATATATCAATCACAATTCCCCTTTTGTATAAATTATTTCCAAAGTTTGTGTGTGTGTGTATATATATATATATATATATATATATATATATATATATATATATATATATATATATATATATATATATATATATATACATATATATATATACATATATATATATATATATATATATATATATATATATATATGTGCGTGTGTATTATATATAAATATATATATATATATACGAGTATATATATATATATATATATATATATATATATATATATATATATATATATATATATATATATATACTTTCACAGAGGACCTCAATAATACAGAAGGTTCAAAAGTATGAGGAGGTAGGTGTGCTGCGCAATCACAGTTACACAGAAAAAGACTTAACGACATCTTTGACAAGTCACAAAGAGTAAAAAAAAAAACGGAATATGGAGCCAGTAAAAAATACGTCAAACAGGCTTTTGAGCGGGGATGAAGTTTTAGTTGTGGGCTATGGGCTTCATCTTTACTAAGTGACGGCAATACCTATGAGTTATGCATAAAAAAAAACGGACCATAAACTTATCCAAAAGAATTTTGACAAAAGTGTCAGGGAAGCTCTGAAGATTGTAGAAAAAAGAAAGGACTTGCAATGCAGACTCAAATCGGAGAAAGTCCTAAGTTCCCTTATACACAGTCGTCCCAAAATACATAAAGCAGGGTGTCCCTTAAGGCCCATCGTGGCCTCTATGAGGGCCCCACAAAGTATATTTGACTAGCATAATGGAGGGATGGGTAGGTAAAGTATCCAAGGGACACCTCTCACATAATCTGTATTTACTTTAATAGAAGAACCTCTAAGACAAATGTGCAGGAATCCACATTCTCTAGTTTTGATGTGGCTTTTTTATTTACTCGCGTGCCGGTCAAAAAAAACTATTATCATCTTTAAAAAGAAACTAGAGGAAGGGATGTATGAGTGTGATTTGGAACACATTGTTTTTCTGAGAATACTTGAAACGGCCCTAAGTGTTAATTTCATTGGCAGTGGGACAAATAATATACAAAAGAATGGGGTACCAAAGGGCTCTAGTTTGTCGCCAATTCTAGCCAATTTGTTTATGAAACGACTAGAAACAGAAGGACGGAAAATACACGTCACACGACTGGAAATAAAAAGAAATGGATAAGATATGTGGATGACATTTTGATCATATAAAAAAGGGGGAAAACAACTTGGAGAGATGCTTAAGTGAATTAAACAAAATACAAGAACAATCCGAGTTCACTTCAGAGAAAGAAAACGAAGGGGAGGTCCCTTTTTCAGATGTTTTACTGAATAGGAAGGGGGATAAAACAGAATATGGGGTCTATGGAAAGCTACTTATGTTAACTACATATATACACGATTTCAAGTCACAGAAATGAAAAACAGGTATGATGACAGGACTTATAATGAGGGCTTATAGAATCCGTAGTAGCCCGCCGCATTTAGAGGGAACTGAACTACATAAGAGGAAGTTTTAAGAAATTAGGCTGCCCAGATCACTGGTGGGACAAGGCACATAGCAAAGCGGGAAGTCAAAATTACAGAGAAAAAGAAAGAAAGGAAAATACGAAGGAAAGGAAAACGATAGTTATTCCAAACAACAGCATGATTAAATGGCTCGACATGAGGTTAGAACATTACAGATTGGTAGGGGGATTACAGAAATACTATTGGGAACAAAATCGTAAGAAAACCGTTTGCTGGAGAGGGGGAGGAGAGGAAAGAAGAGGGGGTTGGGATATGCTGCGCCATTTACCCACTAAGACAGGACAGCCATACAATGACGTCACACGGGCTCATCGCTGGCAGAACTGGCTCGTCGTTACAACATTACATTTGATCATCTTTCGTCTTTGCATTAATAGTTTAAGTTTTTCATCATTTTTCCTTTAATGGTAGTCTACCAGTAACCTAATTATTTATCAGCGTCAGTTATTTTGTTAAAAAATGCAGCTTCATACGTCACAACTGTAAGTTAAATTTTCTATCGATACCGAGGGTAAAAACTCTATATTTCTATCGTTTTAAACAATATCTTGACGTAAACTGTGATGAAGAATACTCAGGATACCTTAGACATTCAATAAATGAAACGAAGTTTGTCCTCAAGTAACCAATATGTACTTACAGTAGTACTAAATATTTAACAGTCCTTGGTTAACAACCTATAAATCATGGGCCATGGCTCACTTGACACGGTCTCCTCGGGTGATTCAATATTAATCCCTTGTCTGGCCCATTTGTCTTAGTGAGTCCTGAGCAAAACATGCAAAGAAAGAGCCAAGTTAAGTTAAGTATACCTTAGTTTTACCAGACCACTGAGCTGATTAACAGCTCTCCTAGGGCTGGCCCGAAGGATTAGGCTTATTTTACGTGGCTAAGAACCAATTGGTTACCTAGCAACGGGACCTACAGGTTATTGTGGAATCCGAACCACATTATACCGAGAAATGAATTTCTATCACCAAAAATAAATTCCTCTAATTCTTCATTAGACGGCCGGAGACTCGAACTCGGGCCTAGCGAGTGTTAGCCGACAACTCTACCGACTCACCCAACGAGGAGCTAAGAAAGAGCCAAACAGCACAGACAGAATATCAGATATTTCAATCAGGCCTCGGCTGTGGGCTATGGCAAAACATTGCCGGGAAAAGAACCATAGAATGGATTGGGTAGGACCCAGTAAATGGGTCCCGGATTGGGATAAAATGAATAATAAAATGAAAGTAGAAAACGCTCTTATAACGTGTTCCAAGAAGACCATGGAAGGAAACATATGAAACAATTATGAGGATTCTACCACGTGTCGTATAGTTTAGGAGATCGTGGAAAAAGAGATGAAGAAACAAGTGCAAAGAATTAACCAAGTCAATGACCACCCCGAGGGAGAAAAGATGCGGTTGCGAAGGTCGCATGGAGGAGATGCCCCCGGGACGAGCCTTAATACACCAGTCACAGGCCAGGATTAGGAGAAGGAAGCCGTTGACGATCTTGTGTTTATATATAAGTCTGACATGCATGTGTTTTATCATTATTTGGTTCCTTGAAGATGGAGTCAGGCGAGCCTCTGAAAGCTTGGAAATAAAGAATCTCCTCTTTTGAACCTTCACTATTATTGAGGTTCTCTGTGAAGGTAATAAATTTATAGACAGTAAATCTGTGTTGTTTGGAGTGTGTATATATATATATATATATATATATATATATATATATATATATATATATATATATATATATATATATATATATATATATATGGGGAGGCGGACATAAAGACTTGGTAAAAAGGGTCAATTTATTCCCGACGTTTCGTAATGGCTTCATTACATATTCGAGGGCTGTACAAAATAAATAACATAAATTACAAAAAGGGTATAAATTTAAATTTAAAAAATTAAGCACAATGGATTACAAATAAAAAAATTAAAAATAGAAGGGACAATTAAAAAGGACAACATAAAAAACAAAAAATCTCTAAAAATATACAATATAAAAAAATATAAAAAGTAAGCAGATATGGACCAACCTATTCAGTGGCAATGTTAAAACTGAACAGAAAACAAGTGTGCCGGCAGAAGTTTGGCTGTTTAACAAGGGGACGAGTCGTTTAATCATTAATGATTCCAAAATGGCCAATTCATGGCTGCTAGAGGCTCGCCCTAAAACAGAAAAATCCTTATTTTCAATTGAAGTTTTACACATTCTAGAGTGATTTCTGATATTCGAAAACTCTGGGTTTGTCATTTCTAGCAGCCATGAATTGGCCAGTTTGGAATCATTAATGATTAAACGACTCGTCCCCTTGTTAAACAGCC
>JANJGK010000027.1:19049332-19051832 GCA_039081455.1 Macrobrachium rosenbergii | reverse complement strand
GTCTTGGTAATTTCCGTCCCATTAGCTCGAGAGGCACCGCCAACCCGCTGTGCTGTCTGACACTGAATTATCTACCAGAATTTCTTCTTATTACCAGATCAGCCGGTGTCCATTGATGTGCGACTCAGCCAATGATAGTCTTCTTAAGGTCTGAAGTTAAAGAAGCCACATTTCCACTATTGGTAATTTCATGCAGCAATAACGAGTATGTTGGTTCGACATGTAGGAGTTTTTACAACCTTGGACCCGCGAGGAATCATCCTGCCTCAAAATCCGGCCCAATTTTGCATATTCATGCCCTGGTTGGACGAAGTTCAGTTTTCATACAAGTTTTAATTATCATATCCTTAGAAGGGAGCTTGTGCCAATTACACACGAGGAGACGCTATTTTTCCTCATGCTGTCCTCTCTCTCTCTCTCTCTCTCTCTCTCTCTCTCTTCTCTCTCTCTCTCTCTCTCTCTCTCTCTCTCTCTCTCTCTCTCTCTCTCTCTCTCTTCTATTTTTCCTCTTCAATTTTTTCCGTCGGAGATATCGAAAGGACTCTCGAGTGACAAAAACATCCAACCGGCCATGGATCTCTTAATGGACTTTCGGGGTCCTTCTTCACTTCTTCGGTTACATCTTTCTTTTTGCAGATTTTTCATCCATTTTTCTTCATGGCTTCATCCCTTTTAAGGCGACATAAAATATCGTTTTAACTCGCTTGACTTTTCGAAGGCCTTATTTAGCACTGATTATGTGAGTGTTTGGTTGCTGGTGTTTTCTCGTTAGTATTTAAGGTATAAAACAAAAAATAATCACAAACTAATTTTTAATGCAACGATAGGAGGATTTTGATTAGAATAAAGATAATTACATGAAACAGTTTTTCTTGCAATTCATATTAAACCTTTAATACAAGTGAATTTCTCCATGATAGAATAAAGATTTTCTGGATCAGTTTTTTCGTTCAATTACTTTTAATTGATCTGATAATAGCAGTGAGTCCATGGTACAAACTATTTATGGAATTTTTTCTTTTTTTGTAGATTTACTGATTAGAGCTTTGATAATAGCATACTTCGTCTAATATATAGACCTATACGGACGAGATTTTCATATATTTTTTCATAAATTATTTATACTCATAAAACCTAAGTGGAACGTGCTTCCCTGATACTATTTTTCAACATTTTTTATAGCAATGTATTTCATCCATGATAAAAATAAAAAACTAGTTATTCATATAATGGACTATTTAATTCATACAATGGTTACTGAACCTTTGACAGTATATATATATAATATATATACACACACACACACACACACATATATATATATATATATATATATATATATATATATATATATATATATATATATACATATATAACCAAATATCAAGATTCCGCAGCAACAGAGCAACAGGGAAATAGGAGTTTGAATTTTTGGGGGAAGGAACCTTTTGCTCTGGGCAGGATTACCCAAAAATTCGTGCGTGGACCTTTACGAAAATCTTACCCAAGGTGGCCACTGTGACTTACAATAAACGTTTTTGGTTTGAGAAGGATAGGATTGTATCTTTTGGGGATATGGAGAACCTTTTGAGGTTGGTCATTCAGCCTTGCCGGAGGGTTTGCAGTCTTAGAAAACATCAGCCGACAATCGCAATTAACACAGAGATTATTAATAGTCACCACCGTCATCTTCATCATCACCAACATCGGGAGACAAGTGAAGGGAGCAACGGAAGTAAATGAACGGGCAATATCATTACAATCACATCAGAGAACAAAAGTTTGGTCATAAGCTCCATCACCACCAAATCAAAGCTCCATCATCACCATTGAGGGAGGAAACAGCCCGCCCATCGTCATTAACCTCAAACTTTTGTCATTTGCTCAATCATCTCTTCTTTTTACCTCCATCTTGCGTTGTTATCACTTCTTTTACTCCCCTTGCGTTATCGACTTGGTCTTATCTTTTCTGACGTTACATACTGATGATGATGCGCTCTCCTCCCCGAAACACAGGCTGCTCTCTTCTTATTCAGGGCGTGTATATATATAATATGTATGTATATGTATGTATGTATGTATGTATGTGTATGTGTATATATATATATAAATATATATATATTATAATATATATATATATATATATATATATATATATATATATATATATATATATATATATATATATATATATATATATATATATATAGTCTCGAAGGCGAAGGGAAAGGGCACCATTATTACAATACGTTTATTATGCCGACGTTTCACGACAATTGCTATAGTCGCATTTTCAAGGCTGCAATGATTAAAAAAACTTCTTACAAAAAATCACATTAAAACATCGATGATGTATAAATTATAAAACAAAATAAAAACGGAGGGAATAGGCACAGGACATACCTAAACCGTAGCAGTAACAAGACTAAAACAAAAGAACACAGGAAGAGCAAGAAAGGACGAGAGAAGAAAACATAAACAAAAGTTCATTGCTTAACCT
>JANJGK010000027.1:19039332-19044332 GCA_039081455.1 Macrobrachium rosenbergii | reverse complement strand
CAATAATGTGAATGCAATTCATGTACAATTAAAATAAAAATAAGCATTAACACATTCTAATTACAGAGTGAAAAGCCTCCCATTGTTTGGAGAAACAATTACAGATAATAATGTATTGTTTCTCTACTGGCTACTAATGAAAGGAACTGCAAGCATTTGAAAATCTTATTTGCTCAATGAAGAGCCTAATTCTTGAAATCGTTTTAGTAACTAGTCTTCGGCTTTAGGAATACTCAGATTCATCCTTATTTTCTTATCGTTTCATGTGTAATCATAAGTGGTATACTTCTAAAAGAACTTAATTTTTTTTGTTAAGGTCTTTTGAGCAAATATAAAGTTACCAGCATTCGAAAACATATGTTACTGAAAGATAATTGTCTCTCTCACCTTCGTAAGAATTTTATTGACAGTGATATTCTCAACTGTTTCTGAGTGAGGCTGTATTTAATAAAGAACAGTTTTTACTATTCCAAAGCTTCAGAATCTTATTTAAATCAAATGAAAGTTGGTTACCCCCAATGAAAAGTCGTTACATATCTGCCTTGCTGTTAATTCCATCTTGCATAACAGTTGTTCACTGTTTCTGATTTATCGGATTCTGCATATTACTGCTCCCACAGATGCTCTGTATCTTTAGCTGAAAGAGACTATGAGCAAAACAGAGACATCTTTGCACTTAGCGACGAATTTCTATTCTGAAACGGTCGCTTCAGTGTACGGTATCGTAAATTAATGTGAAATTCCTATCATGAAGTAATTCTTACAGACTAAAATTTTTGAAGAATGAGAACAGGGTGCGACGCCTGTATAATAACAATATATAACGAGGCAGGATACGACGGATATTAACACATTTGGTATGATGCTAGCTGATATTATCCACCAATAAGACGTAAAGCAAGATGTAGTATTAACTAAGTGCCCATATATATATATATATATATATATATATATATATATATATATATATATATATATATATATATATATATATATATATATATATATTATAATGCATGTGTGTGCGTGTGTGTGGAAACATACTAAACATCACAAATCGAAGTCCATGTCTAACGGAAAAGATGAAGTGTTGCTTTGAAACACGTAAATTCCCGTGCATGCAAACTTAGCCACTTGACGGAATCCTTGGAGGAAGTCGGAAGGATGACGACGGACGGAAAGGAACAAAGCGAGCAAAATGAGGTCTGGTTCCCCATTAAGCTTAAAGAAAGAAAATGCCGGGACCTGTGGATATTCATTATGGACGCGGCCCTTTGGAAATTAATTTCCCATCTAATTAGATGTTGCTCTCTGCTGCCGTCGGGTATATTTGGTTAATTAGGTTTTCGGTGATACGGGAAATATTATCATAAAGATTATCAGACTGGATAACACTGACCTCGATGCCACTAAATACATATGAATTACGCGTGTACCTGCCCCTCAAAAAATATGTTTAATTTTTTTATCAATGATGGTTTATGGAACATGATACGTGTACTTTACACGCACACACACAAACACACACACACACACACACAGTTTGTATGTCTAACACATACATAAATAGGCCATTATAATTAGACTTAAATGACCTAAAAGAACAATAACTGAAATATGGGTATCATCGTTTGCTGAGGACACGGAAATGGGCGTAGGACAACCAACCCATCCCACAGAACTTGGGGAGAAAGTGTGAGGACCGAACGCTCTCGGGCCACCATCAAAGTGAAAAATTATGTATACATATATACATATATATATATATATATATATATATATATATATATATATATATATATATACATATATATAAAACAAATATATAAATATACACACACATACATATATATACATACAGTATATATACAGTATATATATATATGTATGTATGTATGTCTATAATATCAAACACCACAAGGAAGAAATGAAAAATGGTTGTAAATCCTGACCACTGTCGCTTTATTGCTAAGACATCTTCGGAGGACTGACACAAAGTGGTATAAATTCAACGTATATATGCTAGCAGGGCAGTAAATACGAACATACAGACGGTTGGAAACCAAGTATTTGCACCTGAAAGTTATTTTTTTTTTTGGAGACTGAGTCCCTGCCCTCATTAGTGACACGTCGATTTTTTACAAATCCGATTATCTTGTTGCGAGAGCCCTTCTTCCTTTTTTCCCGTCTCTCAGCTACCTCCCTCAGAATTTAAACTTCTTTTATGTTTCTTTTGACATTAATGGATCGAGGTTATACACGCTCTAACTGATATTCATGTTCTTTATAAAAACTTTCTTTTATAAAACTCGACTCAATGAAGTTTCCAGAGTGCATTATTAGGATAAAATATCTTTTTTGCTCCTGTCTAGTTGACTGTATAATTGTTTCACCAACAAGTACAAAACTTCCACCGTTCACCTGTGCATTTCTTACACATCTTATATGTTGTTCCATTCTCTTTTCCAGTGTTTTTTCCAATCTGACCGGTATAAAAGTTATTACAAACTTACATGAATTTCCGTACTCTAATTCCTTTTAGTACTACAGAGCGAGTTCTTTATAATTACAGGTTTCATTGTTCTATTGGTCTTAAAGGCTAAATTAACTCCTAAATTCCTAAGTAGATGGGGAATATCCTTTAAATTATTATATGGCAGTACAAGCAGGTTTTTTTTAATAAGTTTCTTTTTTGGAAATGATAGGATGTCTTTTTGCCGCCTTTAATGCATTATCTTATAGAGAGTCAGGATAGTTCAATTATTTGCCTGCATTCCTATTCATATCCATTCCAACATCAACGTATTCATGGTGATTATGGTGACACGGGTTCGTTTCCCGCGACCAGGCATCACAGTCTCTTCAATTTCTTGCACTTGGATCTTACGGCTTTGTAGTGACAAGCATATCCAAAAAAGCGCGAAGAATTCGAGAAGTTAAGAGGGCATTGTGGCTATTACAATTACATGGCTACATATATTTAATGCTTTTAAAAACATGGAAGTGGAAACTTATTTTTCAAATTTTTTGAAGTGATCAGAATTAAAATGAACATAGGCAGAAGTATTGGTGGGTTTTCAGTACTCACTGTATTTAAAACCAATACTAGTTATCTAAAAAGGGCAGGCAACCATCCTTTTCCTTTTCCATAGCGAATTTTACTGATGGTACTGTTTCATTTTAATGTACCACAGAAGTTACTTAAATTTTCGTTACCTGGCCTAACACATATTATGTCGTCGACATACCTGAACCAGACTACATTCGTGGGATCATTTTGTTTAAAATCTTGCTTTCGAAAAACTCCATATAGAAATTACTTAACACTGGAAATAAAAGGGCACCCATTGCCAAAAGAAAATTTTGCGAGTAAGTTATCCGTTGAAGTCAAATTTACACTCTTTTACAGAAACTTTAATTAATTCTATCACCATGTGTTTGGCAAATGTATATCAAGCTGCCTGTTCTCTAACATATCCGCTAAAAACTCCAGCAAATCGTCAATAGGTACTTTTATGAATAATGAAGTCATGTCAAAACTCACTAGTTTGATTCATTATTAATCTGTACATTATTTAGTTTATATATTTATCAAGTCAACAATATTATTAATATTGGTATCGGAAATGGTACCAACTAATGGATTAAGAATATCCACTAGGTATTTTGTTAAATTGTAAGATGCAGAGCCGACCGAACTTATAATTGGTATAGCGGGAATATCTGTTTTATGCGTTTTTCTTGTTCCGTACACATACAAAAACGACGGAGAAGTCGCACACAACTGCCTTATTGGGTTTTCATGTCCTTTTAATGGCTCTTTAGTTTTTCTATTGTATTTACTGTTCATAACCAATGTAGCACGAATGAACGCGTGCTTGAGAATATCACAAAATCCACGTAAGAAGGCGAGTGAAAACCGAGACTGTCTGTAGGATTTTTATTTAGTTCTTTGTGTGTATTTTGATCCCTCGACTGAGTGTTCATCTTTTCTAAATATTAACTTTTATTTAGAATTACCACCGCACCTGATTTCTCAGCTTTCTTCATGTGTATAGTTTTAATCTATTTCAATTCACTTATGACAGCTATAAATCTTCTTAAGGACACTTCGAGTGTCTGGCTTTTTCACATTTCAGTAAACAATTCCATTAATTATGTTCCCATCTACACTGGCAATGTAATTTGGACTATATAATTTGGAAAATTACATAGTCCGTTTGTGATATCCACGCCATTCGATACACCAGATAACAAAGCGAAATTGAACCATGAGCCTAAGGCACAAGTCACATTTCAGTCAAGGTCTCTGTTCGACAGGCTGACGACACATTCATCCTGACTCTGTATTAGAAAATACACAAAAAGTGGAAAAAAAAAGACATTTTATGATAGGAAAAGAGAAACTTATAATACAAAAATTCCTGCCTGTACTGCCATATGATGATCATTTTAAAGATATTCCCCATCTGCTGAGCAATTTTGGAGTCAATGTAGCATTCAAGAACAATAAAACAACGAAACATGTGCTTCCGTATAAACAACCTGCCTGAAAAATACTCAAGGAATATTTATCGAATTCTTGTAAGTCTTGGGATAACTTTTATATTAGTCAAACTGGAAAAGAGAATAGAACAGCATAAATGATGTGTAAGAAATGCACAGGTGAACAAAGGAATTTTTATACATGTTAGTGAAAATCAGACAATCAACTGGACAGGAGCGGAAAAGACAGTTTATTCTTATAATGCACTGGAAAGAAATATCACTGTCTAGTTTTATAAAAGAGAGTTTCTCTAAAAACATGAATATCAGCCAAGGAATGTATAAACTTAATCCAATAATTTCAAAAGAAATATGCAAGGGGTTTAAATTCTAAGGTAGGTAGCTGAGAGACGGAAAAAAGAGAAGCAGGCGCTTTCAAGATAATCGGATTTCTAAAAGTTGACCTGTCACTAATGAGGGTGGGGCTCAGCCTACAAAACATCTGCCAAGTGCAG
>JANJGK010000027.1:19029332-19036832 GCA_039081455.1 Macrobrachium rosenbergii | reverse complement strand
ATTCATTTTTAAAAAACAACTGTTAAAATATTTGTTCATATACAGTGCGTATCTTTAGTCAAAGAAGACATGCAGAAGAATAAAGCCACTGGTTCAGGTTTCAACGGACGCGATCAAGGTGTGTATATGGAGTTGTATCCTCGTACAGTGGGGTCACATAAATAACACTTAAAGCTTATGCCTCTTGCAGTTGCACCGTCCCTCCATTCCTCACTATTTATGTCTATCTTTCGAAAATCAATTTTCATTCTCTTCCTGTAAGGGCTTAGCAAACGGGTAGTCGTTACCTGCCTTTTTTTGTGAGTCTGGTCTCATCTTGTAGGTACCCCTTTTCCTTTGTTTATCTCGTGTTTCTTGTCTTATTTTTGGCTTTTTCTTTTTTTTTTTTTTTTTTTTGCAGGGGATGGGAGTATGGGAGTGTTGGGTAGGGGAGTATTTGGGCTATTGTGACACTTTCCACGTCTGTGTTTAGTAGGAATTAAAAATACTCTTTGTTTTGCATTTTTTACTTTTCCAATCAATACTCTACATATACACCAAACTGCAGTTTGTTCCTTTTGCGTGAATAGAAATTTTTCTTATTCTGCATCTAACAAGAGGAAAGCAGTTACTTTTGTTATAACGTCCATTAAATGATCAACTAAAGCTGACTGCAAAAAGAGAGCACAAGAGAACGTATTATAACGGAAGTTTTTGAATATATGGAGAACATGGAGCTCTTGCAATTGTAATGAACCAGCCATGGTTCCACAGGTTCCAAAAATCAAAACAAAAGAATGGGACAGAACTGACTGGCAGCAGTCACGACAAACGACAGAGGAAAGAGTATAATAAAACCATTGAAGCACCTTAAAACTAATTTATTTTTAATAAGTTATATACATATTTACAAGTGAGTCAGGTTTGGTTACAAATAAATCAAATAAATAACATCCTCAATATTACTATCAATGAAATATAGTTAGCAGCAGCAAACATTTCCAAATAATAATAAACGATACAGTTAATTTAAATATCATAATGAGTCAATTAAAAATATAAATACATCCCCAAATTCATAACAAGAGTCAGTTCCAAATCAAAATAACACTGATTTAGCTAAACCAAAGTTACTCAACGATATACCAACATCAAAGTATAATAACAATGCACATTCAGAAAACATTAGTTTAACTACTGTAAACAGGATTATACAAATATATAAACAGTTTAGCTACATCTCTCGACAACATAAAACAATAATCAAGGTTAACACAAAAGCAATAAACAAGTAGCAAACAATAATCACCAAATCACATAACACACACCATTGTAGTAAATGACAATGAAACCCAATCAGCAAACGCATGGCTTCAACAATAATCACAAAAAATGATCAATTCAAATAAATACTAATATGGTATAAACACAACTCCAAGCAGCGGCACACACAAAAACAGACGATCTCTGTAGAAACGTCAAGAAAGACCACTGTCCAAAAGGCCATCACCCAGATGATTATGGCAGAATCATCACACATTAAAACAGATGATCTCTGTAGAAACGTCAGGACAGACACTGCTGTCCAAAAGGCCATCACCCAGACGATTACGGTAGAATCATTAAGCTGCTGAAGTCAACAGGCAACTCATGCCTGCTGCTTAACAAAGTCACCATGCTGCCATGCTCTCGAGGAAAAAGTCATTACTCAGAATATTACAGTAGGATCATCGCTATGCTGTTGTAATGACTAGGACAAAAAAAACACCAACAGGTAAGGAGACAACATCCATAAAAAGGGAACAATCTGTGAACGATTGTTCTAAAAAAAAAAACTCTAAATCTTACACCACCTTACCCAGGAGAAAAAAATTGCACAAGTTTTTTTTTTTTACACTCCCCCCCGAAGCGCCACAACCCCACCGGCCAAAACAGAACCAATCCTGGAAAGGTCGCCATTGTAATGAACCAGCCATGGTTCCACAGGTTCCAAAAATCAAAACAAAAGAATGGGGCAGAACTGACTGGCAGCAATCGCGACAAACCACAGAGGAAAGAGTATAACAAAACCACTGAAGCACCTTAAAACTAATTTACTTTAATAAGTTATATAAATATTTACAAGTGAGTCAAGTCTGGTTAAAAATCATCAAGCTGCTGAAGTCAACAGGCAACCCATGCCTGTTGCTTAACAAAGTCATCCCAAACATGACTGTCGCTATCAATACAAAGGCGACAGACTTCAACTTTATACACACACACACACACAAAAAATAAGAAACCACCACCGGGTAAGGAGACAACACCCACAACAAGGGAACAATCTGTGAACGATTGTTCTGATAAAATAACTCTAAACCTTACACAATATACATAAGATATCCAAGTCACAAAAAGGTGGTGGTAAATGAAGTACTCACTTTACATTTTTACTCTCAAAAAAGTATCTCAGCTCATTTGTGACTCAGTTTACGACTTCTTTCTTTTGCACTTAGAAGCGTTATATTCCATAAGCAAGTAGCGATGTTCTGTGGCTGCCTCCTGGAAAAAATCGCATAAACAGATGAAAATATTCCACTCCAAATCTTTCAAATTTTACCACCATCATCATGACGAATGACTGAAGGGGGCTCGGAATTTCGGGCCATTTTGGAATTAATTCGCACAATACTCCATTAATCTATAATTAAACAAGACTCCTAATGAGTTTTCGATAGGTGTAGTTCGTTGTGATTAATTGTACTCATCAGGAGAGGCCTCCCTTTCTCGCGTCCTGCTTGAGAGGTAAAGTGAGAAATGAATCTTTGCTATGGGTTTGATATACGAGGCGTGACTGAAGCAAAGATTTCCAACAATAAATCTGCCCCGGGACTGAATTAATCTTAAGCATTTCAAAGGCGAAACAGGAAGACGATCATTAATCACGTAAGGTGGGAGCCGCTGTAACCACACTGCATAATTATAAGGAGGTCCCACTTCTTCTTCTTCTTCTTCTTCTTCTTCTTCTTCTTCTTCTTCTTCTTCTTCTTCTTCTTCTTCTTCTTCTTCTTCTAGGCCGTTAAAGCATATATTCTTCTATAGCATTCATAAGTAACAGACTCAAATTATTTGAATTCATTTCTAACAAGATCACAATAGTGGCTTTCAACTATAAATCATAAGCATTGAAAATGACTATGAAAAGAGTCGCTAATTCACTGTAGGTCACAATTCTCCATAACTGATTGACAATTATATATATATATATATATATATATATATATATATATATATATATATATATATATATATATATATATATATATATATATATATACCGCATGTATGTGTGCAAGATTAATTGCGTAACAAAGCAGTGTGATAAACGGAAATGAAAAAATCACATGGCAACATTTACATGTCCATAAACATTCTAATTATACCATGCAAACGAAAAATGCTTTTTTTACTTTCATTTTCTAGATGTACCCCAAACGAAATATGAGAACAAGCATTTATATTCGCTGTGAAAATTTCTTTTTGTTTTCCGACAGAATAATGCTGGCAAGGAAAATTCCCTTTTTACAGCCGAATTTATGTCGTTATAAAACATCCCTTAGAGAAATAACCATAAATGAAATAAACATTCTTCGAACCCTTTGAATTCAGATACGTGTTTGGAGTGTGCTCCACATGTGTGCTTTTCATTTACCGTGGCCTCTCCTGCCCATTAGTTTTTACGCCTTGACAAATAAAACTGTTTACAAGAAACTCCTAAAGGCCGTGCAAAGGTTTCCCGGTAAAGGGATGTAAATGGACATTAAACATTCCCGGGCGTAATGGCTTACCTAATAAAAAGTGGATGAACAACATTCCTCATTATAATTATCACAATTTATCACGACTGACCAGAAACTGACGGGAAATAACTAACTTGAGACTTTCTTAAGTATTCTTTTTTAATTAAGAAACATTTAGTTTTTGTTACGATAGTAACTCGATGCTAAAAACCTACTTCAACACTCATTTGCCATTGACGTGAATTTAGGAGTAATGGACTCTATATTAAAAGGAAACAGTCACGAAAGATATCAGAACATATGTCTTATAACTTAAGTTTGTACTTTACAGTAGTGATAAAATGCTAATCCTTAAATAGTATATGTGTACTTCAATGTGAAATTTCCTTATGACGGCCTGCGTGCTCATTACATCAAATGGCATTTGTCGAGTCTTTTCAGACCTTACTAGTTCTATACAGTACAAAACAAGCTTCACAATAGGTGAAATTTATTTCAAGTCTGCCTTCGGCTGAATTAATCATAAACCCTTACAAACTACGCAACTTGGGAGTTGAAGGTTCGTTACTTGATCCGTTTCACCATACGATATAATTTATAAATGGCACCAGGGTCGAATTCTAATGATGTTTTTTGAGTGAATCAAGGCCAGTAATTTATAGTTCAGAACGTTGATAAAAAGGAGACCATCTTTGTTAGGAAGCCTATTTCATGGTGAAAGTTCTGGAAAACAGCTAATATCCAAAAATAGAAGTGCGAAATGCTTGGAATTGGAACACCCATCTTTTTAGAACTGGGGTTTGATTGGTGGGATGGGATCTTAGCTTTCAGGGCAGCATTAGATTATTTTTTCAAAGAAGAAACCCAGTCATTACTTAAAATATTCGCTGGGCATAGTAAATCAAAGAGGTCAAACTTTTGCTAATTTCAGCTACATAGCAACTGACCATACTATTTACTAATCTGCACCAGTTCTCAGAGGTGGTCTCTAAATTGTATATATTATTTAGTAAGCAGCAATCACAGAAAATGTTTGAATGACTACCCTCACCGAGCAGTAAACTATGCATAGTAAACCGTGCATTTGTGTATGATATATATATATATATATATATATATATATATATATATATATATATATATATATATATATATATATATATATATATATATATTATATGTATATATATATATATATATATATATATATATATATATATATATATATATATATATATATATATATATATATATATATATATATATATATATATATATATATATATATAATATTTTATGAAAATATTTTCGAGTTAGTGTGGGAGAAGTCTTTCCTGATGTTCCACATGTAAATGAACTGAATACCGTCTTACAACATATATGTATATTACATAGCAATTCTGAAATTTCAGTGGTGATGACATGGTCCCCCCCAGAAATATCATGGCGTGAAATTATCTTTAAGTTGAATAATCATAGAGGTAACAAAACAGGGTCCCTTTCAGTGCCATTTGAGGTAAGGCGGTGATTCAATTTCATTTTTTACGGATTATTTTCATGTAGCAATTCTGGAAGAGTTAATTTTACCAAATTCAAAATTTACACATCTGGACAATTCCTATGCTGGGAAAAATCCTCACAAATTGTTGTTGAATTGAGCATAGGGAGGTTTTTCAAAACGTTCAGGGCACCATCAATGTCTCAAATAGGAACACAGTTCCAAAAATTATTTTTGAAAAAATGAACACAAGACACGTGTTTCAAAACTCAACAATCGTCACCAATTTCAGTAAAGAGAAAACCATTCCTGGCGTGAATGATCTGTCAAAAATGTCCCAGGCATCACGAAAACTTCCCAGAATTATTTTTGAATTAACAAGAGGGGAAAATTAATGTCGTTTGTGGTCTCGATTTGTTTTCTCTCCTGGTTGTTAAATGCTTTGTCGGATTTCGAGCCTCGGCGCTTGGCTCAGGTCCAGCGTTGTTAATTATCTTGGAAGGAATAAATTTCTTTGCCGTGACTTTGCTCCCTGCTGCAGACGTAGAGGAAATCATCTGCCAGAATAACGGAAATGGAATTACCGTGCCGCTGCGGGAAAATTCTTTGCTCTCCTATGGATGTCCATCACGTAATGGAAACAAGAGTATTATTATTTGAAAGGAAAATCCACTTAACTGTGCTGTACAGTTGAGTGAAATTGATGCTTTAATGATCAAAGGTGTATCTGTCTGTCTGTATATATATATATATATATATATATATATATATATATATATATATATATATATATATATATATATATATTGTCCAAATGTGTAAATTCTGAATTTGGGAAAATTAACTCTTCCAGAACTGCGACATGAAAATAATTCGTACAAAATAAAATTGAATCACCGCCTTACCTCAAATGGCACTGAAAGGGACCCTCTTTTGCTACCTCTATGATAATTTATTCAACTCAAAGATAATTTCACGCCATGATATTTCTGGGGGGACCATGTCATCACCACTGAAATTTCAGAATTACTACGTAAAATACATATATGCCATAAGACAGTATTCAGCTCATTTACATGTGGAACATCAATAAAGACTTTTCCCACACTAACTCGAAGATATTTCCATTGAATATGATTCCTTCATGAAATTTAGCGATGCTAACTCGAGAATATTTTCATAAAATACGATTCCTTCATTATATTTAGCGATAAGTGGAAATTTTGTAAAATGGAAGAGCCATTTTCCTTTTGACAACATGAAATTAACAATTCATACAAATCTTACCACCACAGGAAAAAAGAAACAGAAGTACGAAAATGGTGCTTCTGGAGCTTAATTAGAAAAAATAATAAATACAGCAAACCTAATATATTATGTTTCGATGCATAGGAGGGCAAATTTAAAATGCAAAGATGAAATTTGGCTCTCTGGATTAGTTTTTAATAATTCAATTTCAGGGCGAGATCCACTTAGATGTTAGTAAATAAAAGAAAAGATGTAGGACGGCTTTGACAGTAGAGCGAAAACTAAATCTATGACCTTTTTTTCACGGCCATCTTTGTATAAAATAAGAGACGCAGTTATAAGAGATACAGTTGTAGAGATAGACAGAAAGGCAAACTGACTGATACAGACGTGGGATATGTGAAGTACAGATAAAGATAATATATCTATCTGTAATACACACACACACACACACACACACACACATATATATATATATATATATATATATATATATATATATATATATATATATATATATGCATATATATGTATATGTATATATATGTGTGTGTGTGTTTATTAATAAATGTAGATATATGGGTATGAATGAGACTATACGCAAACTAATATCTAGATTCTGATCTGTATGCGAGTAATTTAACTGAATATAATTGCGGCTACAGAGCTTATTGCATTATCTACTCCGGTGTTCTGTTGGCATACATACATGCATACACGCTTAAAAGTTAACGAAACAGCTCGTGAAAATAATCATCACTACAGAAATCGCCCGGGGATTCAAGTTCCGAATGAAAGAAACATATGAGCTGATCAAATGTGGAAAATAAACAGAAATGAACGTTTTCCAGCGGAAACGTTGCCAGGAAAGAATCATCCCAAGATTTATCCCTCCCTGAAGCATTGCAGCAGTAGATGAGGTGTTGGCACTGAGCAAGACGGATGGGAATCGCTCTCAGCGTTTAGACAACAGAATGAATAATGATGTTACAAAGG
>JANJGK010000027.1:19025452-19029232 GCA_039081455.1 Macrobrachium rosenbergii | reverse complement strand
GAGGAAGAATGAGGGAATAGGCAGATAAAGAGGAGGAGAAACGGGAGGTGAGAGAGGAGAAGTTATAAAAAGAGAAATGCGGAGTAAAGGTGCGAACTTATGTATAAATTTCCTTTCGGGAGTTGGAAATAGATTCTCATGATAATGTAATTACCAGGAGTTGTGACTGGGGACAGGAGGAAAAGGAAGGGAGGAAGGAGAAGGGAAGAGGAGATTGATAGCAAAAACAGAAAAAGAGTGAGGAGGAAAAGGTGAGAAGGAAGAAGATGAAGAAGAAGAAGAAAGGAGGATGAGAACAAGGAATAAGGCTGAAAGAGAAAACATGAGGGAGAAAGAGAGTAAACAAGATGGAGGAAGCGAAGAGATCTGAAAATGGAGTTAAAGATGGAGGAAGGAGATAAATAAAAAAACTAAGGACACTGACCAGAATAGATCCCTGATGGAAACTAAGTTGCCTCGAAGACTAGTAACGTGACTAACGTCTTCTCTTTACAAGCAAGAGCCCGTGCTGGCACAAATCCAGCTGAATATAACAACAACAGGCTCCTCATTTGCCGAAAAAATTTATTATATTCATTTCAGGCCATATACGAGTATATACAAAATAGATTATCAGTTATCGCTCGTGTCTATAGGGCCTGAAATGAATATCATAAATTTTTAAGTTATGCGACCTATGATGCGTATTATGTATCTTTTTTCGTAGTGTTTTAATTGCTTTTCATCATATCAGTCATTTGGAAATCTTTCGGTGTCATTTAGAATGTATGTATTCAGAATCATAATTTCATCCATCAGCACGTACTTTTATGCCATTGTTGTTAGTATTGTTAATATTATCATCATCATTATTATCACCATGTTTTAGTTTTCTGTAAAAGAAAACTATTGTGCCGGCTTTGTCTGTCCGTCCGCACTTTTTCTGTCCGCCCTCAGACCTTAAAAACTACTGAGGCTAGAGGGCTGCAAATTGGTATGTTGGTCATCCACCCTCCAGTCATCAAACATACCAAATTACAGCCCTCTAGCCCCAGTAGTTTTTATTTTCTTTAAGGTTAAAGTTAGCCATAATCGTGCTTCTGGCAACGATATAGTATAGGCCACCACAGGGCCGTGGTTAAAGTTTCATGGGCCGCGGCTCATACAGCATTATACCGATACCACCGAAAGATAGATTTCTTTTCGGTGGCCTTGATTATACGCTGTAGCGGCTGTACAGAAAACTCGATTAAGCATTTTTTACTTTTTTGGTTATAGTGCTCAATTCTCCTTTCATCACGACCGTCTCACATTTCACATCTTTCATAACACTCTTACCGTCAAATAATTAACTGACTCTATACGTAATTCGCTTCTTAGGGCATTTTTAGCTCGCATTTCTCCTATTATGCACTCTCTTCTCTCTCTTTATCCTTAACTTATCTTCCTGTTCTTCACCCACGTCGTCCTCCCTTCCCTTTGGTAAATAACTTTCAAATCTATTTCCATATCTGTTGAGGTGAAGGAACATCTACTTCAGGCAATAACGTTGTTGCTTCGCACAACTCTCATCACGGCCAACACCTTCTCTGGATCTATCTTTATCTTTCTTCCATTCTCTCTCTTCTTAGCGCCTCTCCTCCTTCTGTTCCCCCATTTGCCCCTTTCCTCCGTTCTTCTCTGCCATCCATCTCTCTCCAAAGCATCTTTTTGGATAGATCTCAAGATCTTCTATAAAACCCTGATTTAAGGCCGTCTTTGCTTATCTCGCCCTTTACACATGGGTGACTCGCCCGTTGAATAATTCAGTTTTATCTCGCGATATATTAGCTAGCTGATAACAACAGCCAATTCCACGAGAGACAAAAAAGAAGGAGAAGAAGAATAAGAAGAAAAAGAAGAAGAAGAAGAAGAGAAGAGGAGGAAGAGGAAGGACAGAGAATGACAGGGGCAAGATGATGGGAGGTGACATGGGAAATTGGAGGTCGATCACCGGATAGGTAGTAAGGTTGGATGACATGTGGAACGAAGGATCGATACATTATTTCTGAGGAGCTTTATTTGTATACTCATAGATGCTTATGCTAAAAAAAAATACGTTCATGTCCTCTCTCTCTCTCTTTCTATACACACACACATATATATATATATATATATACATATATAATATATATATTATATAGTATATATATATATATATAATATATATATATATATATATATTATATATATATATATATATATGCATATATACTCATATATACGTTCGTGTTGTGCGTGCGTATGTATGTGTGTATATGACCCGTTGTTCTTATGTAGACAAATATATGTGTTCATTGCAAATATGTTTATCAAGAGACAATTTTGAGAGAATCAGGAGATCAGCAATTACGCTGATCAACCAAAGAACTTAGTTGCTATAAAACCGAAAAAAATATTGTTCACCTGCTAGGATTTACGAAAATCACCTCAGTTGCTCTATAAACTCAATCAAAGCTATTGCTGCACCAAAACTAGTTTGAAGGGTCCTGTTGCTATATAATTTACCTAAATGTCAGTTACTCTATAAGTAATTTAAAGCCACTGCCGTACTAAAACTAGTTTAAAGAACCTGTTGATTTGCAGTTAATTTAAGACTCCTGTTGCTCTATAATTCATTTAAAGTCGATGAAACACTAAAACTAGTTTCAAGGTCCTGCTGCTTTATAAAGTATCTAAATGCCACTGTTACTCTATAATTAATTTAAAGTCACTGCCTGCACTAAAACTAGTTTAAAGGCCCTGTTGCTCTACAGTTAGGCTATTATTGCTCTATAATTACCTTGAAGCCATTGCAGCACTAAAACTAGTTTAAAAGGTCATATCGCTCTATAATTAGTTTAAGGATACTGTTGCTCTATCATTAATTTAAAGCCACTGCTACACTAAAACTAGTTTAAAGCCTCTGTTGCTCTATAATTAGATTAAAGCCACTTTTGCTCTATAATTAGCTTAAAGCTACTGTTGCTCTTTAACTAGTTTAAATCCACTGCCGTTCTTTAATTAGTTTAAAGCCACTGTTGCTCTGTATTTAGTTTAAAGCCACTGTTGCTCTATAATTAGTTTAAAGCAGCTGTTGCTCTATAATTACTTTAAAGCCACTGGTTCAATAAAATTAGTTTCAAGGCCCTGTTACTCTGTTTTTAAAATCACTGCGCCTCTAAAACTAATTTAAACCCGCTGTTGCTCCATAATCAGTTCAAAGTTGTTTATTTCACAAATTATTTTACAGCTGCTATTGATCTAAAGTTAAGTTGCTGTTACTCTCCGAGAATTATTTTAAATTTTCTTTGCTTTAAAATGGCCTTAAAAGTTGCTCTCGCCCTAAACCTGGTTTAAAGTTACGCTGCTTTAGAATCGCTTAGAATTATGTAGTTTAACGTTGTGATTGCTCTATATAGAGTCAATGTTACTGATGTTTCAATAGAAAATATGTCAACTTAGGGCATGCACGTCAAAGTCGTTTGAAAAGAACTCTATTTTCAATATAAAGTTTTTCAACTTCTTTGTAAGCAAGGCACTGTAAATCTCTTAATTATTTTTCGCTTCATACTCATGATCTAATCAGGCGAAGTAATTAGAAGTCTCCTTTTAACAGATTCTCAAATGGATATACCATGCTAAAGACCCCCCCTCCCCGACACCTATACACACCAAATCAACTCCCCCCAACCCGCCAACCTCTCCCCCTCTCACCGCTGATCCTGTGGAAGCCTTGAAGATGCTGCCATAAACTACGATTTGCAATACCTGAATGAGGGT
>JANJGK010000027.1:19005452-19015452 GCA_039081455.1 Macrobrachium rosenbergii | reverse complement strand
CTACCTTAAAAGTATAGGCAGGGCTATCAATCAATATGAAAATAACAAGCAAGGGATTAAGAATATTAAAATGTGCCGGGATGAACGCAGACTATAGCCTACCCCGGGCTCTTTACACATTCCTTAGACCTACTTCTAGAGGAATCTCTTGCTTTCGCTTGTTGTTATTTGGGGCCATACTTGAATGGCGCTTGTATGTCAGATCTTGCATTCTAGTTCAATATACGAGCCTAGAATTATGTAATGACTCGTCTATGGCCGTCTGCAATCAGCTACACTGCTAATATTGTGAGCCTCCTTGCCCCCCTACAAAAAAAGTTACATACACATACCATACTTTTCTATGTATCTACGTATGTATGTAGTCTATAATTACTCATTTTAATTGTTTTCCGTATCGCGGTCTCTGATAGGGCTACCGTAGGCCTACTGTCAAGTGCAGCTGGTCGCACCCGCGTAGAGAAGTTACCTCTTTACTCGGACGGCCATAGACGAGTCATTACATAATTCTAGGCTCGTTTATTGAACTAGAATGCAAGATCTGACATACAAGCGTCATTCAAGTATGGTAGCATTGCCATCCATGACATTTAAGCTACGAAATTTTATGAGACACGAGACGATAAATGATGAATGCACTGCGATGCCATGTAAGGAATGAAAGAATACTTTTATCTTTAAAAATTTCTTGTTTATTTCACTACCAAATATCTTACCATTAAGTTTATTGAAGTAAATAATTCATATATCATTATAATCCTTCAACCGTTGGCTTGACATGTTTAGTGATGAAATTGGGAAACACTACTATTCCCTGGGTAAAACTGAGGTTTAATGAAAGTTATAACTTTTGAAAGACATGTTCCTCAGGTCTCGAAGCGATGCTCACTCTCCTGAGCTTTGAGAGAGACTGCAGTGCACTGGCCATTTTCCAGCGCTGTGATTGGCTGACCACTAGCCAATCAGGAACGTCGTATGGGACATCGCTAGGCACCAAATGCACGGCTGATGTGAATGTACTATAGGAGTATCTGTGGAAGTCACCTCTGATATATATTAAAGGATCATTGAACCAATTCTTCCCTGTGAAAGGTGAGTCTGGTTGTTGAATTAAAAAAAAATGTAGGAATCTGTAGTGATGAATGGTATGGGACAAATCTGGTACTAGAAGACATGAAAAGGTGGGATATATTGTGATACACACAAGGGGTGGTAAAAGGGTTGGCGTAAGTGAAAGAATGCATCCGAGTGTTCTGAGATGGTCTGGTCTTGAGAAAACAAGGACCGATGACGAGTAGTTGAAAGAGGTGGATAGAAGGTTTGATAAACTACAGGTCAGGGGAACCTCAACATCCAGGAAGCGATCAAGTGGGCACAGAATAGAGGTGAGTGGCGCATTGTGTGTATAGGGTAGGGTCGTCGAGATGCTGTGTAGGAAGGTTTCTGCACGGGTTTATCTACGATTAAGCAATCTGAGTGTTAATGTGGGGTGGAATCGTTGCCTTATATCTTGGGAGCAAGCGCCTGTTTGAGGAAATGGCTTGACGTTGAAAAAAATATATAAAGGCAGAATATAAGTAAGTACAATTCTCATCCAACACGCCTATGTATAGATAAAAAAAAAAAAAAAAAAAAAATATATATATATATATATATATATATATATATATATATATATATATATATATATATATATATATATATATATATATACAGAGATGTACTGTATATGTAATATACACTACACACACACACACACACACACATATATATATATATATATATAATATATATATATATATATATATATATATATATATATATATATATATATATATATATATATGTATATATATATATACATATATATATATATATATATATATATATGTATATATATATGTATATATATATGTATATATATATATATAGTATATATATGTATATATATATATGTATATATATATATATATATATATATATATATATATATATATATATATATATATATATATATATATATATATATATATATATATTTATCTAAGGCCACACGAAAAATAAAAAAAACAGAGGAGTACCAAGCGCTTTCGTGTTATTTTCAACACATTTTTGAGGTACAAACGTCGAGAATATGTTGAAAATAACACGAAAGCGCTTGGTACTCCTCTCTCTCTCTCTCTCTCTCTCTCTCTCTCTCTCTCTCTCTCTCTCTCTCTCTCTCTCTCTCTCTCTCTCTCTCTCTCTCTCTTTTCTGTTGCCTTAGCTGAAATATTGTCACACGCTATTTTATATATGTGTGTGTGCGTGTGTGCGCGCATGTATGTTTACATAGATATATGGTCCATAAGCATATATTCGGCTATCACACTTCGTCCCTCGTGTGTGAGAAAGAGACATATTTTGGGTTTACCTTGTGGAACTCACAGGTGAAAATCAGTGGAGCCAATTGCCGTGGAAGGCTTTTTGCTTTTTCTGCAGAGAGAAAAAAAATATGAAAACTGTGATCCTCAGTCTCGTACACATGGCTTGGTCCGTTTCACTTGGTCACTTTCTATTTGTTTCTTGTACTTCGTTTGACTCTTTGCATGGGTTCTCTTGCTAGGATGTGAAATCCAGTATGGGTTGTATGCGTGCATACACGCAACCATGGCTATTCATATCCACAAGACTATGAGTATCATAATACATGAGAGTAATCTCTCTCTCTCTCTCTCTCTCTCTCTCTCTCACACACACACACACAAACAAAAACACATACATACCTACAGTACATACACAGGTAAAACACCCTTAAACAAACAAACAGTCTCGCATAGCCATATGGGTAGAATAAGTTTTGCTTCGAACAAAGTAATTATATGTTATTAATCTCTTATTTACCTTTACGATTTCATTTGGGCAAATCTGTTTCCACAGCAGCAGTTGTGTTATGACAATAATTGTAGTGGTAATTTGCGAAGAGTTTAATTTTCAGGGCACCTCCAATTGCTTTGTTAAATGGGGGAGAGGAGGACACGACCATGAAACTCTCCGAAATAAAGTTTGTTCTTGTGTAATTGAGGTTCTGGGTTGTCTGCCAGCTTGCAGGAGTAACTTCTCTCCCCAAACAAAGCAGGAGGCTTGATTACTTAAAGAAGAAATCGCCTCCTAGTAGAGTTCGTACACTCGAAGAGTCAAATGAAAACTCACCTCCGTTCAGAGTTAAAAGGGAGAAATCGCTCTCCCAGTCTGATTGGGATATTGGAGGAGTTAACAGGAGGAATTGCCTCCCAGTCAGATTGGTATGTTGGGAAAGCAAAAGGAGACATCGTCCTTCCCAATCTGATTGGGATATCGGAGGAGTTAACAAGAGAAATCGCCCTCCCAATCAGACTGGGAAAATATTGAAGGATTTACTAGGATTAATCACCCTCTCAATCAGATTGGAACATTGCAGGAGTAAAAAAAGTATATCTTAGTTTTACCAGACCACTGAGCTGATTAACAGCTCTCCTAGGGCTGGCCCGAAGGATTAGACTTATTTGACGTGGCTAAGAACCAACTGGTTACCTAGCAACGGGACCTACAGCTTATTGTGGAATCCGAAGCACATTATAGCGAGAAATGAATTTCTATCACCAGAAATAAATTCCTCTAATTCTTCATTAGCCGGCCGGAGACTCGAACTCGGGCCTAGCGAGTGCTAGGCGACAGCTATACCGACTCTTCCAACGAGGAACTATTGCAGGAGTGAACAGGAGAAATCTCCCTCCCAGTCAGATTGGGATAGTGAAAACAGGAGTGGAAGAGTCAGGAGAGACATCACCTTCCAATCAGACGGGAATTTTGGAGAGGGTAACAAGAGAAATCGCCCTCCCAATTCAGATTAGAATTGTGGAAGAGTTAAAAGTGAAACCGCCTCCCAATCTGATTATTATTTTGGAAGAGTCAAAGCGTAATCTCCTCCCAATCAGATTGGGCATATTGAAGAGTCGAAGGAGAAATGTCCCTGCTGATCAGTGCTCGCATATCTCACTGGTTGTGGAACAATTTGAAATGAGACCAGCAGATTCTTATCACTGGATATAAATTACTGGTTAAGTTTGTGTTCCCCGACCTCGTATTGCATTATTGAATCTCTTTATTAACTTTCTTTTTCATACAAGATTGTCACAACGTTTTCAGAGCGGTATCTTGTTTTACTGAATTGTTTTATTGAAGTTGTTAAATATGAGCTGATTACACAGTTGTGAAAATATCAGTAATCGATTTATAAATGATTTCTGAAGCTATGTCGTTAATAATCTTATTCAGAAATTGAGTTAGTACATTGTTTTATTTGCTTCTCTGCTTTTGCCAATTTTTCCAAAGATTTCTCCTCACACCATGTAACTGAAAACAAACGCTAAAAGCTTAGAATGAATGAAAAAGTAGAAATAATTTTCCAGACGATTTCGAACCTGTCACATTTTTTTTACAATAAACTCGATTGCTATCAAAGTCACTCTTGGAAAACAAAAACAAAAATGATTAAAGAATAATGAATTATTTGGTTTATTGTTTAATGGAATATCATTGTGACCCACTTAGCTGGTTATGGGTCTTACAAGCAATTTCGAAGTTAGAAGTGAACTCGTTTTACAGCAATTCGAAGAAATTTAAGATAAAACGCATTTATACTAAAGAATCGTTCGAAAATTCATTTTTTGACTGAATGGCCCTTCCCCAATTTTAACCCTCATTTTTCTCTCTGAGCAAAATGCAACATGAAACGCTCCGCCCGATGACTTTTGAAATAATAATTTCGACAAAAAACCATCGCCATGAAGGAACGACCCATAAAAGTCAGTCACGATCCGAAAATAAAATTGGGGAAGAATTTCTTTCGGATCAGGTTAGTCTCTTCTTGAACGAAGTCTGTTTATTGAAAAGAAAAAAAGTGGTGAAGGAACAACAAAGTTCTCATCAATAGACGGTTGTTGGTGGAGCTGTAATCTGTCCTCTCTCTCTCTCTCTCTCTCTCTCTCTCTCTCTCTCTCTCTCTCTCTCTCTCACGAAGTCTGTTTATCTTAAAGAAGAAAAAAAAGGGGGGGAGGTTGCAGGACCAACAAGGTTCTCATCAACAGACGGTTGTTTGGTGGTGCTATAATCGGTCCTCTCTCTCTCTCTCTCTCTCTCTCTCTCTCTCTCTCTCTCTCTCTCTCTCTCTCTCTACAAGTAACACCCTACACCGTTTTGGGAAAACACTCTCGAGCACCAGAAGATATGAAAAACGAATACAAAAAAAAACACACACACACACACACACACACGCTGCCAATCAGTCACTCTCGTCGTGTGACAGACGGAGCGGATATTCCTTTGCTGAAACGTATCCGTCACACTCTGACTCGTTTTCTTTCCTTTTGTTACGCGTTTGCTAACTTGCACGGATTTCAGAGGCGACCGGCGAGTCTAAACTTCGAATTTCTCGGGACAAAGGGAATATAGTTGTTATGAAATCAGCAGGCACACATTCATACTAATATTTATTTATGCTGCAGACCTTTCAATATAATTAACAATGCACACACGCACACATATGTATATAAATATATAAATATAAATATATATATATGTTTATATATAAATATAAATAAATAATATATATATATATATATATATATATATATATATATATATATATATATATATATCTATAAATCTGTGTAAGTACAAGAGCACTGGAATAACAAATAAACGTAAGCTGATGTGGCTAATGAAAGAGAAAAGTCTTTTATTATAACTTTTTCCCATTTTTCTCTGTTTATTCGGACTGGTATCGAAACCAAACAGAACTTGAAAACGCTTAGAAATATTTTATATTTGGTTACCAAAATACAGTAACCCTACCTTGTTGATTTTTCAAATAATTCATCGGTTCATTCCACGAATTAGATTTCTCCACAGCTCATCACCTGCTTTTAGCATTTGGATACTGAAGTTCACTTAACTGTTAAGATACAATTTTTCAATACATCATAAGAATTCCATAACCGAAAGAAATGCTTGAGCAACCTCCAGGAACTTTCAGAAAGTTCCCTAAAAGTCTTATCTCGGCTCAAGGCAAACCTTTTCATCCTCGGACTCATAGGAACCTGAGAGTCCTAGTCTTCCTTCACACACTTATTTAAACATAAGACTTCGACGTGGCTGACTGCAAGGGAAACTCCTTCAAACTCCAGCCCTTGGAATTTATAGTTCGACTTTTGAAAGTAAAAACGTACGAAGCCAATTGCCATGCAAATCTTTCTGCTTCCTCATCAAAAACAAAAATATAAAAAAAGGCCTCTGGAGCGCGGACACCCGATCTCTGCTGTACACATGGGTGGTTCCGTTTCAGTTGGCCACTTTCTATTTGTCACTTTTGCTCCGTTTGTCTCTGCTTTCAGGCAACGTTTGCTCGGGTTCTTTTGCAATGAGCTAGAATCCCCTAGTGACAGAATTTAACCTGTATTGGCACATGAATTTATGTATATTTCTTCAGTTCGGTATATCACGATGCAATATATTTGTTCACATATGCCTATACAAGAGAAGACACATACACTCGCTCTCTCTCTCTCTCTCTCTCTCTCTCTCTCTCTCTCTCTCTCTCTCTCTCTCTCTCTCTCTCTCTCTCTCTCTCTCAAACACACATACGAAATATAATCTAAACAACTTAACTTTAGAGAAAATATATATTTTTCCCCTTCCTAGACTTCATCCGGCCATTTTTCCATGCATCATGATAGTCTTGAACTTCTTACCTAAAATGAAATCTTATTAGAAATTGATTACATTATTGAATCACTAAAAATTCTTTTACAATATATACTACCTTTTGTATGATATATGACGTCAACTTAACTATGAATAATGCATAAATAACTTTGGTTGTTTTCATACTTCTCCACAAGCACTCCTTTGTACCTTAGCCACAAGATCTGCTGAAATGTTTGTCGCTGTATGCCCCATGTATATAGCATCAGTTGAGTTGCACTTTCCTGATACTGATTATGATAAGGAGGAAGGTGGAGGTGAATGTTACCACACACAATGTTTTGAAACAGACATGAGGAAGATAAAGTGAACAGGTGAGAAATGAGAGGACTGAGTTAATGAGATATGAAGGAATGAGGTGAACTATTAGGCAGAGACTAAGAGTGGCAAGAAAGGCAGCAGGAGATCTGCAGAAGCTATTTAACAACTTAATTGTGTAGCAGATCATAATTTAACAACTTAATTGTGTAGCAGATCATAAATACAAACAGAGAGAATATCTATTAATGGGAAGGACGAAATACGGTACAATGCAAAAGCGTTCACGACTGATTTGATTCCGGTCCTTTGTCTCATAATCCATGTTGATGTAGTTTTCTGGCAAGGCTGCTGCAATAAGCGAACAGCTATTGGTCAAATCCTCGCTCAGTAGGTAGAGTATGACTGCAATATGGATCGTGTCTTAATTGTCTGTACATTGACTAGAGTGGAATGATAAAGAGAATTATATAAACAACTGTACCTATACCTTAAAAAAGGACGGTAATATAAGACAGGGTCAGCTGGCAAGTCCTGACCTACCGTCAATGATAGTTAAGTTAGTTAAAAGTCCTCCTGGGTTTCTGTAGGCTCATAGGGCAGGCGCTGATCTCAGTTGCAATTTCAAGCTCTAACAAAGGTACCTTCTTTCATCATACCCAAGGCCAAGAAATAGAGAAGGTCTGCTAACTTCCTCCCAAATCCCCCATGTAGGCGGAGCTTTGTCTACCTCCTTATTGCGTCAGCAGGTGAATTGCCGTAATGAGCAGGTACCTCTAAGATACGTCATCGCCTACGTAGTTACCTCAGGTGGGAGGCGACTCCACCCAGTTGGGTAGACCTTGTCACTCTTGGCCCTGATCATACCTACATTGGGACGGTGGTGAGAGTGGAGTTTATTTCTCGTAGACTTTAGTTATTACACACAAAAACAGATACCTGAATGAATGCACATTGCATTATGTATTATAGGATGTTTCATCATTAGCACTAATCCATTCCCACTAGATTATGTACAGGCGAGTCCTAACTCGTGTTTGCTGGAAAGCACGGAGAGGAATGTTTTACACTGAAAATCAGAATGAGATGATTTCATGGATTAGCTTACTTGGAACTACCAATTCAATGGTATTTTTTACTCTCGACAGAGTTCACGTAATACATTGTATTTCTTTAATTATATATGAATGTATTCCTAAGTCTGGTTGCTTTTTATGATTTCCTTTAGATAGCTTTGTTCGTTTTAATTATTTTCACTTGTATCTTATTCCTACAGGCATATGACTGAATTGAACTGAATATAGAATTTAGGCCAAAGGCCAAGCACTGAGACCAATGAGGTCACTCAGCGCTGGAACGGAAATTGACAGTAAAAGTTTGAAAGGTGTGACAGGAAAACCTCGCAGTTGCACTATGAATCAATTGTTAGGAGTGAGTGGAAAGTAAGATGGAAGAGAGAGAATAGGAAAGGAGGTACAGTAAAAGGAACGAAAGGGGTTGCAGCTAGGGGCCGAAGGCACGCTGCAAAGAACCTTAAGCAATGCCTACAGTGCACCGCATGAGGTGCACTGTTGGCACTAACCCCCTACGGGGCTAGAGGCATATGTCTACTCAAATACACCGACATACCCAAATCACCCACACATACAATTAGATTATTGTTTGCTTGTGTACATAAAACTACATTAGGATGTTCAGCTACCTATATATATAAATAATATATGATTTTCTCACCTGCACATCGATCATCTCAAATATATTTTCATCTACACATTTGCCTTTCTATATATTGTTTTCCCCTGATGCAAAGCACCCAAGACAAAAAAAGACGCGGCAATACCAGGAAATGAAAAGAAGGAAGACGAATTTGCAAACCGAATAATTTCGCACGCCTGGGAAATCTTTGGGGGAGAGTAGCACCAGTGGAATCCGATATGCAGAATTCACAAAAGAAACGGATAAACATAATTCTTACGCTGAGGAACGCACGAGAGAGAGAGAGAGAGAGAGAGAGAGAGAGAGAGAGAGAGAGAGAGAGAGAGAGAGAGAGAGAGAGAGAGAGAGACTTTAAAATGTTAACAGATGTCATTTCGGCCTTAGTATTAGAACTAATAAAATATTCCCGATTTAACCTAAAGCATTTTAATCACAAATTTCATCTTGAAAGTTCATACAAGTATTTAGGTATACATACTTACAGACATACACCCACAGACACATGTTAGCCTAATATGTATTTAAAATGCATCAGCTGACTTGAATGTATGCAATAAATGTTTCTTGATAACGACAACCTTTGCAAAGCACAAAGATGTTTCTCAGGAAAAAGCAACGAACGTTTAACGTTTTATTCACAATTCGATCAACGTCAAAACCTTCACGCCCGCCAAGATCAAGATTATAAAAATAACAGATTGGAAAAGAGCGAGAGAAAATATAAAAAAAAGGGTCTTTATTGGACGCAGCGGGAGTAGCCTTCTGCTAGAGTCCGAGGCGCTCCCAGGAATAAACTCGGATAGCCCCAACCGTGCCCTGTACGGCATAAGACGTCTTCCCCCTCCCCCCCAGCTCTCCCTTCCCCAGGTTACTCCTGTCCATTCCTCTCTCTCTCTCTCTCTATCCTTCTCTATCCCTCTTCCCCACTCCCCCATTCATCCGCTTTCCCCCTCCTCCATCGCTTCTATTTCACTACCGACCACCTCCTCTCCCGTGGAACGAACCTACGCACCAGGAAATAACTTCGCTGATGAATTTTGACATGTGGAGTCGAGCGGAAGCTATCAGGAGAGAGAGAGAGAGAGAGAGAGAGAGAGAGAGAGAGAGAGAGAGAGAGAGAGAGAGAGAGAGACAGAGAGAGAGAATCTACAAGGCGCTATGGGAGAGGAAATGAAACAGTCGAGGGAAAAACTTGAACGATTAGGATAAATTAAGATGGACGGAGTGGTTCCGAAGATGAGGA
>JANJGK010000027.1:18982952-19000452 GCA_039081455.1 Macrobrachium rosenbergii | reverse complement strand
GATGTAACAGGAGGAAAACCTCGCAGTTGCACTGTGGCACAGTTGTTGGGAGAGGGTGGACAATAAGATGGAAGAAAGATAATATGAATGGAGGAATAGTAAAAGGAATGAAAGGGGTTGCAGCTGGGGGCCGAAGAGACGCTGCAAAGAACCTTAAGTAATGCCTACAGTGCACCGCATGAGGTGCTCTGACGGCACTACTCCTCTACGGGGTTTATCTCTGTAGTGAACGAGAATTTTTTAAGGCTCCATTTTATTCAAATGCAAATTAGTTTTGAAATCGGCAATACAAGAATCAAGAGGGAGCTCTTTGAATGGAAGAGGAGAAGATTCTATTATTTAGGTAGTTATCATTATGCAAGCGCTATAAAAGCTTCCCGCTGTGGAAGTAATCTCCACATAGGTAAGATAGGCTTGACCAATGAAACCCTTTCGATGATGCTATTCACATCATCCATTCTCCATAAATCGGCGTAAGTGTGTGTGTGTGTGTGTGTGTGTGTGTGTGTGTGTGTGTGTGTATGAACTGTTAGGGGACAGGAAAGGAAGAACTAGAATGGGATGAAAAGAAAGCGTGACAGAGGCATAATAAAGAAGCTCAGTGTATGTAGGGATGTTCGACGTGCTGCCCATGAGATTTCTGTGTTGCTGTATCAAGTAGCCAATGTTTTGAAAGTATTCTATCTTAAGGATTTACCAGTAATTCTGCAACTGAAGTATGAATTTGCTAAGAGAAATTGTTTAATGCTGAAATACTTACATGCATACATACACACACATATATATATAATATAATATATATATATATATATATATATATATATATATGTATATACATATACATATATATATATATATATATATATATATATATATATATATATATATATATATATATATATATATATATATATATGCACCCAGAGTGTCCATAAAGTCTGTTTGCAATTTAAAAAATATATTACAAAAGCCACTGATGAGATATCTTTATCAGATTGATTCTATGTACTCAGCAGTTATTAAAGTTTTTAATCACATTGCATTTGTGTATTTCAGGTACATTGTTGATGAAAGAGATACTGTTAAATGAACCCCTAAAAAATGGCTACTTTTCAAGAAAAGGCACAATGTGTGTCATGGTTTACTAAAACAATATCGGATACGCAGACTCAGCAAAACGACAGAACTAAGTATGGAAGAGATCCACCGTCACGTCCGTCAATTCATGCATGGCACAAGAAATTTATGGAGACAGGGACAGTGTTGGATAAAGGGAGGAGTGGACGACCAACAACACCCGAGAAAAACATCGATCGTGTAAGAAAAGCCTTTGATCGTTCTCCTACAAAGTCCATCCGTACTGCTGTCAGACACTTACAGCTACCACGTTCAACAATGCACAAAGCCCCACACAAGAACTTGCGATTGTACGCTTACAAAGTGCAACTCATACAGGCACTCGAGCCAAGTGATAAACCAAGACGAAAAGAGTTTGCAGTTAACATGCTGGAACGAATTTCTGAGGATGAGATACTTCATCCTAGCTATGAGAAACCACAATTGACTAACCACCAATCCCAGATACTCTGCTTAGGTCCACAAAACACAACGGTTTTTGATGGACTGTGCTTGAATTTGTCTTCCTGAGTCTAGACTCGAATTGTAGAGTAGCCTGTGATATTTCACAATGCATCATCTGCGCAATATTTTGGCATAATTTAGAGAGAGTGTACGGAGGTTTCATAATTTTCCATCATTTTGATACTTTAACTTGAAACGATCAGCAGGTTCGGTGGTGATAGCGTTACTAAGTGACTGACCAGAGTGCTTAAGGTAAGTCTGAAAGAGGAAAGGGTTCCAAAGGAATGAACGAGAACAGTAATTTTTCCGGTTTTTAAGGGAGAATGTGACAGTTGATTGTGTGAATTATGGAAACACTGCATCAATAATATTTTAAGGAAACGTATAAGGCAGAGGATAAGGATGGTAAAGAACTGAAGGGGTACACAAGAAATAAGATGAACGTATCAAGTGTTTACTAGATTAGAGTTGAGAGAGAGAGAGAGAGAGAGAGAGAGAGAGAGAGAGAGAGAGAGAGAGAGAGAGAGAGAGAGAGAGAGAGAGAGAGAGAAATGCTTGCTAGTACTGATACCTCAAGAGACAATCACTAGAAAAAATGTCAGTGTACTATTTTTATAAAGCTTGATACCTTCCACGGTAAACAACTGCAGATATCGAAGTTATATATATATATATATATATATATAATATATATATATATATATATATATATATATATATATATATATATATGTGTGTGTGTGTGTGTGTGTGTGTGTGTGTGTGTTTATGTATGTATGTATGTATGTATGTATGTATATATATAAACTGACAACTCATGAAAACAATATTTAGATGTTACTATTCAAAAGCTTATCAACATATGGCTTCTATTATACAAAACATGCAAGTCGAAAGTTTTTTTTATCCATCTGTATCATGAGAAATCAAACCTCCGACGGGAAATACAAAATTCATACTCTCATAACAAAAAGAGACGTCTTATCTAAGAAGATTTCAGGAAGAACAGTCAAAAAAAAAAAAAAAGGAAACAGATAACAGTCTTCCCTCCTTCTGTGCTCCTCCCTCCATCGGCAGGAATCTCCCGCCCCTCGTTCCCTCCTCCGTTATTAAAAGAGATATGAAGAAGGGAGATGAGGTGGGGGGGGGGGGGGAAGAGGAACCGATGAGGGAACGACGAAGGAAGGATAAAAGGTGGGAAACCATGAGTCATTTTCCGAATTTCTTCTTTTCTCAGGCCATCGTTTGTCCTTCGACGCCTTGTCTTCAGTAGAAAGATGATTTTTGAGACTATTTAGATCATCCATTAGACAAATGGTCATGAAAGTTGTAATGATGATGATGGTGAAGATAATGGCAGTGAAAAGAGGGAGGCTGGGTGGTTGGACAGCACAATAAGAGATCCCGAAAGTATAAGAGATAAAGCACAAGGAACTAAGGTGGAACTGCGAGAAAAGCCTATAGTTGAACTAAATAATTGTTTGAGAGGTTGGACAGCAAGAAAGAAAGTAAGAATGGAGGTAAAGTAAAAGGCTAAAAAAGTGAGTGCTGCCAGGGGCCGAAGAGACGCTGCGAACACCTTGTTGTGATGATGAAGATGAGGATGGTAATGAATGATGATGAGGATGATGATTGAAAAATTTGTAGATAAGTAAAGAGTGTGATACGTTGCTACTTTGAATAAATGTATAAATAAAATCATAAAGAAAATGGCTAAATACAGGACAGAACTATATAAATCATCTCCAGTGGGAAAATAATGCTTAAAAATAGTCTCGTATATCTTTTGGTAAATCCCGCAACCCCGTGACTATCTGTTTTCGAATTTGATTTCCAGTCCTAAATTAGAGTTGAAATTCAAAGGGGAATACTTTGTTATTTTGCTTCCCCAGCTGTCCGTTGTCGGTCCAACTGTCTCCTGTTCTGTCAAGTCGACATATTATTCACTGGCTGTAATGAGAAACTGAACTTGTTGCTTTCATTGAAAAAAATTTAATAAAAATCTCATTCTTTCCTTTCGTTTTGAACACATACACAACCACACAAATTGTATTTATGCCCGTGCACGTGTGCAAATACTTTTGTGGAAAAAATTTTCAGCTATTTTTCATTAATTCCTGTATTGATTGCTTACATTAAACAGGTTTTAAAAACCTATTAATAATAACGTGTCATGGAAAATTATTTCGGGTATACCTCACTTATTTCTGTGTCGATTGCTTACATTAAAACAGTTTTTAAAAATTATTAATAATACCGTGTTATGCAAAATGATTTCAGGTATACCTCATTTATTCCTGTATTGACTGCTTACATTAAACAAGTTTTAAAACCTATTAATAATAAACGCAAAATTATTTCAGGTATACCTCATTTATTCCTGTATTGAATGCTTACATTAAACAGGTTTTAAAACCTATTAATAACAACGTGTCATGAAAGAATATGAAAGAATAATGAAATTGCTGGGAACCAACGTAAATGAATTGTAGACTGGATAATTTTGATTATCATTGATTTTATGTACAAACTCAGAATTAAAGCAATTTGTCAAACTTTCATGCTAAAGATGCAGATGATAACAAGAGTATAATATTTCATGACACTAAATATCCATTGTTGCAACAAAGTGTAATAATGAATGCGCAGTCTGATTGCTTTAGTTAATCTATTTTTTTTTATCATAATTGGATGTAATAATGCTACGTTCAACCAATACAGAACTCCCGGCGCCCCCCCCCTTCTCTCTCTCTCTCTCTCTCTCTCTCTCTCTCTCTCTCTCTCTCTCTCTCTCTCTCTCTCTCTCTCTCTCTCTCTCTGCACATTTCGCTCTTCACTTAATGGACTGACAGTTCTTCACTACAAAAAGAAAGGACGACAGAACCACAAGACTGGTGTTTCACTCCATTGGTAGCAACTGCTCCGCTTCCCGTCAGTTTCCCCGACATTATCACAAGGTACTTTTACGAGACAACAGAATCACAGATTTAGAGGAACAGAAAGCTCGGCCAAATGATTCTGGTTTGAGTGACAGGTAAAAGTTGCAGCAAGGTGAAGTTGAAAGCAGTTGCAGTGGTGCAGTTAGCCACCGGTCCCTCCCAACTGCAAATAGACATTAGCGTCTGCGGGTGCCAAGAAAACAAGTAAAAAAAGGTTTCTTCGGCGCAATCGAGCTTTCTGTCCGGTGGTGGCCTCAGCCACGTCTCATAAAACGCTTAGCCGCGGCCCATGAAACTCAGCCACGGTCCGGTGGTTGCCTATGTTATTGGTGCCTATAGCGCTGCCATAAGTACAATTATGGCTAATTTTAATCTTATATAAAATAAAAATTACTGAGGCTAGAAGGCTGCAATTCGGTATGTTTGATGATTGGAGGGTGGATGATCAACATTCCAATTTGCAGCCCTTTAGCCTCGGTAGTTTTTAAGATCTGAGGACGAACGGACAGACAAAGCCGGCACAATAGTTTTCTTTACAGAAAACTAAAAGGCATGGGACTAGCAGCTTCATCCCTTTGGACTTACAAAGAAACCGGAAGACAGAGAAATAAACAGACAGATAGATGAATAGCTATATAAACAGATGGATAGATGAATGAGCGCAGACTGAAAATGTTAATTCAGGTGATCCTTTAAAGGAGTCTTCTCTGTGACCCATTTTGCCACATGCAAATCTTGGTCTGAAATAAGTACCTTAAAACTCCTCAGTGTGTTAAAACATTCTCTTTTTAAGTTGTACGTAACTGAGCCCTCCGAAATTTTTGGAAGATACACCAGGTTCAATTTTTAAAAAATCCCTTAATTTTATAATAATATTTTTTCATGAATAATACTTAAAGCATGAGGAAATTCATAAGATTTTTAAAGTTTTCGTATCGTTAATATACTTAATATTATTATCATTATTGCATGATATCAAAATTAGTTCAAAAAGGAATTTAACGGAACTTTAAAAGAAAGTCATCGTTGAGCTTAATGGTTTCCTCATGCTTTTTAATTTTAACTTTTCGGAAACACCCTTGATCGCCTTTTATAGGTTTCGTATTTCTCTGTCGTTGGTTTAAATCATTTTGTATTTATTCTCTGTATGTCACTTTCTCCTTCACTTTGCTTCCGATTTTTAGTTTCCATTTTACCAAGTCTTTTCTTCTTATTTTTTTTAACCTTTCATTTCTTGACATTAGTTTCTTCCGCCATATCCATTTTCACTCCCCTGAGTCTCTTTCTATCCATTTCATTCCTCTCATTTTGCTGCTTCTCTTCGCTCCCCTATCTTTCTCCTAAGATTTTTTCAATCTTGTTTCACATCGTCTTGTTCTTCTTCTTTAAATCTTCTTCAAATCTTCTGTTCCTTCCCTTCGGTAACACATCTCCTTTCATTCCGCAAAAGTTCCGAAGGGGTGAACGCGAGGGAGAGGGAAGAAGAAGAAGAAGAAGAAGAAGAAGAAGAAGAAGAAGAAGAAGAGGAAGAGGAGGCCCGGGATTTCGTGTCCCGAGGGAGGGCCATCAAAATGAGAAAACTTCCCGAGTTCCGAAGAAAACAATAAAATCAAAGAAGCCACTTCCATCTGCTCGAGTTTAAAAACCCACTCTAGAAACCTCTAAGTTTGATAATATCAAAATAGGTTTCAGACGAGTAAGAAGAGGTCTGGGTTTCAAAATGGGTGCTTATAAAAAAGTTATCGGGTAAGTTGAATCATTTTCTGGAGGTAGGGGGTGGAGGGGGGCTGGGGGCGGTTTGGGGTGGGAGTTGTCTGTTACAAAGAACGGCAGTTAACGAATGGTCAATAGAAGTCTGTTATTTTTTGGGGGCTTTTAATGAATAACAGAGAAACATATAGACGCATTTGCGATTAAATTTTCAGAATGGTGAATTTATTTAATGAATGTAGGGTTGAATTAATGAATGTTCAATAGAAGTGGGCCCCTTTGGGCGCTTAAAGAAATAACGGAGAAAGACGGAGAAAGTTTTTCTTTCACTCTATTGAAGAGAAGATGAATTTACCAAAAAGAGTAACACTTTCTCGGTTGTCAGGTAGTCGGCATTTCCCCTCTGATCAAAAATGTTATTTTGTTAAAAAAAGGTTCACTTTATACTCGGGTCTGGATTGAATGATCCTCGTTTCTGTGTATTCATCGTCAGAGGGGAAATACCTAACCTAAATGAAGAAGGGAAATCAATTGATTTGTATGTATTCAAGGTATTTATGATTTTCTATCGTTGCGATAAATATTATCTAAAACGGTGTGCTGGGGAAACACCCCTATTATATATATATATATATATATATATATATATATATATATATATATATATATATATATATATATATATATATATATATATATATATACATAAATTTAAAGTTTCAAAAGCAACTGGTTTTCATAAGAGGGGAAGTCTCCAGAGGGGAGACTAAATAACAGTCACCTCTACATTCACCCCATATCAGTTATTAAAGGATGAACGTCTGTGCGAAAAACTTCCACGATACTGGCAGCTTCATTTAGCAATTGATATATATATACACATATATAAAGTATATATATGTGTGTATATATATATATATATATATATATATATATATATATATATATATATATATATATATATATATATATATATATAGTTTATGTAGGTCCGATTTCATGTTTATACTCCATCATTCCTCACAGAGTCCATGCCTATCCTTAACGTTATATACAATAAATGTCTCCCAGATTATTCCTGCAAGGAATCTGCTGTTATATTCAAAGACCCTATAAAAAGACCTTCACCCTGTACGCATGTCCTTTAGAGCCCTTTAATTTACATGCTTATAAGAGAGACAATAACCGAAAGGGTATTAAAAAAAAAAAAAAAAAAAAGCCTTCCTTCATTCATGGCGGACCCCTCACTCACACTGCTGTCCGTTATCGACTTACGCAACATAATGAAGTGTTTTTTTTTATACGCTTTTATTTAGCTTGTTTTTTTGTTTGTTTGTCTTGGTCAAACCTTGACTCAATTTTCGACCAGTTCCCTTCGTTCGATGGACTTGAAACTTTGCATGTTTACTCAATCCTGGTGACAATACAATTACAAGATCAGTAGGTCAGCAGTGACCTCTAGTGACCCTACAGTGACCTTTCCCAGCATCTCAGGATTTGCAAGAAACTCTTTGGAGTTTTCACATCTTCTTTGACTCGGTAAATAACTCTCTTCGGATTTTTCAAACCTTCTTTGGCTCGACAGGGTATCAATTTCGTTAGCTACAATTATAAATCGGTTACAATTTCTGTGAAAAAAAAAAAAAAAACACGCTTTTACTGAAATGCACAAAAAAGTGAAAAGTAAATTTTTTGAGACCACACCAGGATTTTCTTACAATTAATCGTGCCTACAAAAATAAAAGCGTGGACGCCAAACATGAAAGGAAACGCTACAAGAGATAAAAAAAATATTTTTTTCTTGTAGGATTTCCTTCCATGTTTGGCGCCCACGCTTTTATTTGTGTAGACACGATTAATTGTAAGAAAATCCTGGTGTGTCTCAAGAAATTAATTTGTCACTTTTTTGTGCATTTTAATAAAAGCGTGTTAAAAAAAATAAAAAAATAAATTTTCCCCTTCTGGATGGCATAAAGATATCACAGGTAATTGGTCGAGGGACTTTAGAACTCTGACTCAGGTCTCTGTGATACCTTGCTGGACCGCTCCTCTGCTTTCCCTCTAGTTCCCTCGTTGGGATAGTCGGTTGAGTTTGTGGGCTAGCACTCGCTAGGCCCGAGTTCGAGTCTCCCGGCTGGCTAATGAAGAATTAGAGGAATTTATTTCTGGTGATAGAAATTAATTTCTCGCTATAATGTGGTTCGGATTCCACAATAAGCTGTAGGTCCTGTTGCTAAGTAACTAATTGGTTCTTAGCCACGTAAAAATAAGTCTAATCCTTCGGGCCAGCCCTAAAGAAATCAGCTCAGTGGTCTGGTAAAACTAAGGTATGCTTAACTTTTTTCTGCTTTCCCCTAGCCTCACTGGCTCTGCCAGGGTGGTACAGCGGGCATGTGTTTTCCTTCTTCATAAATTGTAGCAAGTAGAAACAACTGAATCGTGAAGTAAAAGCTACAGTATGCGTTCCTTAAGTGGAAACCTGAACCATACTATCTGTAAACGTTCAAGTAATGATAATATATGTGAGAAGTTAAATATTTGCCGACCTGAATGAAATCCTTTCTATGTCTATGACTGTACCTGGTGAAGAAGAGCTTGTTCGTTTTCTAAGAGAGTTGAAGCTAAATCTTTAAGCTCACATACTATTTATCCCTAAGGTGAAAATACACTGTCAGCCAGTCAATTTTCATCCTTACGGATGCTTTGGTATCGGAAATAGGCACAGAAAACTCCATCAAAAATAAAATAAAACCTATTTATCTTTTCAGTATTTATGCAACCTACCCTCTAGAAAATTAGTCTCTCTCTCTCTCTCTCTCTCTCTCTCTCTCTCTCTCTCTCTCTCTCTCTCTCTCTCTCTCTCTCTCTCTCTCTCGAGCAAAAGCCATTGCATGGATCTTTTGTTTGCTTTCGTTGACTGACAAGCGTAAGAGAAAAAAGATCGATTCATTTCCAACCAGTGCATGGAACAGAAGGAGAGAAAAAGCAGACAGCAGGAATGAAACGTTTCTCTCTGACACATTTTCCTTTGCAAACACCAACACTTCACTGCAGGAGAGAACGCATCGACGGACCTAACAAAGCGAATGCCAATTCCTGACGCTGAAAAGCACTTTTGTGGTTTCTTTACGCTTCGATTCATAGCGTGAAGTAACACTCCACTTAGACAAGAAGGACATACAGTGGAGGGGAAATGGACAGAGAGAGAGAGAGAGAGAGAGAGAGGAGAGAGAGAGATAGAGAGAGAGAGAGAGAGAGAGAGAGAGAGAGAAGAAACCTGCCAATCAATCACTAATTTGTCGCATGACTGGAGACGTGGCGATGAATGTCCTGAATCAGAGTCAGCCGAGTTGAAATTTCCTCTCTGCACTACATGAGTGATTTTACATTACGAAAATTTCTCATAATTCTGTCACTAATATGCGCACATCATATATGTAAATAAATATACATATTTTTTACATAAGGAAAAAGATTAAGGGCATCTATTGTTAAAACCATTAAACATGCCTGTCCTAGTAATGCTAAACTTACACTGTCAAGTTCGATCGAAGCAAAAAAATGACATTCATCGGAGCAAAAAGCAACAAGCATTCATTTTCAGACTTCGTCATGCAAAATAACGAAGGAATCTGACACTCAGAGTCTCATGGCTTGGTCGTTAAACGTTAGAGTAAATTTAATAAACTGTTTGAATGATTAGGAGAACGATCATAATATTGTTTTAAGAAAATTAAATCTCCCCGCTTTTTGAAAGATAATTTCGTTTCTATTTATCGATATATATATTATAGTACTGGTTAAATGTTTTCATTATGAATCCTTTGGCTGATGAAAATTTCGTTGTGACAAGAATACCTTGAACATTATTTAGGTTTTGCGTAAAAGGGGTTGACTATGGAGGAAAATAAGACTGGTCACCGCCACATTCATAATTAAACTGCTGAACATACGATACATACAGTTGTGTATAATTTGCTCATCAATGCCACGACAACCCTACACAATTACTGGAACGAAAATGTTAACGCTAAGTCACGAATGTAGAGCTTCATTTTCACTGCTAATGATAAATTGCTCAACGTCTACATATTTTGTCATCTCATGGAAAAATTTCAGTACTTAAATTTATAATCTTATTTCTGCAAATTATGGTTTATGACGTCGGTATAGTTATAATACTCCTCGATTAACGTGAAGGTACCCTTATTGAAAACTTGGACTGGGTTCTCGAAAACGAATCTTTTGAACGAAGAAAGTGAAATTAACCGACTATAATGGCAAAAGAAGATCTATTTTGTAACTTTGAATTATGACTGAAGCCCTGTATAAGATCATAATCAAAGCTCAAAGGTTAAGTACAAATTTCTATCTAAAATCGACCATGAATAAATTAATGATCCTTTTTTTATGAAAAATAAGAAAGTTAAAAAAAACCAAGAAAGTTGTGTAAGAGACTTTTCCATCTCAGAAGAGAAGCCTTGACACCAGGTATAACAGACAATTGACACCTTCCCCTCCTTTAGGATTGCAACTAGGGCCCATTCCTCTTTGAGATACCATAGACTCTTTCCTGTCCTTTAAGAAACAGTTTACTCCTTCCCCTTCTTTGGGGTACCATAGGCTCTTTCCTCAGCTCTAGGATAAAGTAGACTCCTCCCTCTACTTTGGGATGCCATAGGCTCCCCCTCTCTCCTTTGGGATGCAGTAGACCCCTTCCTCTACTTTGGGATACCATAGACTCTTGCCTCACCTTTAGGATGAAAGTAGACCCCTTCCTCTACTTTGGATACCATATGCTCTTTCCTCAGTGTTTTCGATAAAGTGGACTCCTTCCTCTACTTTGGGGTACCATGGACTCTTGCCTCAGCTTTAGGATAAAAGTAGACCCCTTCCTCTACTTTGGGATACCATAGGCTCTTTCCTCAGCTTTATGATAAGGTGGACCCCTTCTTCTTCTTTGGGATACAATAGACTCCTTTCTCTTCTTTAGGATACAGTAGACCACTTCCTCTCTTTGGGATACAGCAGACCCCTTCCTCTTCTTTGGGGGTACCACAGACTCTTTCCACCCCTTTAGGATAATAGAGACTCCTTCATCTCCTTAACGATACAATAGGTTCTCTCTCTTCTCCTTTAGGCTGCAGTAGGCTTTTATAAGTAATTGAAAAGAAAACCAATATTATCTGAGAGAGATCTGTTAAGAGAAAGTGTTCTTTCCTTTAATCTTACAGAGAAGGGTAAAACCAGGAGAACACACGAATCTAGTCCTAATGTCGTTGGCTGCTGTGGTGAACACAAATGTTATTCGAGGTTCCCATCGCCACAAACCCACTCATCGCTGAGGCTCAGCGAGCAAGCGAGCGCATGCTCAGTTGTGTCTAGCTCCACTTGGACTGTTGAGTTTCAAATGAGTACATCCAGCCATTCACAGATAAAAAGTCAGGGAACTAAGACAACTCCTCTCCAGCCGTGTCCATGATTGTTTTGGATACCCTCACAATCACATCCATATGTATAAACAAACACACCCACTTACACAAACATACACACAAGTACACTATATATATATATATATATGTATACATACATACATACACACACACACACACACACAACACACACACACACACACACACTATATATATATATATATATATAGTATATATATATATAATATATATATAATATATATATCACCTAATTTCACTTAGATCATTTAACAAACTGGAAGCTTTTACGTCGAGGAGCTTCCTCAGTTAAAGAAGAAGAAAGGAAATCCTATAAAGCAATAAAGGGGGCGAAACGTTTTCATCTTCTTTTTCTTATGGCTGTTGTGTAAGAGAACGAGAGGAATAAAACAGGTGAGAGGGAAAGGGGAAAGTTGTTGACCTGTTTATCTTGCTGCCAATTACCCCACCAATAAAACCCTCAACCGCTTCCACATCCTACGAGACTTTACGATCCTTCGGAGGCCCCACACCTCCATTCGCCTCCTTCTTATCGTCCATTCTCTTCGTTCTCCTCCTCCTTCTTCCTCTACAAATAGATTTTCTTATTTGTGCCCAATCGACTTCGAACTTCCCTCCCGCCCCTTTGTGGGGACGTGGTCGAGTGGACTCTGAGCCATAGTAGCTTTTGACCCTTTCAGATTAGAGTGCAAATACACCTGTAATCCAGGCAGTACACAGCATGCCATTTCGCTGCATTTGAAAGGCGGGGTGCAAAATTCTAAAAGCTCTGGCGTTGCTCTGACAAGGTGAAAAACCTTTTTCCCGTATTTCCACTACAAAATCAAAACTGACATTAGGTTGAAATTTTAAAAGACTGATCACATGGCATCGCAAATATATACTTTTGTAATAGCAATAAGTAAGATCTCCAACTAATAAATAGAGGTAAGAAGAAAGAATTTAAAATTTTCAAAAAACAACTCAAGTCCACATTCAGTTAAGACAGAAAGAATTATCCTCGCTGGCGAGGGGAAACGTAAGGTTTCGAAACTGCGAAACTGATATGCCAATCTTTAGGGCCGAATTTTTTTTTATTTGCTACAATTCGACACTGAGCTTCAGATGAGGTCCTTCATGAATGTCATACGGCTACTTAGAACTTGAACGACACGGATATGTTTTCTGATCTACATTTAGTTCAAAGAGTAAATTATGGGCCAAAAAATGAAACTGATACCACGGGACAAAAGTCATTAAATTCGGCGCTTTTTCTTTCTTGCTTTTTAGATTACTTGCACAACTGAACATGATACATCCGAATAATTGCTGAGAAATTATCTTTGATGAAAGTGCTGCAGGAGGGTAAGGCATGTAACCGAAAAAAAGACTAAATTTTACCTTAATTGGTTGGTCTAGAGTAAGCTGAATTACGTCAGCACGGGCTTTTTGCCTAATGAGGGATCCGTAAATATCATAAAGTGTATAGGATATAAAAAGGAGTCTGGTGTGGATCTCTGGGATTCTGCCCCAACCAACAGAGACTACTTTCCTTTTCTGGGACGTCAGTGATGTCAAAAGCCTTACAAAAAATGATGGCTGTTTCATCAAACTGTGTTTTCACATCTGCTTCGCCTACTCTTTATCTGTATTATTCATCTTTCATTCTCCACTAACTTTGCTTCCAGCGGTTCCTATTCGCCTTAATTTCGTTGGCAAATATCTTTCCTCCCCTCCTAATTTCTCCTCGACATCGTTATTGCGTCGCGCGCCATAACTATTAAAGTTTTTCCTTCTCCCATTTACCCACCCCAGAACCCTTTTACTTCTCACAAACTTATCCTTAGCTCTCTTTTGTTGTTAGGCAAAGGATACTGAATGCCTGTAGAGGCCACCTAATTTCACCCTTGTGAGTTTCGTCTCTCACTATTTTCAAAAACCTGTACCTGCTAGTTTTGGCAGGGAGGCTTCAGCGAGGGAAAATCTAGTTTCTTCTCTTCAGTGTGAAGAAGAATTAAAAGATGTCGCATAATATTCACTCAATCAGTTTTCTTGCTTGAGTGGTTTCTTCAGTTTGAGAAGGGATTTGAATGGGAAAACTAAGCATTTCAAGATTATTTTTTCAAAATGTATCAAAATAAAATAACATTTACCATGATAGGTAAATGAAAATTGCCGTCCTTTCTTACACGGATGAAATGCCTATGTAAAATAGGATCAACTTTCCAACTTATCAAGTTATAAGAACATGTCTCTTCATATAAGCGTTAAGGGCACTTTTTAAATGCATGTTTACATGTAACAATGAGAGATGATAACGGAGAAATGAAATTTTTCTATCTTTTTCTATGGTTCATAGTTTTCTGTAAATGAAAACTTGTTTTGCCCGGCTTTGTCCTGTCAGTCCGCACTTTTTCTGTCCGCCCTCATTTCTTAAAAACGACTGAGGGCTAGAGGGCTGCAAATTGGTATGTTGATCGTACCACCCTCCAATCATCAAACATACCAAATTGCACCCCCTCTAGCCTCTCGTAGTTTTGAATTTTATTTAAGGTTAAAAGTTAGCCATAATCGTCCTTCTGGGAACGATATCGGACAGGCCACCACCGGGTCGTGGTTAAAGATTCATGGGCCGCAGCTCATACAGCTATTATACCGAGGACCAAACAAAAGATAGATCTATTTTCGGGTGGCCTTGTTTATACGCTGTATTGGTTGTACAGAAAACTCGATTGCGCTGAAGAAACTTCGGCGCATTTTTTTATTTTTATTCTGATTCATATTTACTTATGTTTAGATGTAATGACATAATATATTCATATAAGTTTACCACTGTATTACACAGAGTGACAGCAGTTTTTAATCCGTCACACTAAACTGAATTAAACTTCGATTAAATCTGCTGGTATGATGCTTTCGAGGTTATTAAGATGTAAAGATTGCATGACTCAGTCTGCCGGTGATTCATCTTTCCCCAGTATTTTTCTACGTTTCAATTCTTTTTAATCTAAGAGGTCAGGAAATAGTCTCTTCTTCATCCAGTCTCTGAACAGATGGTAATTTCTGAGTTACAAATAAGCACTTTTGCTTGTTAAACTTGAAATGAGTTCACTTTATAATATATATATATATATATATAATATATATGTATAGTATATTATATTATAGTATAATAGTATATATAGATATATAATATATATATATTATATATATATATATATATATAATATATATTATATATATAATACACATACATATATATAGAAACCTACTGGTCACCTTCACTAGATACGTATATATTTGTAATAGACACAAATACCCTCCTTATATATACTGTATATATATATTTATATATATATATATATCATAATATATAATATATTATATATATATACTATATATATAGAACCTACTGGTCACCTTTTCACTAGATACGTATATATTTGTAATAGACAAATACCCTCTTATATATACTTGTAATATATATATGTACTATATAATATATATATTATATATATATATATATATATTATATTATAATATATATAATATATATATATATATATATATATATATATATATATATATATATATAATATATATATATATGATATATATAGAACCTACTGGTCACTCTTTCACTAGATACGTATATATTTGTAATAGACAAATACCCTCTTATATATAACTGTATATATATATTATATATATATAATATATATATATAATATATAATATATATATATATATAGTATATATATATATAATTATATATAGAACCTACTGGTCACCTTTCACTAGATACGTTATATATTTGTAATAGACAAAATACCCTCTTATATATACTGTAATATATATATATTATATATATTAATAATAATATATATAATATATATATTATATATATATAATATATATATATATATATATATATATATATATATATATATATATATATAGAACCTACTGGTCCCCCTTTCACTAGATACGTATATATTTGTAATAAACAAATACCCTCTTATATATACTGTAATATATATAATATATATATTATATATATATATATATATATATATATATATAATATATATATATATATATATATATATATATATATATATATATAATATATATATATATATATATATATAGAACTCCTACTGGTCACCCTTTCACTAGATACGTATATATTTGTAATAGACAAATACCCTTTTATATATACTGTATATACTATATATAATATATATATATATTATATATATATATATATATATATTATAATATATATACATAGATCCTACTGGTCACCTTTCACTAGATACGCATATAAATTTAATTGTAAAAGACAAATACCCTCTCTTAAATTCTCGAATTCTTCATACTTTTTTGGATACGTTTGTCACTACAAAGCCTCAGATCCAAATGCAAGACATAAGAAGCAATTCTGAGGTTCGGTAGCAGAAATCGAAACCCGCATTCAGAGTATAAGAACGAGGATCACGTTGTCGACCTGACCACGAGAAGGCCAGTTCGACAACGTGATTTCGTTCTGAATTACTCGAGATGCGGCCCTCGATTCCCGCTACCGGACCTCAGAATTACTACTTTTCTCTTGAATTTGTATGTAAGACTTTGTAATGACAAGAGTATCCAAATACTGGTGAGGAATTCGAGGAGTTTAAGAGGGCATTGTGGCTATTACAAATATATATATATATAATATATATATAATATATATAATATATATTATAATATATATATATATATATATATATATAATATAATATTATATAATATATATAATATATAATATATATATATATAATATATACATACACTACATAATATATATTATAATTATATATAATATATGTATATAGACACGCACAATACACACACACACGAGATGTATGTATGTATGTTAGTATGTAGGTATGTTTGGTTTTCCCCTTTTTGGATTATTTTCAGTATTTTTTCCAAATGATTAAGAACATAAAGGCACTAGCCTCGAATTTCAATTAGAAATCTCAGCGTACGAGAGGAGGAGGAGGAGGAGGAGGAGGAGGAGGAGGAGGAGGAGGAGGAGGAGGAGGCGGAGGAAGTCTGAAGAAAATGACAGGAAGTGGCTAGTTATGGATCAGGTAACAACGATATTAATTTCCTCTTTCCATTCTGTTATCTTTTGTTCTTTATTACCCCGGCTATTGCTGTATGTATCTGTAATATTGTGGCCTGTTTTTACGATGTGGCATAACTAGCGTTAGTGGCGCCCGGGGTGGACTCTAGAAGTGCCGTGCTCCCTTCCTGTGCTAAAAAATACTGAAGGGGGAAAATTAAACGCACAATTTTAAGCCTTAACACCTCAATCATTTTTTTTTATTTCATAAAGATGAAACAAAAAACGACACAGCAGATTTACAACGGAACCCTACGAGCTTTGTTGGAAGGGAATTCGCTGATAAAAAACATCAAATCCAACTGATTAGTAATTTCATGCTCTACTGACAATATCGCGAGGTTTGACAATCTGAGCTGACTCATAAATGGACCTTAGATAGCTTTTGATTAGTTTTAAACTTGGAGAAGTTTGTCTCACAACTGGCAACAACTTATTCCGGCGGTCAAGAGCAATCACAACATTATAACAATATTTGGAACACCGATATCAAGATTGAACTGTTGAATGAACTGCAGAAGCTCAAGCGGTCCTCCTTCAACAACTTTGGCACTGCTCTTGCGATGCATTAATGAATTCCCAACAGTTCTAACGATCGAGTCTGCCGGGAGAGAAGAGACGAGCGCGCGCGACCCAGGAGGAGA
>JANJGK010000027.1:18966674-18981674 GCA_039081455.1 Macrobrachium rosenbergii | reverse complement strand
CTTAAAAAAAAGACTTGTATTCACTTTTTTTAGGGAAGAACTTTTGCTTTTACTTTTTCACCTACAGGTAAAAAAGATGACTTAACTGAGAAGCCTTAGAAAAAGTCCGGCAGGCAGGAAAAAATGTCTTAATTGGGAGCCTTAAATCAGGCTGATGGGAAGAAAAAAATATTCCTAGTTTTTTTTTTTTTTCCGAAAAAATATTTCGAATGCGTGTTTTTGACCATTAAAACAAGAATAAGGGGTAAAAAAACTGGGCACTGAAAACAGAGCCAGGGTAAATCCCCTTTTTTCCCACTCTCCCAATCGAGGAAAATATGATAGGCCTTTGAAGCCTATTTTTAATCAAATGATGGGAAATATCCGCGGGAAAATAGTTTCTGCTTTAACAGCTCCTGACGGCCATCACTGTGGCTTTTATTTGATTTCCGGAACGAGAATAGAATTCTTTTGGAATTTATTGGCGAATCTACTCTACGGAAAAATTCGAGGAGTAGAAGATTAATTTTATTTGGAAATGGGGCAAGCAAAGGGTATTTCTGATTGAAAAAAAGCTGTGGTAATCAAGCAGGTTATTTTCTGCAACATCAAATAAAATTTTGTCGGAGAAACTTTCTGAATTTTATGTGATGGCACGAGTATAAATGGTTCCACTTCATTTTACTGATTCATATCTTAAAATTAGATTCATGTATCTAAATTATGCATCATGTTTCTGTCATTTTCCGATTCTTATCTAGAGATTAGACTTCACGTTTCAGACATTTATTGATTCCTCTGTCAAAATTAGACCTCACGCTTTTGTCATGTTTATATCTAGGTGTAAAAATTAGACCTCATATTTCAGTTATTTTTTCTATTTCTGTATCAACATGAGACCTCGCGTTGTAGTCGTATTTCAAAATTAGACTTCATATTACAGCCATTTCTTCATTCCTGTGTCACAATCAGACCTCAAGTTCCAGCCATTTGTTGATTTCATGACTCAAAATTAGACCTCTCATTTCAGTCATTTTGAGATTCATGTTTCAAAGTCAGACGCTATGTTTATGCCATTTATTGACCCGTGCGTCCAAATGACTTCATGTTCAAGTAATTATGCCAAAATTAAATTTTTGGTCTTGTCTTTGAACCGCTTGTTGGTTCATGTGCCAAATTTAAGATCTGATGTTTCAGTCCCATTAAGTTTTAGTATTAAAACTAAGCATTAGTTGAATCATGTGTCAAATTTACTCTTAGGTCCCACGATTCAGTTCTTTGATGAATCATGAGTCAAAATTAGATCCAAGGGCAGCGATTTCACCTAATAGACCATTTTACTGACATGTATTCTAAATAACAATTAGCAGAAAATATATCTGTGTATGAACAAAGCAAAAACTTATATATTCCAACGAATTAACATTCATATACAATGTTTATGTATCCATTATCTATCAGCCGTTGCTCTGAAATGCATGATGTAGAATGTCTGCATAATTAACACCATCTATAAATGTTAATCCATTTTTACAACTGATAAACCGAAAAATTGTTATCTTCACCGTGAATCTCCTCTCTGCATTTGTTTATGGTAATCAAATCTGAACATAATGAAAACTATTACAATAATTAGTATAAGAGTTAAATATATGAATTTCTAGTATATTCTTTTTACAGATTTAAATATTTTTAAGTAAAACTTCTTATCATGTATGCTTCATGAACCAAAAAGTAACATTACCTTACGCAGAAAAAGAAGCATAAATAACAAAGTACGCAGAGCTGGGAAGTTTTTCATTCTCATGATACCAGGCATTAACAATCAGGACATGAATAAAACAAGGAAAACATTTTCCTAACTGTTTTCCCCAGAACGACGGGACAAAAAACTATCTTGAAAAATCGTACAAGCCGCAACCGCTCAGCTTAGAAAGTGGAAAACTAACGCTGCAATAGTATCAGTCTCCATCTCGCTCTCGTTTTTAATATAAATAGGAAAAAGAGATTTAATCCTCTTACGGAGCTGAGGTCGGGGATCCTCTTCTGGATAGTTGTCAATGCTGGAAACACGATTATAAGTGAAGGTATCAGGGCAACTTGAGATCAGATCCTTTTTCATTCATCTGATGCAGTTGTAATGCGCCAATGGAAGAGGCCAGGTTGCAGTCGCTTTTATTCTCCCTAGTTTTAATTTCGTCTTACTATCTCGTTTTCTAGGAAACGTGCAAAAGCAAAATTTAAAAAAAAATCAGTTTGAATGTTATGAAATCTAAGCAAGAATATTTCCCTCTTACATTTCACGGTATACTGTTTATTTCTTTTATTTAATGGTATGCAGATTATGTTCGTCCCTCTAATTGAAACAAGTTTCAAACGTGGACAATGATACAAAAAGCAAGGAAAATTGAGGAATAAAAGCAAGAAAAATTATGAATGTTTACCAGGCAGAAAAATGAGATGCTGATGGCCGTAGATGGAACAAACCTAACACGCGAATAGATCTGTTTAAAAGGAAGAGTGGGTTACACATCCGATAATCCTACAGTAGGCCTACTTTGCCCCCCCCCCCCACAAAAAGGAAGAACGGATTACACGGTAGATAATCCAACAGCACCTTACCCAAAAGAAAATAAGACATAAATAAAAACCAGTAGACGCTAAATAATGCATGACAATGCATTTTCCGAGATGAAAATTCTTCATCTATTTCCACAGAGGACTTTATTCCTCCTCTCTTCTTCGCTAGCGCTAAACAGGAAGAGGAATGAACATGATACGGATCCATCTGGACCAGCACAGCAACACCATCTACTGCGCTTTTAAAGTTTCAAGAGCTCTATAATTGGTGTTAAACCATAGAGCGTCAATAACATGGAGTGGCGATCTCCCTGCCGAGCGTGTGACCTCGGGGGCCATATTGAAAGGTCTCGGTCCAGCTCATGGTACTATACTTTATTACTATTATTATTTTTACTATTATTATTTTTATCTTTTTTACTATTATTAATCGATGGCCAAGTCAGTTAGAGCAGCAGCTTCGGACTTCATAGAGGTCTGTGGCGCGGGTTCAAATCCATAGCCGACCAGTCAGAGAGGCAGACACTTTGCTATCCGTGTAGACACCCCAGGATTATGTATGTAATCAACGGATACGTTTGCTTAAAAGCAAATGGGTGTTACAGACTAACACACACACAAACAAAGCCACTCCAACATCTCCTATAAACATAACAGACACCTCACATCTCGAATTGTCGACCTAACCGCTCAACGTCTCCTCGCTGCGGGAGAAAGGGAGCTGGTGACTGGTACAATACATGTATATGCTACCGGGCTCTAGGCGATGTCAGGCAGGGCAGCCGATCGAGACTACGGTCTACCCGAAAGCCAAATCAAAGTCCTTCAAAGAAGGCATCGTGCTTACCCCATACAAAAATGGGCAAAAATAAGAATTAATATAACTATTAATTGTTATTATTACTATTGTTATTATTATTATTACTTGACCCAATTTCACAGAGGGAAAATTACCTTACAAAAACAGGTTAGCCTAAGCACTCCAACCATTGAGGTCAAGGCCTAAGCATCTACTCTTGGATCTAAGCAGTGTTTAGCATAAATGGTTCCTGTAAATTACAGGACTTTCTTTGCATACAGTCACTAAACACTAACTAAACAATCATGTACAATTCTAAACACTAACACTCACTATACACTTACACTCACTGAACACTCGCACTTACTATACACTCACAATCAATAACACTAAACACTTACTGAATACTCAACACTCATTAGGCACTCACTATACACTAAATGCTCACTAAACACTCACAAAACACTGACCACTCACTGTAACCTAAACACTCAGTAAACATTCACTATACACTTACTGTACCCTAAACACTAGATAAACATTCACTAAACACTCACTCAATCCTAAACATTCATTTAACACTAAACACTCACTAAACATTCAATAAGCACTCACTATACACTAAACATTCAAGAAGTACTCACTATACACTATACACTCACTAAACATTCACTTAGCACTCTCACTATATGCTAAACACTCACTAAACCCTAAATGCTCATTAAGCACTAAATACTCACTAAACCCTAAATGCTCATTAAACCCCTAAACACACATTAAACACTAAACAGTCACTGAACATTCACTAACCACTCATTAAACACTCACTACACACTTACACACTAAACATTCACTAAACCCTAAACACCTTACACACTAAACATTCACTAAACCCTACACACTCACTAAACATTCTCTGAATACTTACACACTAAACATTCACTAAACACTAACCACTAACATTCTCAAAACATTCACTAAATCCTCAACAGCAACTAAACAATTACACACTAAACATTCACTAAACACTGACATTTATAAAACATTCAATAAGCCCTAAACACTCACTAAACATTTGCTGAGTACTTAAATACTAAACATTCACTAACATTAACAAAACATTCACTAAACACTTACTTATAAACATTCACTAAAAACTTACTCACTAAACAATCACTAAACCCAAAACACTCACTAAACACTTGCTCATTAAACATTCAGGATAAAAAAATTCACAATCACATTAAACCCGTGTTAAATTTGCATGGTTACCAGACCTTTAAAGATGGCTGCAAGGCTCTGCAGCGCCACCCTCTAGCACTGGTATACAGATAGCATCTCCAGATATATACCCTCTATGTAATCAACATTTACTATAGTAGTTTTGAAGATTCGTTGCCTCTTGAACGGCTCTCTTCCAGACTTGCACCACCTCTGTTAAGGGGCTGATACCTCCTCTGGAGTACTTCACTACCAATTTGGGATTTCTGAACTTATTTATGCGTTAACTGGCGAACTGTTTGTCAATCTCTCTCTTTCTCTCTCTCTCTCTCTCTCTCTCTACACACACACGCACACACACACACACACACACACACACACACATATATATATATATATATATATATATATACGAGTATATATATATATATATATATATATATATATATATATATATATATATATATATATTGTCATGTTTGGAGGTTATTTTATTGAAACAATCATTTCAGGGTTGTTTGCCTGTTTCTCCTTTCAGTTTGTTTATAACAGGTTGGTGAGGTAATGTCGGCCTCGTTGAAAGGAGCAGCGAGAGTCAGGTCTTGGAAAGCAGATCAGCAGGTTCTCGATAATGATCTGTCGAGAACACAGCAGCAGCAGTTTCTGAGGATCACCTTGTTGATGGTGATGGCAGCAGCAGCAGCTTTGGAAGGATCACCAGGGTGTTGGTAATGACGGCAACGAGTTTTGGAGTGTCACTTCATTGATGGACTGCATACGGCAGGTATTCGTTACCAAGGGAGCACATCAATTCAAGTTCTCAAGGAGGAGGTCGTGACCGGAGCATGGTCACCAATATTGAAGAGGATTTCTTCAGGACAGCGGTTTAGCTGTAGTGTCGATGCTGTGGTGATCGTTCAGTGGTGGATCGGCGATAGTTCAGCGGCGTTCGATGGTTGTCCTCGAGTTTTTTTTTTTTATGGTGGCGCTCATTGTAAAATTCCATTTATTTATGGTTTATCATTATTGCATTTCGTTGTCATGTAGAGGGTTTTTTACTATTGCTGCTGGTTGAGCAAACGGCTCTTTTGGTGTTTTATAATCATTACTGTTGGTTGAGCAAAAGACTCTTGTCACGTTATTATTATTATTTTTATTAAGCAATATGTAACTCTCGCTTATTATTATGATTATTGTTGTTATGAGAGCAGGTGTAGCTCTGGTTATGATTTATTGAATTGCTATTGAATTATTTAATTACGCCGCTGCTGTTAGTATTTTTTAAATTTTTTGTACTGCTTTATGGTCATTCATCTATGATGTTTCGTTGTGCTTTCCAAGAATCTGAACTCGTTTGTATATAATGTTAACATATAATGTAAATAAATTAAGTTAAGGCACTGAGGTATTTTCTTTGGCTCCTCCCCCTTTTGGTTGTTGCAGTGCTTCGGACCACTCCAGTCCCCATACTGTGTTTTTTTTTTTAAATAAAAGAATCTGAATGCCCCGCAGAAAAGGGGATCATAACAATATATATATATATATATATATATATATATATATATATATATATATATATTGTTATGAATATTCATTCCCCCCCTCCTATTTAGCTGCTATCTAGCTAACTTATTTAGAGGATATATTTTCCGTTAGCTTATAGCTGGCACCAATATGGCGGAACTCCGTTGTTTTCACTCATAGGGACAGAGAATGCTTGCTTTCCCAGCCTACAAGAAATGCCCACGCCGGGTAAAACAATGAGCCTCCCTCTTAAAACCCCCCTTGCTACCAGAACACACCTAGATTTCCCCCCCCTTAAAAATCGTACGATGCAGGAACAATACTCACAACCCCGTCTCCCCCCAATCGCCTGAGCGGGAGTAGCATTTAGTGTTTAGGAAGCCCTATAGGCGTATCGAAATTAGGGGATGCGGTAGGATTTTATTCTGTCAGGCCTTAGTCCTAAGGTCTCCTTTCCTCTGTGATTTTGCTGGCGTATGACCTCTTGCAGGGTACAGCTGCCCCCCGCCCCCCCCCCCAACGCCAATGCGCTCTGCTTCTCCAAAAAACAGAGAGAGAGAGATTCTATTGATTTCATCCGGAGCGGACGCTTCTTCCATCTCCGCTGGTGTGGCGATCGCCAACTACAGCCGATCCGATTGCAGGTGCCTATAACCATCATTAAAGGTTTGTACGTTGCGAGAAGTCAATTGCCAGCCCTGTCCCTTGTACTTAGCTCTTTAATTTCCATTTCTTTAAACTTTTAAGCTATTCCTCCACGAAACAATCTTCCCTTTGTCACAATCTTGCCTGTATCCCCTGCCTTGCCATTTATGTACTTTGAATTCGAGTAAAGATCCCAATATAACAATCATTTATCCCTCCACCAGTGCAATCTAAGGGCTATTTAAGTATTTAAGTTAAGTGAAAACAGAGCTAGTTAACTTTGGGCACGTATAATTACGTGTTCATCGTTAACGCGCACGCAGCTCCAATCCTCAGATCATGTTTACGTGCTTTCATCAAAAGCACCTTCTAGGATACATTCTGTGTTGTATTTAAGAACAGGTCTCCCGTAATCTTCCGTAGGGAGACTCCATTTCCCTTAATTTGAGCAGGGCTAACGAAACGTCTCTTTCAGGAGGAGACACGAGACACGTGGTACGAATGCAAAAGATTCCTTGCTTCCCTTCCCACCTGCCACCATTGCCTGGTCGTAGTTAGAGAAGTTCCCGTTGTGGCCAACCACTTTCATGAAGTATTTCCTCCATCCTGGAACACCATCATATGCATTAATATTCCACGTAATCAGGGTAGACTGAATGTAATTATTACCATTGAACTGATTATTGCAGATTGGCCCCATTTCTATCAACTTGCTTGTTGCCAATTCCTGTTATTATTGTTACTGTGCCCTGTTCTGAATCTTTCCCTCAGTGATTTTGTCGTATGGTGTCTAACTGCTGATTTGCTAATGTTAATTTGCTAAGCTCTATAAATAAATCACTGTAAATTGGCAAACAAATTCTAAATTCCAATATGGCGAACTTCCACCTTAAATTATAACTCCAGGAAAATTCTGAGGTAAGTCTTCTCTTAAATCCCCTTTTGTTTACAAACTGGACTCCCTTGGATTTTGTGGCAGCATCAATTATAATTTTGTGTGTAATTTCTCATATCCCCAGTCCAGTCTGTAACAATATATATATATATATATATATATATATATATATATATATATATATATATATATATATATATATATATATATATATATATATATATGCATGTGTATCACACGCATACACAATCATGTAAGCATATATCAACGTTATGCTTAAATGCTTAACCCTTCTTTATATATATATATATATATATATATATATATATATATATATATATATATATATAATATATATATATATATATATATATATTATATATATATATATATATATATATATATATATATATATATATATATATATATATATATATATATATAATGTGTCTTGCTGGCCGCGTGGGTTAAAATGCGTCCACTGTAGTCCTGAGTTCTTGTCTTCGGTGGTTCGAGCCCACGAGACGACGAACTTATTATCGACTAAAAAACTCCCCTTCGGTAACATATATGAAAATATATTATTTGCGAGGTAGAGCGAATTAGATATTAAAGGACGTTTGTAGCTTACTGACTGAATATGAATCACGGTGATGTGATAAAAAAGTCATATATATATATATATATATATATATATATATATATATATATATATATATATATATATATATATATATATATATATATATATATATATATATTCATCCTCATCCCCATATATGGCAACACTTTCGGTTTCTCCAGATTTTATCTTCCTCCTTTTCTGAAAATTTTCCACTTTTTTTTTTTTCCTCTTCAGTCCTTCCATATTTCCTAGGGGTGAAACTCGGCGAGCTGCGCCAGATTGAATTTCCTTGGCGAGTGAACAATCAGGCAGCCATTACAAGTAATTCAGTGCGCATCTCGCGCTTCACTTATATCTAAGTTGTGCTCGTCTTTTCATTTTGATCCAGTAATGGCCTTAACTTTGAAGGATGGTCTTTTGCCGGTTAGGTTATCCAGCTTCCGTGTTACCAAACAACTAAAAGATTATTCTGATTTCTCTCTTTCTCTCCAACTCTTGTATATATATATTTATATATATGTGCGTCTAGAAATCATTACCATGTTTAATGTTAACGTCCTGTCGGATCTTACCGTTTCTTAGCAATGGTAGCTAACAGTTAGACCATGACCAGAAAATAGCCTGTTGGACCAATTTATGAACTCTGTTTTAAAAAAGGACTTCCATCAGCGTTTTCAGTGCCTGCTTACCATAAACTAAGGCGAATTATTCATTTTGGCAGAGCCTATTCTGCTAACGTGCTACATCAGCTTCTCGAGTGCCTGCGCACCAAGTACTGGTGCGTGTCACTTGTTTCTGTAGTACCCAGTGGTGTTAAAGCGTTATGCCAATGTCTTGACTGCCTACCCGTGAGGAATTAATGCGGGCTATTTGCTCTTACGCAACCCACTCTGTTAGGTTGTCATATTAGCATCTCTGGCGCCAAAGTACCAAGAAGTAGGGCATTCTACTCGCATTTGCAGAACCCCTTCTGTTAGGGTAAAATATCATTTTTCACTGACCAGTTCTTGACAGCTTTCATTCCTTTTAAGGTATAAGTTTAAGACACACTTACTGAAGCATTATATAAGACTCTCCTTATAAGTTTAGGAGGGATTTACTGCTACCTGCAATCATCATGCTCTTAAGACATAATTGTTCTGAAAATTATTGATTTTTCTGTCATTTTGTTCATTTTTTTGCTTGTTTATTTTTGTTATCATAATTTGGTCATACATCTTCCTTCTTTTTTCTCATTCGGTGTTCTGTTTTAAAGAAACATACTTTGAAAGTTGATAGCCATATAGGCAATTTCCTTAGGAGTATTCACTCATTTTTTAAATAATAATAATAATAATAATAATAATAATAATAATAATAATAATAATAATAATAATAATAATAATAATAATAATACCCGTTAAAGAGAAAAAAAAACAGAGTATCAGAAGCACCAAGTTGAAGTTACGAAAGCAATTAGACGAACCCATTTTAGTGTTACGAAGAAATTCTAAAGAATAAAATAATTGGATTTTGCTGCAACTGTAAGTACCACAACCGGACAATATAACTTCGAGCTTACATCGAAAACATTTTAGCACCGTGAAAATCTTCATCTCCAGGACCTTGATCAAATTAACTCGAAATTCAGGGAGGAGGCGGAGGAGGAGGAGGAGGAGGAGGAGGAGGAGGAGGAGGATGAGGAGGAAGGTATAACATATCAACGAGAAGTGGAAAGAAGAGGGAAAATAATTTACCTGCCGGCAAAATTCGTCTTCATTTAAGAGAAATTACAGCCATAAGACAAGTACTGACTAACTGGCCTCTTTAATTCCTCCTCGAGTCTAAGGAGTTGCCATTAAGAAGAAGAAGAAGAAGAAGGCAGAATGAAGTCGTTCTAAATTAAAACTCCAGTTAATGCACTCGCTAATTTCGTCTCTCGTTTACTTTTCGACTTGTATTGTCACAGTTTTGAATAATGTAATAAAGCAACTTTAGGTTGCTGCAGCTTAGTTATATTTTTTTAAATGTGTCCTTTGTTCTATCAGCCACTTTGGAGATAGTAAATGTTATTTACATTCGTTAATTTACGGACAAAAATGTAAAGAAAATGCGTCTCAAGAGAAGAAGTATATTTACAGCCTGAATGTCTGTATAAATATGCGTTTGTCGAAGTTTTTCTTCCCACCATATGACTGACAGCCTTCAGTCACTGTCTTGCAAACAAGGAAAAAAAAAAAAGATGAAAATTCAGATAAGCCTACAGAGGTTCTGACAGACTGATGAATATTTCTTTTTGCTGTCTTTGTATAGGGCCTTGCTCGCAAAATAAAACTTCTGTTGATTTCTTTTCTATTCCATTTTATCCTATATTTTGCTACATATATTTCCTCATTTGGTTTTTTCTCCTTTCCGTTATTTCATCATATTTTCACACTTATTCTTGCCACCATTTCCTCCTGATGCATTACAGGACCTAATTTTTCATTACTGTTTTTTTTCATGAATTCAGATATATAAAGAAAATGGTCACTCAGTCACTAACGTGAGAGATTAATACTTGGTCTGTTAGAAACGTCTTTACATAATAATCCCTTTTGGGAAATGTACGATAATACGATCGTACCGTGAAGACAAGGACTGAAGGAATTTTGATAGAAGAGAAAATAGTTTGAATACCTATAGGATAAATAAAATAAATAAAGAACCTAATGAAAGAGTTGCTCAGTGCCAGATGTTTAAAGTAACTGACAGTGAAAGCCATTGCAGTTTAGATATGGAAGACTTTAGTCATAGGTGTGAATATCTAATCCTTTTCCTCCAGGCATAAAGAAAATAAATTATATATGTATATATACATATATATACCCACACGCAACGGAGGTAGAATAATCAAGATAACACGAGATAATACATGCCAGTGAAAATGAGACGTTATGCCTGTATCCCGTAGTGTTTTTGTATCACATGGTTACAAAAATATTCCTTTCTTTGGTACCTAATTATATTTAAAGCTTTTATGACGATGCCATTCGTTTTCCATAATGTGCCGCAAGTATGTCAGTTTCATGAATTAGCTTACCCACCGTTGCTGCCGTCGTTGAATTCCTTAACAAAAGGTTTTTCGCCAAGCGACCATAGGCCTTTAAAAACCCGTCGCCTACTACACATCCCGTCCATTTATTGAGTAGACAGGCCTACCGTCCCATTGGCAGGGAAGGATAAAAACCCTGTTCTTGAATAATGGCGAGTAGAAGAGTCTGGAGCGGGAATGACTTTTCCATGTTCTTCCAGGGAAAGTTTGGATCAGCCCAGAGGTTCTCCCCATGCAAGATGTAGGAGGCATTCGAATGAGTGGGAACTGGCTTAGGCCACGCAATTCATCATTACAGTGATAACGTGTTTTCGAACGAGTGGGGATACATTCGCACATTTGTCTCACGCTGACATGACGGATAATTGTCCAGAATATATATGTCATTCGTCGCTGTCAAAAGGAAAATGACTCGTCTCTACCAGTACGGGAATATAGCTTCAATACATTCGGTTAGATGCCCGCTTGTATGTTTGAAAGGTTTCTGTAGTTATTATTTCACACTGATTTTTTTATGATCAGATATATATATATATATATATATATATATATATATATATATATATATATATATATATAATGTCAAGAGTGATTATAATTACACACACACATATATATATGTATATATATATATATATATATATATATATATATATATATATATATATATATATATATATATATATATATATATATATATATATATATATATATATCGAGTGATTATAATCTCGCACATACATATTCATATATTAACTTTATCACATATACAATTGTTCTGTGCATTAGTAGAATTACTAAAAGGACCTCATTCAAACTGGATGGGATCTAACGGAGTTTTTTATTCAGAAAAAGTTACAAGCTTTCATGGACAAACAGTTCACATTATCAAGTATACTTGATAATGTGGACTGCTTGTCCATGAAAGCTTGTAACTTTTTCTGAATAAAAAACATATTCATATATATATGTATATATATACACATATATTATACATATATATTATATATACACATATATACTTATTTATTTATATGCAAGTATAAATATTAATATCAGCAGTATTAAGCCAAAAGTTTTGTGTTAGTAAGTAACAAATTTAAACATAAACTTAAGCTAAAGGAGGTTCGTATCCGGTAACGTTCTTTTCATCCTGAAAAGCAGAAAATCTTACAATGACTTTCCTCCTCAGAATCAGAAAATGAACTGCATTGTAATATAATGACAATAACCGTTACAGGAAGGAAGGAAGTCTCTGAAGAGGAATTTGAAAAGGCATAAATTAAGAAATTGGATCGACGAACTTTCACTAAATTACCTAATTCAATGCCATTTTTAAAGTTCTTTTTTCAAGGGTGTTTAGAAAATATCGACGACTAACAATTCCCTATTCCTTTTCGAAGGTGAAATAATGAAAAAAGCAATCTTTATCTCACTCTCTCTCTCTCTCCGCGGCCTCTCTCTTTTTCACTGTTTATCTCTCTCTCTCTCTGTTTATATCCGCTCTCTCTCTCTCTCTCTCTCTCTCTCTCTCTCTCTCTCTCTCTCTCTCCCCGCGACCTTTTTATCTATCTCCGCGGCCTCTCTCTCTCTCTCATTATCTATCTCCGCTCTCTCTCTCTCCTTCTGTGTGTGTGTGTCTCTCTCTGTTTATCTCCGCGCTCTCTCTCTCTCTCTCTCTCTCTCTCTTCCCGCTACTTCTTTATCTCCGCGGCCTCTCTCTCTCTCTCTCTCTCTCTCTCTCTCTCTCTCTCATTTCGAAAAGCTTTCACGTCTCATTTAAGCAAACTTTCGCTCGACGGGGGCAAGGGTCGACTAATCGGGCAGGAATATTCTCCCCACTGCTGCTAACTCCGGCTGGACTAATAACGTCAGTTCCCGTGAGACAATGAGTGGGAATAATTGCATTCCTGAAACGGATGTCCCCACCGCTTCAGTGTCCCACGCTCAAGTGTCTGGTGTCTCGAATTCACTGTACCCTCTCACAGTGTCTATTTTTTTTAGTGTCCCTTGCTTCAGTGTCCCACTCTTCAGTGATGCTATTTATTGTTATAAATTTCAAAAAGCGATCTGCATGTTAACAATCAAATCAAGTAATTCTGAGAATGTGGTGTATATATATACACACACATATATATATAGTGTATATATCATATATATACAATAAATATATACATATATATATATATATATATATATATATATATATATATATATATATATATATATATATATATATATATATTTATATATATATACCACATTCTCAAAATTGCTTGATTTGATTGTTGACATGCAGATCACTTTTTCAAATTTATAACAAATTTATATATATATATATATATATATATATATATATATATATATATATATATATATATATATATATATAAAGGTCACATGACTGTAAGCTTCATAGCAGCTATCAAGGGGGCACCCATGAAAAGGCAGCACGTACATAAAAACAACAGTTTATTTTCCCGACGGCGTTTCGCAGTCTCATTGGATCTGCAAGGCTGTAATTTACAATCAAATATAACTTAAAATCTTATAAAAAACAAAACATAAAATAACAATTTAAAAATCACGGTAAAGACGGGCATGACCTACTTGAATTGAGTTAAAAGAGAAACTAAAACATCTGGAAAAGAAAAAGGGTACGTAAAAGTTGAGGTACAGACCAAAATGTAAACAAACAACTAATTATGCTATGAATAGCTGTGTGGAGGCTGTCTGGGTGTTTAACGAGGGGATGGTAGTTTTAATCATGAGATATTGCGAAACTCCGTCGGCAAAATAAACTATTGTTATTATAAACGTGCTGCCTTTTCCTTGATGTTCCCTTGATAGCTATATATATGCATATATACTGTATATATACCGGGTGTTTCGAAATTAGAGCCCGCCCTCCACAGAACAAATGGAAAGTAGTGAAGTTTTCTGCTATAGCCTATCTCCAAGTACATTATTTTAAGTCTCTATTAAGCTATTTTTCATTTTACATTTCTTGTATTTTCAGGCTGAGTTACGGAGTTAGATACAGCCTTGGCTAACGACTCGGAGGAAATCAGATGGATTGACCGAATCCGGGCTATAATCTTCAGAGAGGCCAGGGATGCTGGCGCATCCTTCATTTCACGTTCCTGGATAGCTAAATACTTTAAAAGAGATGAATCTTTTGCTAAAAGAAACTGGAACAAAAATTCATATGACTGTCATCGTGAAAAGAGTGAGAATCTTGGAAGGCCTGAAGTCCTATCTCAGGAATCAAAAGACATCATAGCTGAGGCAGTGGGTAGACCAAGAAAGTCTTTATGTAAATTGGCGCTTGAACTAGAAACAAAAAGGGGAAAGAAAAGTTATAGTGCTGTATATCATGAGTTGAAAAAATCTGGTATCAAGCCATTTCATGTTATCAGCAAGCCCAACATCACTCAGCAACAGAGAGAAGACAGTGCATGGTTTTGTGGTTCATTTCTTAAAGGTTGGGATGAAGCTGACTTTCTCCATGTTGCCACATCAGATGAATTCTTCGTTTACACATTCAGGAAGCCAAATCATAAAAATGACATCATTTGGACTGCAAAGTTAGATGATATCAGCGATGACGTGCGCTATTGCCAAGTTGTGAAATTTCCTGAATGTTTGGGAATTTTTCT
>JANJGK010000027.1:18961674-18964174 GCA_039081455.1 Macrobrachium rosenbergii | reverse complement strand
CACGATGATTCACGCTAAATTTGCTTTACAGATAGCGCAGGAATCATGAAGTCCCAGTAATGAAAATAACGAGGTCATGGGAATACATAAACATCGAGAGTTCTGTAAATATCTAAGACGAAGTTTCAACCAATACAACAAAATGGACACTTATATGAATAAAACAGTAAGGTAATTAGATGAGACTCGTAACTGTAAAAGAGAACGAAGGCATAAAATTTAAATACAAAGACCCACGGAATCATTACCGAGAGAAACACACTAGGATATTCACCCCATTTAAGGACAAAAATAACGAAATATGAGAAAAAAGCCGACGGTTTTCTACAAATTTTCTGGTTGGCTCAAGGACATTTTTATCGGTCCCTGGTAATTCTACGCGCGCAGGGAAACAAATATTGATGCTACAACATAAAACAAAGAGTTGGTTTTTATCTGCTATTTTTTTGCAGGAAAGGTTTTGACTTGACTTTTCGGACAACCAGTGAAAACCCGAGTTAAGTGAGCACCCGTAGAAGACCTCTGACGGGGGAAAAAAAAGTGGGCAATAAAACCTGGCCCAGTGGCGTACAATTTTTCCTGTTCTTTCCAGTGAGGAAAAACTGGACGGTCCCCCTTTTTTCTCCTTTCTTTCCCGCTAGGAAAATATCATTGGTCTTTGATGTCTGTTTCTACTTTAACGAGCCCTGAGTCTGCCACTGCAGGTTTTGTTCCATGGATCAGAGGAGAATAAAATTCATTCCAAAATTTATTTGTCTATCTACTATACAGAGAGACCTCCAGGGAACGAAATTTTGATTTTGCTACAAAGTGACAAAATATTCTCTCGTATTCAGACGGCCTTTGGTTTTTCTTTAACCTGTAAAAAGGGGACATTTTGTTTGGAAGTGAGGGAATTGGTTTGTGCTCTTTGGCCGAATAATCTGTTACTGTACTGAAGAGAGGTTTTTTCAAAGTAACAAACCTATTGTAAAAGAAATACCCGCTTGGATTCTTCGTGATAGTCTACGGGCTTTGGAAGGAGACGATTTTTGAATGCTGATATGTGGTACTGCTTATGTTTGATGGTCTTTGTTTGCCTCAGGTGTCAAAAGATGATAATGCCATATTTTAATATATTATTATCTGCCAATAAATGCACACTTTTTAAATGCTTACATTCAAAGGGTACACAATTTATAAAGTTAAATTTCAGCATAACTACTACTAACATTGTAATTCAGTTAAATTTTAAAATTTTAGTGTATTTTACAATTATAAACAAATATATCAATAAATGCACACCTGTGACAATGTAAATATACTGAGGATGATTTCAGTTTGACAGTTAGAAATAAAATATTTAATTATACACCCCTGAACAAATGCAAATGTATATATATATATATATATATATATATATATATATATATATATATATTATATATATATATATATATATATGTACACGTACTAGAAAATAATTATACTGTACGACCGAGCCGTACTGATATCTTTATTCTCATTTTTTTCTTTACAGGCTTTTCAAATGAAACAATTGGTAAATTTATTTTACTTTATAATCAGGGTATTAATGGCAAATAAATCCACTACAATCAATCCACTGAACAGTTAATTTATTTATGTCAATGCAAAGCCTTTCTTAGGACGAAGGTACTGAAGAAAACATTTCACTGTTACAATAACTGACAAACATTTCTTTCTTATTTATTGTTTCTTTTTATGTGCCAACATTTAAAAATCAATACTTATCATACGAATGCCGGTAATTCTAATATTTCATAAAAATATTCCAATAACTAAAGCTTCATATTTCAGACTTGATTTTGCTGTGCAATATAGGTGGTCTATCTTTGTGGTCTACCACTGAATTGGTATTCTCATGTTGGTCTGAGGTTCGATTCCTGCTCGCCGCTCGCAAGTCGACCCAGCTGAAAATGAGTACCGAGCCGGGAGCCAAAGCAGGGGGAGAAAGGACCGAGCCACACTACACGAAAATCCCGTGGCCTAGGACACGCCCCCAAAACAGCATCCGGTGGTGTGGGATTAAGTTTGCCCCTGAATACGCGCGCGCACACACACACACACAAACTCAGGTAAACAAATGCTTCATTTTTCCTTTCAGAAGAAATGAATTAATCTCAAAGGACGTGAGAGGATCAGCTTGGCGGTGGCCTGCGAAAACTGGATGGTTTTCGTGTAGACGGATTCATCTGATTTCTTTTTTTGTGTCCTACCTTCACTGTATTGACTTATATTTAGCCACATTATGTTAGAATGAATTAATTTAGTGGCGTCAATAACCTATGAAGTTAAGAAGGCAGAAAATTCTGAATAATTAATTAATCATTTTCGTTCACAGGCCCACATCTGATTTTTGACATTTACCACCATTGTAATTGGTAACTGTACACCGACTCCTTGAAAGGGTCATTCATCATGACAGCCTTTCCATTATGGTAACTTAGTCATTGTTATCATTATATTCTTGAATTAGCCA
>JANJGK010000027.1:18909174-18956674 GCA_039081455.1 Macrobrachium rosenbergii | reverse complement strand
TAAGTGTTTTCTCTCTTTTTCGACCTTTTCCTTCTTTCCTCCATTATTAGATATAGGTATTTATTGGTATTAAGTTTGGGTCTGGCCAACCTCTGAAAAACACATTATTTTTGTCAGTTTTTTTTTTTATTTGTGCATCTCTTCTTTTATTATCATTTCTGTCTAGGGTTTAGCTCTTTAGCTGTTAGGTTATCCCACGGGATAAATTAAGGACTAGTGTGAGTCCTAGGTACTTGCAAAATTGACTTGGTGTTTTTTTTTTTGCTTGTTAATAAATATTATTGAGTTTTCCCGAGTGTTTTCGTTTTCCATTGACCATTGTCTGCCAGTTACCTGTGTACATCACTGAGCATACCTAAAGTTTAATTAGAGTGCACAAAAGACCTGCACCACGGCCCAAACAGGGTCTTAAGATATATATATATATATATATATATATATATTATATTTATTTATTTATTTATATATATAAATTTCTGACTCACATCAGGATCGAACCCAGGTCTTTCAACTGAAAGACCTGGGTTCGATCCTGACTTGAGTCAGAAATTTATTTCTGTTCCACACGTGATTGTGTGTTGATTATTTCTATATATATATATATATATATATATATATATATATATATATATATATATATATATATATATATATATATATATATATATAAACATTATTGAAAATGACGGCGGCAAAAGAAATACGGGAAAGCAACAATACTATTGTCAAACGCACCGACAAAGCCCCCATGTGTATGTAATATTACCCCGAAGAGATTATTTAGATAAAATGAACGAAATCCTCAGGGACACCAGCGAGTTTATGGTAACGACAAAGGAAACGACACCCTCCCTGAACACAAAAGTGAACAAAATAACAGAAACTGCAAATACCAAAGCCGGAGGCTTCACTTTCAAAAGATCAGCGGCGATTATAAGCCAGGATGTGCATATGGCAACGTCAAAACACACAAGCCTGTAAATCCATCAAGTCCTATTATAAGTCAAATACCAACACCTGTATATCGTCTAGCAAAACAACTGAATGACCTCCTGAGTCCTTATGTGCTTAAAGTCCTCTATTGAATTCATCGATATCTTAAAGGGAAAATCTTCAGAGGGGATTATGGCATCGTTAGACGTCACTTCATTATTCACAAACGGCCCAGTCGAAGAAACCATCGAAATGTTAATAAATGAATTATACCATAGCGACAAACAACCACTCGACATTCCTGAGAACCTGCTACGTAAGCTTTTAATAGCCTGCACCAAAGAATCGCCGTTCCAAGGCCCAGATGGAAAATTGTTCTTGCAAATTGATGGCGTAGATACGGGATCGCCACTGGGCGTTTTGTTTGCAGATTTTTACATGGGAGTTTTGGAAAGAAGAATTACCGAAGATATACAAAATAAACCACAAATATATTGTACATACATCGATGACATTTTTGTGGTTGTGAAAAACGAACTGCAACTAGAAGAGCTAAGAAATAATTTTGAGCATAGGTCGTGCCTTAGATTTACCTATGAACTTTGCAACGATAATTCATTACCTTTCCTGGACGTCTTGGTGAAAAAGGAGGCAAGCAAATACATGACTTCGGTATACACTAAAAGCACCAACCTTGGCATATGCATGAATGGCAGTAGTCAGTGCCCTGGCAGGTACAAGAAGAGTGTAATAAGTGCATACGTAAGGAGAGCTATAACCCACTGCTCCTGCTCCTCTTGGGATAATGAACATAATGAGCTTTAGGGCTTTACAAGCTTTAGTGAACAACGGACACTCATCCAGTGAAATTCATGAATGCATAAATAAACAATTGGAGAGATTTACGAAATGCCAACACCAGTCGGACAACAGACGTTCCCCTATATAAGATTATATTACCGGAATTACATGTTCACAGGATATAAAACCGACGAGCGCGTTTTAAAGAAGACAATAAAAATAGGAATTACTTCAGTTAATGATGGTGACACCGTCAAATTTATTATATTTTACAAGGACAAGAAGACTAGTACGCCACGAGAAATAATCTTTCTGATGTATGCAGCGACATGAATCGCACGGGCGTGGTTTGCCAATATACATGTCCAATCGGAGACTGTAAGCTCCGCACTATTTCATATATTGGGATGACCACTTCTGCGCTTTCTCGTCGCTTAACATACCACCTCCAGACAGGAACGCCGAAAACGCATGCACTTCAAGGTCATGGCACTGGCTTAACAAGGGAGATGATAGTGAACAACACCATTATAACAGATAATTCTCATGAAAAAAGGCGCCATCAGATAAAAGAGGCCCTGCATATAAGCGAGAAAAAACCGTCATTGAATGTGCAAATTGGTTCTACATCTATTCTACCGCTTTCATTCGGTCGACCGATGTGATTTTTGCAATAATAATTAGCTTTTATTCTTTTTAGTTTTAATAATACTCCCGGTGTTGCCCTGTATTACTGTTTGGTGACACCAGTCATTTATTTAAACTAGCAATCTGTATTTGGAGCCAATTTCATGTATAAACTTATCTGAACTGTTTTGCTTAATTTTAGAAAAATGATGACAAGCAAACTGCCACTGCTTATTCAAGGTGGTTTTGAATAGTTCCATCGTTGACTGTAACTATTATCCAATGTATATTTAAACACTACTGGCTATTGTATAAGTAGTTTGCTTGTTTTCCTTCCTTTTTGCAATCACAAGTAACTTCTTACCGTGACAGTTTGTTGGCTTCGAGCAGTTGCTGTTGTAAATCTTTTATATTACAAGATGACTCATGGAGCTGGAACGTCAAACTTGATTTTGGAATACAGTGACAAGAAATGGACTTTGGCAGCCTTATTTTTTAACCTAGGAACTGAAGAAAGATCTTCCGGAAGAGAAAGAAAAAATAAGCAAGAAGGTTGTATCGTCAGATCTTGTGGTAATTTTCAATAATGTGAGTTTATAAGAAAACCTGCTTCCTACATACACACACACATATATAATATATATGTGTATATATACTGTACATACATATATGTATGTATATATAAGGACCATTAGAAGAGTTAATTTATATTGTTATTGCATTCTAGGTAAGTATATCCTAGGTATATACCTTCTTACTAGGAACGGTCCCTGTTACTGTTATTGACAAAATTTCTTCGAAAATAAGCAAATTCAGTCTTTAAGCCCCTAGCAACTCCGCGACAGTGTTTGTATGGGTACGCTCTGATATTTTATGTTTTGGAATCTTCTTTGTGAATGTAAGTACGTGAAGTCACTATGTTCCTACCCCATTAAGTATTGCAACCAAAGATCTCCTCATTAGAAGTTGCTATACTTCATTACGCCTATAGCAACTATAAAAACTGACTCCTTCCATACGTGAAGGCTAAAGATGGTTAAAAAAAATGGGTATCATCTTTCAGGGCACCAAACCCATCGTTTTAGGAACGGGGCTATCAGACTCAGGTCAAAAGGAAGAAGGAAATGAATATAACATGGGTATTGTAAAAATATTAGCTCCTTCACTTGTGACACTTGCGCAGTCTTACGTGTTTCTAGACTACCAGAATCACTCTCAATTCTAGAAGAATGTCTCCAGTCACATTTAGAAGAAAGTGCATGAACAACTACGATTGGCTTATTTATTTATTCATTTTTACTCTGACAAGATACCGTATATTTTTGCATATACAATTTTTCCGTTCTCTCCGATCTTGAGAAAATAAGTCTGGAATACAAAGAAGAAAACAGGAGTGAAAGTAGGCCATTAGAGGGGATATCTAGAGGAGACGCCGGAGGAGGGGGGGGGGGACTTAAACTGTCAGCACGGGTGGTCGTGATACCACCAGCTTTCGGAAAAAAACTAAAGTAGCTGAAGTCTACTTGCGTTCTTTGTTTCTTGATCTTCATTGCCTTCCCTGGGAATGAAGTTATTAACTGAAATGTCGTCCCAGTTGAAATATCTACTGATTGATTTGATAATTACATTTAAATTTGTTATTTAACTATCGAAAAATGGTAATCAGACATCTTCGGCTTCATATTTTATTACCTTAAAAATGTAACAACCCTGACTAATTCTAATTTTCTTAGGTAAATTTATTTTTCTTGTAGAAAAGTCCTTAATTCTTATAACTCTGATTGCCAATCAATATGAATCTATATGCCATGAAAGGAAAACCAAAACAATAACGAGTTTTAATGTAAAGCATCTCCGTCCCTCACTCCTTCCACCCGGCTCTCTCTCTCTCTCTCTCTCTCTCTCTCTCTCTCTCTCTCTCTCTCTCTCTCTCTCTCTCTCTCTCTCTCGTACTGATTTCCCAAGTTCATCGTTGGGTCTCAATTTTGTTTCCGCTTTCTGACAGAGCAGTAAAATAGCTCTGTTTTGATTAGAACTTCTGGAGTGCAGTGAGCAGCAATTCTCAGTTTCTTTTAAGTATTCCACTTTATTCGTTATTATTCCTCCTCCATAAAATCCTTCTTAAAAACCTACTGAAGAACGAGCAATTGATATTAACGATGGGAATCGCCTGTCCATTCTGCTCATGGCGCAAAAAACTATTCAATTTTGACATTCATCGAACTTTGACGTCATTACCTTCTTGCTTTTCTGTAAAAGAAAACTATTGAGATGGCTTTTTTGTCTATCCGTCCGCCCTCAGATCTTGAAAACTACCGAGGCTAGAGGGCTGTAAATTGGTATGCTGATCAACCACCCTCTAATCATCAAACATACCAAATTGCAGCCCTCTAGCCTCGGTAGTTTTTATTTTATTTCAGGTTAAAGTTAGCCATGATCGTGGTTCTCGCACCGCTATAGGTGCCAACAACACAGGCCACCACCGTGCCATGGCTGAAAGTTTCATGGGCCGCGGCTGAGAGTTTCATGGGCCGCGGATGAGAGTTTCATACAGCATTATACGCTGTACAGAAAACTCAATTGCGCCGAAGAAACTTTAGCGCAATTTTAATTTGTTTTTACTAATTTCGTCTCTGTTCTCTTAACTTCCTTTGGAAGATCTTGCGGCACTTTTTACATTATGAAAACAAGAAGTACACAATTTGCAAGCAACCTCAGACGTGAAAAGACAAACACCATAAAAGTCCTGATAAAATATAAATATTTTAATAAGCTAATCAAAAGGGAATCTATATCATGAATGCAAGTATAATTAGTCCATTGGCAGAAAATAAAAAAAATAAGCTAACTAACGTCATTACATCTTCGCTCCTTACAGTCTTCCAATAATGAAATCTCAATGTGCTGGAATACTCTCAACATATGAACTTTATCCCGTTACCCCATTCTTTTGGATCAACGTTTTCTTTTGTAAGGTCAAATGTCATCCGATCGCTTATGATTAAATGTTGGCGGGAGAAATTATTGCATTTTTGAAAGGGACGTTTTAATTAGTCATATATGGATTCTCGTGACCTTGGTTGCTCTATTCAACCTTCTATATAGTAAAATTCAGTAAAGTCTTCTACTTGTGAAATTAGGGATAAATAAAAGTCATAAGTAATTACTGAAGAACTAAAGACTAACACAATGTGTGCCAGATTGAGTAAGGTCTTTAAATACACAGGAAAACATCCACAGTTCACCATAATACACATTATTAAATAATCCTTTCCAGTACAAATTAATTAAAATTTTTTTTTATTCAGTGTCTTGCTAGCATTAGGCGTTGATTGTTCGTCCGTTCCATATTTTATTGTATAATAAATAGCACTCTGATTAAGTCTATTTTATCTTCTGCAAGTGACTCCAACAGTCACCATTACTATAGTTTAAGGGTAATTCAGCTCAAGTCAGTCTCTCTTGCCACTGGCCACCATAAATGAAGCCTTGTCCGACGGCAAGTCTAATCATCAGTCATAGGCTATCATCCCGACCCTCTTTTATATTATAGTAAAATCTGACGGTATGGATATACTAATTCCTTATAACAGAGATCGTAAAGTATAGTTTATGATTAAATTATTTAAATGAACTTAAATCAGGTTTAGCAGTCCTTGAAAACAAAAGCAATCGTGTATGAGGAAGATCATAACGATCTTCTCAAAACAAAAAGTTTTCTCATTTGTTTTCTGCTTCCAGAGCTCCGCTGTTACCAAGTCTACCTCCAGTTATACATATGGTATTTGTATAGAGCGGCTTACCAGTGCGTCAACAGGAACGAAGGCAATTAACATCAGCAGCACATGTATACCGCTTAAGAGCAACAGGATTACCGGGACGAGAAATTTGAAGAACGCAATATTACGTTCCATACACGGAGGAATATAATTATACCCAGAATTCCAATTAGGGAAGGAGGGATGAAGGGAATCGAATATTTTTGAGAGTAATTATTTTCTCTGCAGTATGAATGCAAATACGGATGCTTCGGTAATATGACCGGGAAAATGAGAATTTGATTAATACTGCAATCTCCTATGCTGTCCTCTAATTGTATTTTATTTATAATAGTTACGGTAGGTATTGAAGAATGAGTATTATGAGGTTTAATGTTACAATGCATTATGTTATCGGATCTTTTTCTATTCATAATTTCAATTTGTATCTGAATACAAAATTAAATCAATCTTTTCATGTCAAAAGTCTTTCAACATATTTGTCAATAAATACAACTGCATAATTCTGACTTTAGTGCAAGTACGGGTTCTTTTGTCCGTATGAAGTTATTCAGTATTTTAAAAACTGCACCTGAACGCCTATTTATCTTTTTGAAAAGTCCTTATAAGTGAATTGTGTTGTTTATGAAAATACAAGAGATCTATTTACCTCCAAAGTTTTCTTAAAAGCAATAGGAAAAATCTTGATATGAAATAAATCAATTATTTAATAAATTAACAGGTAAATATAAATGAGTGTGTTGAAATTTTCTAAATACAAAATTATAAATGTACTCTGCGTAGTTGTCTGTAATATCTGTGCTTGCTTACTTATATGTTTTTGTTTTTTATTCATATGGGAACTTTCTAGAATTTAGGGAGATATTCTGTGTTCATTAGCTTAGCAATAGATTGACATTATTGGACAGCAGAAAATGCGAGTATTCTATTAGAATACATAAAATTGGGAGAAAATGAAATTAACTGTATTTTGTGCAATATAATAATAATAATAATAATAATAATAATAATAATAATAATAATAATAATAATAATAATAATAATAATAATAATAATAATAATAAAACCGATAAGTATGAAGACCTGAAAGTCGAAATAAGGAGGATATGGGATATGCCAGTGGAAATTGTACCCATAATCACAGGAACAGTAGGCACGATCCCAGGATCCCCGAAAAGGAATCTGGAAAAACTAGATGCCGAAGTAGCTCCAGGACTCATTTAGAAGAGTGTGCTACTAGAAACAGCGCACACAGTGAGAAAAGTGATGGACTCCTAAGGAGGCAGGATGCAACCCGGAACCCCACACTATAAAAACTACCCAGTCGAATAGGATGACTGTGATAAAAAAAATATTTAAATAAACATAAATAATAGGAAACTGCACCACAATTACAGCAGCTTAACACTCAAGATTCATGTTCTTGTCGTTAGTATTGCCATTTTTGAGGCTTATACTTTTAAACTGGAAGTATGAGTATAAGTCTTAAGAGTAGCAATACTTAAGACCTGTAATTCTAAATTCCAATTGCTCTCCAGTTCCAGAATTTTGACCTCGAATAACTCAGACAGTTTCGAAGATGGTTTTTCGAAACTGGCTACACAATAAGCCCACGATGAGGGAACGTAAGATGCAAAGATCTTCCTTCCCAATTAAGCAGCCCTATAGTGCCCAAAAACAGGCAACAAGAAACTGCCACCACGTCCCTTCCTCCCCCCAACTCAATTTCCCCTACACAAAATATTTTTTAGTACACCTCGAGTTACATTTAAATTTCCTTTGGTAACAAGAGTGTCCTCTGTTGAGATATTTAATTATTTTCCTGATATTGAAGAGTAACGAGCATGTACTCTGTTGAAGTTTGGGTATCGCTTTTTCTTGTTTTTTGTTTGCATATTTTCCATCTTTATTCGCACTTTTAGGAAGGCGAAAGATAATGCTGATGAGAGCGATTTGAAATATTTTGGCAATTCTAACTTTTAGTTATTAAAATTATTATGGTAATTAATGAAGCGTTTGAAGAACAATCACGTTCTCTCAAGATGGGATGAAGACCCTTTTCGGAAGCGTAAATTTTGGTAAAATGTTAAAAACACACTTAAAACTCTTAAGCTTTACCAGTAATGCTGCCTTCATGATTATTATTATTATTATTATTATTATTATTATTAATATTATTATTATTATTATATTATACTGTACACGCGTCGTCCATATTGACAGCAATATTTACTAATAAATTTCGCAAATGCTGAGTTAAGATGCATCAGATGCTTTATGTTGTTCTGAATTTGCATTTTTAATAATTAGGGATCTTTCAGCATTACGTCTGCTGCAAACTAAGTGTGTTACACAAATAAAAAACCACATAAAGATATACATTGCGTTTTGAATTATTATATATAAGTGCATCTTATGCATTACGGCCAATTTTCCAAGAAAAAGATTTAGCAATACACACAATTTAAGCGGCCAACAAAATGTAAATTCTTTTTGACCTTCCACAGATGAACTAATACCAGGTCGGATATTTCGACGGGTTATTGAATTTCTCATAACATTAATAATCAAAGGTCAGAGGTCAGGTCAACTCATAGGTTAGTGATTCACTGGCAGTCTTCTTTACACATTGCCATTTGATTTTCAAATTTCTGCAACTCCAAAAACCTATATTACTGACTCGTTGCGCCAAGTAAATGAATGACCGGTTTTAGTAAACACGAAAAATCCTTGTTATACATATGAAGAAGTCTTGGTGTCACCTTTTTATGTTTTTTTAATAAAAATCAAATATATTAAGCTTCATTATGTTTCTTTTACTCTGAATGAACTTCAGAGAATTATTGTTTTTAAGGGAATCATAATATACGCTTACTCACTTGTACGAAGGCTGAAAACCTTTATATATATATATATATATATATATATATATATATATATATATATATATATATATATATATATATGTACGAAAGCTGAAAACCTTTATATATATATATATATATATATATATATATATATATATATATATATATATATATATATATATATATATATATATATATATATATATGTACATATAAGGGCCGGAGCTGAGGCTCGAAGTATGCATCACGAAGGAAGCAGTAGGGAAAGGCATCCTCATCATCTACAGTTTATTTTTTCTCAATGCCGACGTTTCGCGACGAATTCCAAGTCGCATTTTCAAGGCTGTAAAATATAATATAATTTGCGAACATCTATAACAAATTAATGCAATGGCAACAGCTCTTTATGTAGTAAAAATATTTAAAACAAAACACCACATTCCAAGACAAGTCAATAATAAGTAAAAGGAGTTCGCCCATACTGGTTTTCCTCACTCTGTTTTTACTTATTTATGTTAGTCTTGTTCTTTCTTTCATATAGGTAGGTTGTTTTAAGATTTTAGTGAACTCCTTTTACTTATTATTGACTTGTCTTGGAATGAGGTGTTTTGTTTTAAATATTTTTACTACATAAAGAGCCGTTGCCATTGCATTAACTTGTTATTGATGTTCGCAAATTATATATTTTATAGCCTTGAAAATGCGACTTGGAATTCGTCGCGAAACGTCGGCATTGAGAAAAAATAAACTGTAGATGATGAGGATGCCTTTCCCTTCTGCTTCCTTCGTGATGTACATATATATATATATATATATATATATATATATATATATATATATATATATATATATATAATGTTTGATTTTCAATCACGAAAAGGTAAAAGCGTGATGATTATATGGACAAAGTTACAGCCACTTTGCTCATATATACATACACACACACACACACATATATATGCTTGATTTTAAATCACGAAAAGGTAAAAACGTGATGATTACACGAACACAGTTACAACCACTTTGTTCATACATACATACACACATATATATACATATATATATATATATACAGGCTACACACACACACACACACACACACACATATATATATATATATATATATATATATATATATATATATATATATATATATATATATATATATATATATATATATATATATATATATATATATATATATATAAACAAAAGCCACAGGAAGGTAACAGTCACAAGATCCGTAGCAAGTGCTTCCCCGTTGTTTATTCAAGCATCGTTGTGCTTCGACGGTGCGTGAACAAACAACTCGAAAGCGCTTGGTACGGATCATCTGACTGCTATTTTCCTGCGGTTTTCGCTTATACTGACTCACTTGCATCTCCTGTGATTTTTTAACACATATATATACAAATATATATGTATGTATATATATATAATATACATCAGAGTCACGTTGGTTTTACTGACCTCGCTCGTCAGCTAATTTAAAACAGTAGTTTAAATTATTGCCCATTCCCGCCCATATACTAAGCAAATTAAGAGAGTTTTTCTTATAACTAATTCATGTGTTTGTGAGTGTATAATTAAATATGCCTCAGCACAGATATATTATAAAATCCACAACAAGAAATGGTTTGAATGTAATTAAAGAATAGACTCAAAATAGAAAATAAAATACTGGGAGCTGTCTTGAAGGACGAGAAGTGTTGTTTATGATGGTTTGTTTGGGACACTGAAGATTGGGATACTGAAGCGTAGGACGATGGAGCGTGGGACACTGAAGAGATGGGGACATCCATTTTAGGAATGCAATTATTCCCACTCATTGTCTCACGGGAACTGACGTTATTAGTCCAGCCGGAGTTAGCAGCAGTGGGGAGAATATTCCTGCCCGATTAGTCGAGCCTTGTCCCCGACGAGCGAATGTTTGCTTAAATGAGACGTGAAAGCCTTTCGAAATGAGAGAGAGAGAGAGAGAGAGAGAGAGAGAGAGAGAGAGAGAGAGAGAGAGAGAGAGAGAGAGAGAGAGAGAGAGAGAGAGAGAGAGAGAGAGAAGATGTTTTGTGTTTTATCTTCAAGGGGGATTATACCAAACGTTGATACTCTACAAATTGTCCTTTATGGGAAAACGAAAAAGAATGTTTTTGAAATATACGATTTTTTAATGAGAATTCTTTATGATGGCGTTTGTCATCTAGTTTTCTAATTTATGCATTTTCATATTCTTCTTCAGAGGCCTCCTTCTCTTTGTAGACGCTTTCCTTAAACCAAAACCCAATACATTATCTGATTTTTATGAGTAGACTCACTGACTTGCTTGTTAGCGTGAAAAGAGGATTTTCAGATGCAAAACCGCCGATAGCTCCTGTTTATATCTAAGTTTGTTATGTTTTCACTCCTAAAATTTTCTTTAAAATTAATATATATACATTACTAACTACAGAGACCCTTCTTGGAGTAATATTCGCGTACTGGATAAGACAAGTATTTCCTTTTGACACCGATAAAATTATGAATATACTTGGGATAAGTATCCTTCATGTCAGCGCCAGACAAAATTAATGGGCAAATGTTCCCTCTTGTTCGACAACGGCGTTATCAGTATAATGATGAATCGTGAGACTTAAGCCAGTTCCCACTCATTCGAATGCTTCCTACATCTTGCAAGGTGAGGACTTGGAAAAGTCATTCCGGCTCCAGACTTCTCTACTCGCTATTATTCAAGAACAGGGTTTTTATCCTTCCCTGCCAATGGGACGGTAGGCCTGTCTGCTCAATAAATGGACGGGATGTGAAGAAAGCGACGGGTTTCTAAAAGATGTTGGTCACCGGTCGGAGATTTCCTCTTGAAAGAACCCAACGCAAGAAGCGATTGCGTTCAGTTAAACTCAGCCCTGAAACCGTCAGACTTGCGGTTCACTGGGGAAGATGATGGACATTTTCTCTCAGCTTTTTTTATGAAATGCCAAAGATTCTATTGTTTAGTGATCGTCGTCTCTATTGGTTTGGCAGAGCCCAGAGGTCCACACTGGGTCTCTTATTCTCTTGAACTCTCTACCACTATGGGCTACATTTGGAAAAGGGCCATATATTTCGAAAACCGAGGTATGTGTTATTTCTGCCATCATATCAGTTAATCATATCAAATTTGACATTTAATAATCTCTCTTAGATTCGACAACAAATCCACTGACCCTGAGATGTGGAAATTAATAAATTATTTTTAATTCAGTGTTATTAAATTCGATTTTTCGCAAAAAGGGCAGCTAAAACGATTATGTTCCTTAAGGAGATACTTGCTATGTACATGATAGACAGATCCTCAATTGCGCCATTGCAGTTTCTATGAAATTTGATACTTGTTATATACATATTCCCACACGTATATCTGGCATATTCATCACTTGCATTATCATAATAGCTCTCCGTGATACTGACACACAAATATACAAGTCATCGCTCATAGGAACACAAGCGAAGGAACTGAATTTATTTAAGTAAGCAACATTACTCTCAATGAGTTGAACACCAGCAACCGTGCTATGAAAACTTGGTAAGAATGACAAAAATGAAATGAAAGCGGAAAAAGATTAAAATGAAAAGATTCAAACCGGGATTGCGCTCCCAAAGTAGACCTGAGCTTTTGAAAAATGGGATTTTGATTCAATTTCCTTCTCCTCTGCGTCCTATTCAGCCGCCTCCTAAAAGATTCGAGTTTCATTCTTTATTGGTTTATATCATCAAGTATTGAATCAGGAACGTTATCAGTTTCATAACTGAACAAATAATAAATCCCGCAAAACCGCATGGCAGGATAACCAGATTAAAAGCGAATTTGTGGGGCTGTGGCAACTGTGACAGAGGCGATAATTTCATTCAAAGTTCTGTAGTTCGCTGGAAAATCCCAGTCTGCAATTAAGAAAAGAAGAAACATTTCTGGATGAGGGAAATACAAGGGGTTTAACTGCACCGTCGAAAATCAACAGCACATGTCAAGTAAATCCGAATCAAATTGTCAACTTAGATATATAAATTTATATATATATATATATATATATATATATATATATAGTATATATATATATAATATATATATATATATATATATATATATATATATATATATTAGCTGACCAATCCAGCGCTGCCCGGGATAACTCTGAATGGCAACCGACAAACTTTCTCTCTCTCCAACTCTCCCTCACTTTTTCCCTCTTTATTATATATATAATATATAATAAATAAATAAATGTATATATATACATACATATATATATATATATATATTATATATATATATATATATATATATATATATATATATATATATATATATATATATATATATATATGTATGTATATGATGCAATTTTCCCTAGAATTAGGTTACAACGCAACGGTCGCAACAACATTCGTTCTTTAACCGATAAATATGGAAGAAGTACCTCTGCACATAACTTCTACTACATTAGATACCTCATGCACCCACTCAGGGAGTTAATCAAAAATATTTTAAATGTCTCCTTTTACGTACTGCGCCACTCACCTTCACCTTTTCCCTTCCACTTTCTTGCTATCTACCCAGCACTGTCTATGTCATCCTTTCCTCCTCCCTCCTAAAATTCTGACTTAGATGCTCTTTATCGACTTGACGTCCTACATTCTTCACATATGCCGAAACCATGTCGAAACACTGTGATATATCATTTGCACTAATCTTTACAATATATCACTCTAGTTCTTCATTGGAGGGGTGGGTAGAGCTTTCGGCTAGCACGCAGTTGGCCCCAGCGTTCTACTCTCCGAGCGACCCAATGAAGAATTAGAGGAATTTATTTCTGGTGATAGAAATACATTTCTCGTCATAATGTGGTTCGGATTCCACAATAAGCAGTAGGTCCCGTTGCTAGGTAACCAGTTGGTTCTTAGGCACGTAAAATGAATCTAATCCTTCGGGCCAGCCCTAGGAGCTGTTAATCAGCTCAGTGGTCTGGTTAAACTAAGATTTATTTTTTCTATCTTCACATTTTTCATCCTCTCAATTCTTTTCATGCACATGTTTATTTCTACAGCCTCAACCTTCTCCTTTCTTTCTTATGAATGGAAAGACTTTGCTCATAATCCTTTCTTATATTCTTATCTCGGCTAACAAAGACAATCAAAGTCTCCTCCCAATCATTTGTTTTACGCCCTTCTGACTTTTATTCCCTCACCTGTTCTATGACTCATCTCATCGTCCATCTAAATATTTACTGGTTGCCATTTACCCGTATCAGCTTACTCTCACCCACATTTACACATGACTTTCTCACCTTGTAAACGCTTTCAAACTCATTAGTTTTCTGCGATTTCTCTTCGCTGTTCCCAATCAGTACCGTATCATCCGCAAACACGAGCCATTCCGCATTCCATTCACGATCCATTATCTCATCCCATTGCTTTGTTACTGCATCTGTAATTACTGTGACTTTTATAATACTCTATACATAAGTATACTGAAGAGACATATATAAGATTCACCACAACTTATTCGTCCTTCCTTCTCATCAACTGACAGAAACCTTCTGACATAATAACAACTAACAGAGACCGATTCAGAATTTAACGTTCAATCTAGTACAAGCAATTAAATAAATTAACCGAAATATAGGGACAAATATCGGTAATTTCACAATCCAGTAAATGAGGAGAAAATATAGAAAAGGAATTTTATACCTACCAAAAATAATAAAGCCAGCCAAACAGTAAACGCGTTATAAATGAAATAAAAAGGAAAAACCAGGAACCCACTCCGCCTGTGTCTTCCAGCGAAGTCTGGCTCTGCGGCCCGACGAGTGTGTTCTTGATAATCTAAACAGGGGGTTACGCAACGGCTCTCCTGTTTTGACTTGAAAGGAGTAGACCACAATTATATCGGAAAGCGATAACTTCGAATTCTGGAGATGATATTTTCTTTTCCTCCCGCGGCTCTTCCTCAGATTGCTCTCTCTCTCTCTCTCTCTCTCTCTCTCTCTCTCTCTCTCTCTCTCTCTCTCTCCTCCATTATTGCCAAGACGTTTCATTAATTGAATTCGAAGAAACTAGAATATTAGAGTATTCTCATGTAGCGAAGTAGGTAAGTAGGTAGAGAGAGAGAGAGAGAGAGAGAGAGAGAGAGAGAGAGAGAGAGAGAGAGAGAGAGAGAGAGAAGTCTTGATACACCAAAATTTTCATTTCTGCATGCACGCTCGTTGCTAAGTTCTCTCCAAAAAAGGGAAAAATGGAGAGAAATACGAATATTATTGCATATTCAATAAAACGAGAGAGAGAGAGAGAGAGAGAGAGAGAGAGAGAGAGAGAGAGAGAGAGAAGAGAGAGAGAGAGAGAGAGGGAGAGAGGTCTTGGTACACCAAAATTTTCATTTTCTGCATGCACGCTCATTGCTAAGTTCTCTCAGAAAAGGGAAAAATGGAGAGAAATACGAATATTATTGCATATTCAATAAAAAGAGAGAGAGAGGTCTTGATACACCAAAATTTTCACTTCTGCATTCAAGCTCATTGTTAACTTCGCTCCAAAAAGGGGAAAGTGGAGAAAAATATGAATATTGTTGCATATTCAATACAACGAGAGAGAGAGAGAGAGAGAGAGAGAGAGAGAGGGGCACCTGGATAAGCCAATACTCAGACGTCTTGCACACAGGCTTATTGCAGGCGCCAGTCCGATAAGAATGGCAAAGACATTTATAAGTCTTATGCCTTTATGGCTTCTTGCTGCCCTAGTCAAGACTGTCTTGAGAGACTTTGGGCAAGCTGTTGCATGCTGCGTTCACAAGCATGACAGTGAACCGCATATTGAAAGCATGTTTATTTTATTTTTTGTGAAGTTGGCCATCTACTAGTCAGTTAATTATAGGACGTTGACTGCCTGAAAATATTCTTAGGAATGGAATGGAATATAGACTTTAGGCCAAAGGCCAACCACTGGGACCTACGAGGTCATTCAGCGCTGAAAGAGGAATAGACAGTAAGGAGGTCTGAAAGGTGCAGCTGGAGGAAAACCTCGCAGCTGCACAATGAAACAACTGTTACAGAGGCTGGAAAGACAGATGGAAGAAAGAGAATATGAACGGGGATACAGTTAAATGAATGAAAGAGGTTGCAGCTATGGGCCGAAGGGACGCTGCAAAGAACCTTAAGTAAAAATGCCTACAGTGCACCATGTGAGGTGCACTGAAGCACTATCCCTTTACGGGAAAATATTCTTAGGTTTTCAGTCGATGATCCATACAAATTGCTTTTTATTATTATCATTGTTATAACTGTCAAGCATAAAACTATGAAAGTACTATTTATTGAATTTAATGTTAATAAAACACTCGTTTAAGAGGTGGATGGACAGTGTGGGACTTTATGCACTCTCTACAGCTAATCGTTCGAACGTTCGACCATTCAAGTACAGTACTTAGAACTTCCGTGAGGCAAAGCTTATGACTAGGTGTTTATTGTATAAATATATACTTTTATATACACATATACACATATATACATATATATACATACATGTGCTGTATATACATACAAACATGTAAAAAAATATATATACATATATATATTATATATATGTATATGTATATACATGTATATACATACATATACATACATGTATACATATACATATGTACATATATATACATATACATATATATGTATATATGCAATGTATATATGTGTATATATGTATATATACACAACACATATACACACATGTGTACATACACACACAACCACCTATATATATACAAATATACAAAAATGGTAATTTTATTTTAACTGCAATAGAGGCATTAGAATTATCTGTGGTGTTAACCTATCTAAAAAGTTGTAAACCCGTTGAAGCATATATAAGACCACTCTCTCTCTCTCTCTCTCTCTCTCTCTCTCTCTCTCTCTCTCTCTCTCTCTCTCCCTATTAATTGCAGATTGGAGTGATCAGATCACCATAAAGCTTTAGATCCAATTACGGTCTCTGTCACGTTTTGCACAATCCCCCAAATCGCGTTTGATCCGATTATTTTGCCCCGTGGCTTTGTCCCGTTCCGTACGTGCGTGTGTTTGTATTTCTTTGTTTGTTATGGCATTAATACCTGCCAGTAGATTGTTTGCTTTACTTATGGGGAGAAGGAGAATTAGGAAGGCAAACTGTATTGGATGCTTTATTTCCTTGAAGCAAGAATATTTATACATTCATATATACATACATATATACCGTATACATACATACATATATATATATATATATATATATATATATATATATATATATATATATATATATATATAATTGTATATATATATATATATATATATATATATATATATATATATATATATATATATAAATAAATGTATATATACACACAATATATATTTATATATATACATATATATAATGAATAAAAAATATATATACATACTGTATATAATGATATATATAAAAATATATACATATATATGCAGATATATATTATATAAATTTATATATACATATATAAACATACATACACATATATGTATATATATATGCACCGTGTTTGTATTAAGGTACATTTGTGTTCATATAGTACAAAATAGGGAGCCAATGGATCCTTCCCTAAAGTGTCTATGGTAAAGATTTTTTTTTTATCTTGAATCATAACGGTATTTTAGTTTACCCTGGGTTTTATTACCGAGGAAATGGTGAAAAAAGAAATACGGATCAAATGTAAATCTTATGTAATAATCGAGTTTAAGATACATACATGCGAGATTTACTGGGATATTTCGAAATCAGTTGACCTCGAAGTAAATCCAATATTACTGCAAACTCGAAAAGCCCGTGTAAATTTATCTGTCCACAGGAAAATTTAATCAATCAGAGAGTGACAAAACTAAGGCATTGTTTGATTCACTGATTAAGCTATAATAACCAGTACTTTAACTTAAACTGGTTAATTCATTTTTATTTGAATTATTCTTTCCCAAATTATTTCCACTCTTTGGGAAGGCGTTTATTCTTACTGAAGACGACTGTTAAAAATAAGGTAGTATCGTGCAAATGTTGACACTGCTACACCGTAGTAATAATATACAGAACGCATTCAAATATTACCAGAAATTTCACTTAGTTTTCAGTTTTCTTGATATTAGGGTTGCACCATTTCAGGCGTGATATATACAGTGCATATATATATATATATATATATATATATATATATATATATATATATATATATATATATATATATATATATATATATATACACACATATATACATATATATAATATACATGTATATACACATATAATTATGTATACACGTTTATATACATATGTAGTATTTGTCTGCGTAAATATGATGTATATTTAAATGTCCCCAAATTTTTAACTATCTGAGGCTAAATTGCTTATACACTTTATGACCTTCCAAACTGACCCAGTATCTAGAGAAAAATTTTTACAAATATGTATAATTTTTTACATCTGTTCAATACATTCTTGAATTTTGTACTTATGATTGTAACTAATTGAAATTCTTAATAGAATGTTAACAATAATTACTTGGTATTTAGTCTCCAAAATCCAAAGCTAATAAAATAATGAATTTTCGACTTCATATTACGTAAGCCTTAAAATTCTTCCTATTATAGATTTTTACAAATATTGCTTGATAAACGCTAATAAAAATGCATTGTCACCATTGTATTTAAAACTTGCGAATCCTTTGGTCATTTTCAATAAATCTAGTTTGGGAAGACATTCATAACGACAAAAATGCCATCTGGTACTTCTGTATTCTGCCTTAAGTGTTTTTTTTTATTGTAGACTTGCAGCCCAGTATTGGTATTTTCCTTTCCTATACTTTCAGTTTTCATTATTTTTCATAGTCCTCTGAAAGTCGCAGCAGCGATTATTATAAGGTACTACTCGTTAACTATAAATTTGAATGTTTTTTCATTGCCGATATCAAGATTTCAGCTGGATTATTAATTTGATTATTTGAACGTTATTATACTGCAATAGTAGTAGTAACCGGCAGTATATGGTGACGTGATTAGTAAATTTTTCAATTCAATAAAGCGGGAATAGCTTTATAAAATTAAAGTAAAACGTGAGCGGGGTTTTAAACAGCTGCAAAGTATTTGGCTACATCGAAAAATAACATGTCGTCTGTGAGGATCTGGGTAATCGAATTTTAAGTGTTTATTTACATACATGAACGCCCTGCAATCTGGGTCTAAATTATCAGGCCAGAAGGCTGAGCTTCACAAGTTTTGATTGGCAAAACAGTAAATTTTTTAAAAACAAAAAATACAAAGAAAAGGAAGATAGTTGAGGCTGCTCTCATGAGGGCAGTACCAAATTTGAACCTAAATGATGCCAACTAAGCTTGACAGTTTGTTGTCCTATTATGTAATTCAAGCAGCCAACCTGGATACTGAGGTCGTTGAATATTAAACAATTGTTGTTAATGGTGGAGGTTCGGCAATGACCGAAGGTGGCTATTTATATTTTTTTTAAGATTTCTGACTTTCCCTTTTTTATTTTATTATTCTGTAAGCACTGAAGAGGAGACCAGTTGTCTTGAAAATGTAGTGAATTTTAACGTTAATATTTTTCCTAAATACAACGGGATTTTTTTAAAGGTCCTTATAATTTAACCTCTCCAGTTCACTGAAAATATAAAACAAAACTTGGTTTGCAGATCATATTCAAATTTGTTATTCTGATGTGCTTTTACTGAATGTAGGGGTGAATACACTCCTAGTGTCCATTATAAATTCAATCCAATTACCCTTTTATGAACGAATTCCCACATAAAAGAAACTGCATTAATAAGTTACCAAGACACTAATCCATTTAATCAGTCATTTAATTCATAGCATGCACACGGAAGGAAATAAAGATTTACCGTATTCTTGTATTTGCATTTCATATCCAGGTATTTATTTCATATGCAGAATGGAAGGAAATTAGCTCTATTTTTAATTATTTTGTAAATAAAAGATCAATAAATACGAACGCTCATACTTTCATTTCATACATTTTTAATTTTGCACTCCTTGTTTGACATAATGGAAAATTGCTTCATTTACATTGACATTGCGCAAGTTACCGTTGAAAATTTTAAATTTTTTCATCAATATAGCTGAAATGATTTCTTGACGACCCCATTTCTTCTTAATGGGAATGTGTCGAATCTCCTATTCGTTTCATACATTTTGCACTCCTTGTTTGGCATAAGTAGGGAAAACTACTTAATTTACATTCCGCAAGTTACGTTGACAGTAATCTTTGCATCACTATAGTTAAAATCTGACTTTTTACTTCTACATTTCTTCTTAATGGAAAAGTATCGAATCGCCTATTCATGTCCTGAAAGCAAATGAATCTCTAAAAAAACTTCAGGAATGTGGTAAAAATCTACAACCGAAATAAACACGATGCAGATTACGCTACAGTTACAGGCTAGATCAGATTATGCTAGAATCATAGGATCGATACAAAAGTAAACTAAAATCACAAACGATCAGACAAAAATTCTGCTGAGACGTTAACTCCCAAACTAGTAGATCTCTTACCTTGATCAGAGCTGTTTGAATCTAACAGTGAGCAATGCAAGCTGGAACTTTTAAATTGTAGGATTATTCTATTTACATAACTTTAAACTGAGAATACAGAATGGAATAATAATACAAATAGCTTTAAAAGTGGAAGATTAGGCATTTTTAAAACTGAAGCTCAGTAATTCCGAGGAAGAGCCCATTTAAAACAGATCCAAATGTTAATTAAACTAAAGAATGTTTTAAGTTTTTGGCCAGGGGTACTAGACAAAATTCAACTAATCCAAGGGCAATGTTACCCGACACCAGTTAAAAAATAAAGCGGTCAAAGGTGCCAAACAAATTCTAGCATGTCATGTGATCAAGGATATATAACTAATGCTAACAAGTGGCCAAAAGTACACAAATTCTAACAATTCAGGTGGCCAAGAGTACCAAACAAAAATTCTAGCACGCCCAATGGCCAAGAGTACTAAAAAAATTCTAGAAAATTAAGTTGTCAATAGTACCAAAACTTCTATTAAGCCAGGTGATCAGGGATATCAAATGAATGCTAACAAGTGGCCAACAGTAGCCAACAAATACGAAAAAGTAGTGTCTCACGGTAACACAAAAATAAATAAATAAATAAATAAATAAAATAAAATAAAATGCTTACAAGTCAAGTGGCTAGGGGTATAAAATAAACTGCCATGTGTACCACCAAGCACTATTAAGCACAGCGGCCCGTGGGCACCACATAAATACCACTGAAAATGGCCAAGATTACCAAACATGTGCTATTAAGTAGGATGATCATGGGTACCAAGGAAAGGCTGAAAATCATCCAAAGGTACAAAGAAAGTGTTTAAGTGTCATTTGGTACCAAAAATGCCAACAGTCCAAGTGACGAATGGTTTGAGCTTATGATAAAAGTCAAGTGGCCAGAGCTATAGTTTTATGCGAAGGTCCAGCCAAAGCTGGCCTTGAGCTCCACAGATACAAATGGTGTAAAGTCGAGCAACTTTATATTACGGTAGGTTAGCTCACTGTGCAACTAAGTACAGCTTTATTCATTATATTACTATTATAAGCAAGCATGGGTTTGTTCATTAAAGTGTTAGTGAAGCTAAACAGAGGTCTGTTCATTGTATTATTGGCAGATATCTAATTCAATCAAGTTACCAAACTTCAAATACTGACAAATTAATTACATTGATTCTAGCTATATTTAAGTTAGTTCAGTCTTTGAACACAAAGATTCAAGTATGTACAAACGAGTGTTACATTAACTCTTGTGTACTTTTAATCGACTGGTACAGTAAAGCTACGTTAATTCTCCGTACAAGCTGAAGTAAGTCTGCAAAACATCATTTTAACCAATGCTGAATTTTTCTATATGGCTGATTATCTTTAATCAAACCGAAATAGTTTAGGATTGCTTAGAAAGTTTACATTAAGTCCGGACAAAATTTATTGGATTTTCGATTTACGCTACTAAGTTATACACATAAGATAAAATTCTAGTTAAAACTCATTTCCACGACAGTCATTTACTTTACTTTTGACATTCTGAAACAAAAGCCAGTTTACTTGAGGTACTTACAAATTTTACCTTATTACACTTACACCCCGAAAGAAAATCCTAATTAGTCGATACCTCCCATGAACCTGCCCATAGGTCATATGACCTTTGGAACAGGGCATGGGAGGGGCCTCCACCCCTACTGGAGCACCGCCCCTGTAGGGGTGGAGGTAAAGATAAAAAATTAAAAGTTGGTATTGGAAAAGAAATAAACCTTAGAAACCTTACCTTTAAGTATCATGTCAAACTTTGTAGTTTAGAAGAAGGTATTCTGGGAATTACATTTCTAACTAGAGGTTCTCATGACTTCAGAATGTAGGTTTGTATTCACTAACACCTGAAAATATAAATATTCGTCAAGCATTGAAGATCATCATTGTTAAACAACCTCACATGATTTACCGAAAGACACATTATAACCAAACCACACTTTAGCACGCTTTAGATAATATACAAAGATTAAAAGTCTAAACTTTTGCTTAGTAATTTGAAATTTCACCAGCACGCGGTCTTATTTTTTACAAAGTACAGTACATGTCACATTGAAAACTGACCTTCTTAGGACTAAGGGAAGTTACGGCTGTCAACGAGAAAAACTGCACAAAACGGAGGCGTAATTCTGTACTACGGAAAAAAAAGATTTGCTGAGCACGAGGCAATCTGAAAAAAGAATTCAATTTGTAATATGGAAATAGGATTATGATCCGTGGCTTGTTAGAAATAAAATGCGGGTATTGTAAAAATTGCGATGATTATTGAATAAAGTCTATTACTATATGAAAATGTTCTTAGATGCAGTAATTCAATATTGCAAATCAGACAACATGGAATAAAGATTTTACACTGATGGCACGCTTTGGTACGACGTCGAAACTATATGTTAATTAAGCATGTTAAGCCAACTATATTATACGTAAAGTAAGGTAGTTTAAGCAGCTGTACCAACGCGCCTCTTAAAACCAAATAATAAAGTAAACATAAAAAACTTGAAGTACTATATAAATATTAATTTTTTTCTTTTATTGATAAAATTTACAATAGAATCAATACAACGACTACATTCATATACACAATATACACAATAACAATTTACAACATTTACAAATAAAGTATGTAAGCTTTATATCCTAAACGTAACTTTTTTTTTATTTCTGGAAATTTATTTTACAATAGCATTAAATACATGTTCTCTGGTAAAAAGGTTGTCTAATTTATTTGCATAAACTTTACTCAATATAAACTTCGTTTTTTGACATTCCATTCCCTATATGAGCAATCAAGTTTGGGTTGTCTGTCAATAGGCCCAAGGATCGACCAAACCATACTCCTGCTACGAAATCTGATAGTAGCACCATTGCTGTGTTTTCGTCTTTCTTAGATGGTGTCTTGAAATCCAATTTAAGAATCTTTAGTAAACTATCAGTTTCAATTTTACAATAGCTTTTTAGTATTGACCTTAACCAAATCAGAATGTTTTTTGACGAGGGACAAAAATAAAATATGTGCATGTTGTTTTCAATATAACCACAAAAGAGACATTTATCTTCATTCGAGATTTTCATCATATGCAGTCTATCTTTGATATTAAGTATTTCATGAACATATCTATAAATTATATATATGCTCTTCTTATCAATGTACTTATTATTTACATACTTCCAAATCTGGATCCAATTAAAAAGCGGGTACAATACCTCTATCTTTGGTTTATAGTCTTTACAGTTCATAAGTAACCTGTATATTTCTTTAACAGACACCTTAGGATGATTCTTTAAACGATATACTTTCCTTAAAACATCAATCATCTCACTATAATATGATGTGATAAAAATAGTACAGTCTCTATAATTTTTTTCAGTTTCCATCAAAACACTAGCTTTTATTTTACAATAGAAATACATAATTTCAAAACCATACCTTATTTATAAAAATCTTGTTAAAAGTACGGAACATAATGGCTTTCGATTTATGTAGAATATTCATCATCCCTAGCCCACCTTCTGTCTGTGGCAAAAATACAGTATTTCTTGCAATTAGTTCACAGCTTCCATTCCATAGGTATCTAAATAAACTTCTCTGTATTCGTTTTGCACAATCCTGTGGAACTGTATATACATGTGACACATACCATGTTTTTGCTAAAATTTTTACAATTAATTATAATACATTTTTGGAACACTGTCAGCTTCCTATTCCTAAATATACCATGTTTTTGCTAAAATTTTACAATTAATTATAATACATTTTTGGAACACTGTCAGCTTCCTATTCCTAAATATACCATGTTTTTGCTAAAATTTTACAATTAATTATAATACATTTTTGGAACACTGTCAGCTTCCTATTCCTAAATATACCATGTTTTTGCTAAAATTTTACAATTAATTATAATACATTTTTGGAACACTGTCAGCTTCCTATTCCTAAATATACCTATCATTTTGTTTATCTTACTTTCTAGATTACTCCAATTTAGATTAACACTATCGTGATAATTATTACTATGATAAACACCTAGTATTTTACAGGAATCATAACGGTAATGACAGCCATTTATTGGCCATGCTGATTTGTTTCTCCATTTCCCAATGCCTAAAATTGAAGTTTTATTTCTGTTCGGATTTGCACCACTTGCCTTTTCATAATCTGTGATTATATTAAAACATTCTAATATTCCTTTGTCACTAGTAACATGATAACAGAGTCATCAGCATATCCTAGAACAGAAACGTTTAAATTATTCGGCAAACTCAATGACATGTCCACAAGCTTCTTTTTCATCATCCAGTAAAAGGGTTCCTGGTAGATGATAAATAAAATCATGGATAATGGACATCCTTGCCTTACTGATTTTTTTTATGGGAAATGGATCAGAAATATTGCCATTTATCCATGGTGCACTTTCAGCATCTGTGTAAAGCATTTGTATTGGCTGAATGAAACTAGGGTCAAAACCAAAGTTGCTCAATATAGCATATAAAAGATCATGATCCGCACGATCGAAAGCTTTAGACCAGTCTAGATTTATTAAGGCAGCTTGTTTATCATTATTATTTGCATAAAACATAATCTCTCTCATAATGGAATTCAAGTTGATGATTGACCTATCATCTACACAACATAACTGCTCGCGGGAAATGATTAAATGTAACACATTCTTCAATCTATTAGTTATTATTTTTGCTACTATCTTAAAATCCACGTTTAACATCGTTATTGGCCTCCAGTTTGTAATAAAACCTAAGTCTCCTTCCTTCGGCGTAAGCGTTATTATTCCTTTATTCATTTTGGAGATGGTCTTTCATTCAAAAATAAACTTTACTAGGCTTACAAATTCGATTTTTATTTCCTTCCAAAACATTTTGTAAAAATCAACAGTGAGACCATCTATTCTATTCCCGGACTTTTACCGTTCTTCATCCCCCTCAATGCTTTCAGTACTTCAGACTCGGTCACTTCTGAGGTTAAAATATAATTTTCACTCCTATCAATAACTTTATCTACTAAATTTAAAAATAAGTCTTGAAAAGGCTTATCACATTTCTCTTTTTTAAAAAGCTTTTCAAAATATTCCCCTATATTTAAAGTAATAGCCTTAGGGTTTACTATTTCGCTACCATCATCCCTCTTTATCTTATTTACATACGATTTAGAGTTTTTCTCCTTCCCTAACAGGTATATATGCTGAAACTTGTTCACCCTTTAATTTATCATCCATCTTTGCTCTAATTTTGACTCCTTCGCATATCTCATCTTGAATACTATTTATTCTTAATTTCAAAGAGTTCACTAACGAAAACTTGTCTTTATCATCCATCTTTGCTCTAATTTTGACTCCTTTGGAAATCTCATCTTGAATACTATTTATTCTTAATTTCAAAGAGTTCACTAACGAAAACTTGTCTTTACTTAATACACCTTTTCCTATTTCTTCTTTTAACTGGTAGTTCAGTAATTTCAATAAGCCATATTTTTCTTGGTTAATTTGCTTTGAACATGTGATACAGAATGGTTTAAGCCGGGCTTTCGCATATTCCCACCAACAGAATATTTCCAAATCTATCTTTGCTCCTCTTAATATTATTCCAAGTCATAAGAAAACTGTCTCTTACAATATCTTTATCTAGAATATTATTATTAAGTTTCCAGTACCCTTTCCCTGGCGAAGCTACATTTTCTAATTTCAAAGCTAATACTGTAATACAATGGTCAATCCAGCTAACAGGGATATTTTGAATGTTTACCACATGGTTATGCAAATCTTTTAAATAAAATCTATCCAGCCTTGAGCCATAATTCTCCCTAACATGAGTATACTCCACCTGGTGATGACATGAAAACCAAGCATCTTTAAGTTTCAAATTGCTTTTCAAGCTTACAAATGATTTTGACAGAAGTTCACTATGTGAATTTGAGCAATCCCTGTTACAGGTAATAGAATTCCAATCACCACCCATTATGATATTGTTTATATTGTTCATTAAGAAATAAAAAGTATCTGTATTAAATAATTTCTCCCTATCTTTTTTTCTTACTATTCCCAGCAGGAGCATACACATTTAATAACTGAATATTAACATTTGAGTAACGACAATTAACACTCATAACATAACCATCCATATCATTTTCAAAACTCAAAACTTCCACATTAGATGTTTTATTAAAAAAGATAGCTATTCCACCCTTAAGCGTTTGTGTATAATTAATCAAAACTTTGCAATACTTTTCAACATATTCCAGTTTCCCTTCCCCTTTTATATTGTGCTCTTGAACGAAAATTATATCAAGTTTATAAAGAAACATAAAGTTTATTATTTTAATTTGCTTATTCAAAGTATTAAGTCCATTTACGTTAACTGTAGCTACATGTATGTTATGTAAAAAAACATATACAATGCTAGGTTAAAGCATAGTACAATACTAGGTTAATCTGCTTTAAGCTTCTTCGTACACTTTCCTGTTTCATCATCTGATGATAAATTCGGGTTCATCCTTTCCATGTTTTGATGCTGGTCTTTCTTCAGCGTTATCTTAAGTTTAATGCTAGAGTCTGTTTTTGTATGCCATGTTCCAACTTCTATATCAGTATAAATTCTGTTTGGGATGCTGGTCTCTCACAATCTGTTTCCTCACTATCCGTTTTTTCCTCTTCTTTTCCATTTACTACACTTGCTGCTTCGTTTTCTGTTAATACCTCCTTTTCTTTACCATACTCATGAATCTCAACATTTGTTTTAGACGTGTGCAAGTCACTGACACCTATTGGTTGGGAAACCCTAATTCCTGGCCTTCCTTCATCGTCATCATCCTGCTCGTATTCAAGACTGTCCTCAAAAAGATCCGTTTCGTCCTCATAACTTGGCCGACCATCGATTACCCCTCTCTCCAGTTTGCCATGAACATTTTGCTCCCTCATGCAGTCCAAAGATTCCACTGAGACAAGATTTTCCTTCGTTTCTTTCCCTCGATCACTTTCAGCATTCCTTTTTGTTGTGCCTTCCCCAAGTTTTATCGAGTCGTCTTCGTACTTTCCTTTTCTTGCTCAGAATCATTTTGTGAATTATCCTTAACAATTTCTTCTGTTGTGTAATCTAATACCTGCTCTTCCATTGAATTAGGTTCCTCATCCCTGTCCTTTCCTTCGGTTACTATATCTGTAGTTTGATTTCCTTGGTTATCTCCGCTTTCCTCAACTGTTGCATTTTCTACATTGTCTTTATGCAACTCACTTGCGTTTACGTTGGTTTCGTCCTTTCCTTCCGTAGGCAGGTGAGGGAACTCTCCTTGTTTAAACTTAGACCTTACATCTTCGTATTTGCAGTCTTTAGCCACGTGCCCTATTTCCCCGCACCTAAAGCATGTACGTTGCTACCCATTATACAAGATAGTTGAAGTAAATCCGAAAACCGTAAAAGACGAAGGAACATTCTCTTTTAGTCTCATGCTAGCTGTCCTGACTCCCGTCAATAGCCCTTTGAATGGTCCGTAAGCATATTTGTTTTGCCTGATTCCTTGCACTTTGCCATATTTCGATAATATTTCGATCAGCTTTTCATCTGAGAGTTCGAAAGGAGCATTCCTTATTGAAACTTACGTAATGGATGTACTATGGTTCACAATCTTTACATTTCCCAACTGATCTGAACATACCTCTTTGCCTTCGTATTTTTCCATGAGATCATTAAACACATTTGGTACTACTTTAACAATTACTCTATTCCTATTTATAAAATGAACTCCTATAATCGAGTCATGAACCAATTTCATGTTTGAAAATAACATTCTACTAACAGCATCCATAGAAGGGTATGCAGAAAACTGTAACCCAAAGGAGTCCTTTCTCCTAAACGGTGTTGAGTATGACGTCATACTGTTACACTGAAACTAGTCACTGAAAGACTCAATAGATGGCAGCACCGTCGCCACCGTCTAGCGCAGTCTCCCCCGGCGAGGCAATGCCAGGGGGGGAGGGGCCACCACTCAAAATAAGAGAACTTAACGAAGTTTTTAAGGTTTATAACTGCATTGTCACTTAAACCACATTCACTATGCTTACTTCAGCATTAACAGCACATATTCACCGATCCATCACAACATTTTCTCGGCGAAACTGCGTCTATAGTCCCAGAAATAAGCAAAAATGAGCAGGAGCAGCTACAAAGTTGTTTACCTTATGCCTTCTTCTTCCTCCAATCTAAATATCAAACGTATACTCAACAGTAAGTCAAACAAGCACTATAATAGCATCACAAAACTTAGTTTAAAGGACAAATTACTGCCTAGTCTCTAAAAGGCTTTAAGTAATAACACTAAAATAGAACTTAAATCTGGACAACATCTTGCAGTCGAAATATTAACATTCATAAGTTAGACCACAGAGCTTTTATAACAAACAACGCAAAGGAAACTTAGTCCAGTCTGCAAGAGTTCCAGTTTCTTCAAATGGCCCTTGGTCGAAATAAACGTCGATTCTCGTTGACGATTCGTAGGTTCCACGCATCAAAGAATACTTCCGTCGCAAAATTAGCTTATTTCTCCAAATTTGCAGATTAATTATTAACAGAACAGTCATATGTTCATCCAAGAACACAGTAACACTAATGTGTTGTGTTAAGACTGAAGCGATTTCCGTTAAATATGGATAATTTAAGCTTTCTTCAGTTTTTCGTCACGTCATCATCAAGGACAATGCTGTCCGAATTACCAGACGTGGACGATGTACACCAGAAGCAAATGCATTCTTTGTTTTCGCACACCAGAAACGAATACTTTCTACGTTTTTGTACGCCAGAAGCAAAAACATTGTTTCTTTAAGAGGAAGCTAAATATATTCTACTAATCATTTAGTGATGGGCTATTGAGTCTGTATTCTATTGATACTAGGTTCTTTTGCTAAACTTGTTTCTTTGTGTCATAACAGAAAAAAATACTCACTTTATCAGTCGTGAATGAAAATTCTTCAGGTTTGCTGAATAAATGGTTTACGATGAAAGAAATACCCTTCGTATCTTATGTAGTTTTCGTTGTATGTACCATTATTTTATTCTCTCTTTATTATTATTAATGATATTTTCAAATATACTACTCTTCTTCCCTTGCAATTTCTTTCTAAATTTTTTTCAAGTGAGAAAATGTCGAGGATATCTTTAAATTGTTCTATTATACTATGATGTTCTGCAGTCTATATAACCAGCGAGAGAGAGAGAGAGAGAGAGAGAGAGAGAGAGAGAGAGAGAGAGAGAGAGAGGGAGGGAGAGAGAGAGAGAGAGAGAGAGAGAGAGAGAGAGAGTCACAGAAGTTAGCATTAACCATTACTTATTATTGCTTTTGTAATTTTGTTGATGGGTTCATTGCATTTTACCCATAAAACCATAGCGACCCTCTCAAATGACTTGCGACCCATTCTTGGGTCACCACCAAGAGTTTTAGGAACCACTGACCTACTCTAAAAACAGTTTTGAAACTCAGCGCACTTAACAGCGCCTAAGAAAAAAACAAAATAGGAAATGAAAGTAACGATGTTACTAAGAAAACATAAAAGAGAAAATGAAAGTGCCGAAATCACTAAGTAAAAATAAAAGAGTAAATGAAAGTGACGAAATTACCTAGGAAGGTAAATGCAGTGGGGAACGAGGGAGGTCAACGATGGAAAAGAGGACAGGTAATGGAACTGAGAGACTTGAGGTGAACCTTTTGAGAGCGGACAAAGTAGGATTAAGGAGTTATTGGAATGATTTCAGGTTACCAGCTACTAGTTATGTCCTAGATTCTCGGCTTCAGTCCATCAAAATAAAATAAAAAATAAAACACTGGAAACAATCTTGGAACACGTTTCAAAGAATCTAAATAATTGTGTTAAAATTTTATACTGAACTGAACCCCTCGTTTATAGTACCTCTGACACTTAGGCCCGGACAATCAGTCCTATTTTCATTCAATTTCAACTATTTCATTTCCATCCAATTAATGTTTGTAACCTTCACTGTATTTGCAACCATTCAGAATCGGTTTCCATTATCAGTTCTGTTCATAACCCCCTCAATCTTCATTAATGTTAGTTCTTCATTGGACCGGTTGGTATCGTTCTCGGCTAGCACTCTGCTGGGCCCGCGTTCGATTTCCGACCGGTCAATGAAGAATTAGAGAAATTTATTTCTGGTGATAAAAATTCATTTCTTGTTATAATGTGGTTCGGATTCCACAATAAGCTGTAGGTCCCGTTGCTGGGTAACCAATTGGTTCTTAGCCACGTAAAATAGGTCTAATCCTTCGGGCCAGCCCTAGGAGAGCTGTTAATCAGCTCAGTGGTCCGGTTAAACTAAGGTATAATTAACTTTTCACTAATGTTTTACATTTCTTATTCACCTCATAATTCACGCCAGACTTACGAAATCTCATTTTAATTATGCATTTTGTAATCGTAGAGTTGTAGGTTTGGCTCTGGATTCTCCCCGGCAATGATCATCCTGTATCTCTCTAGCAGGCACTTCTGTTCCATTTAACCAAACCTTTGGCAACAGAAACACAAGGTGACTTGATATCTACCGCTTACATTTTACTTTCCTCGCTCTGGTTTTATTTAAATCTTGCCAGCAATTCTTGGCTTTTCAGCAAGTGTTTATTTCTTGCAATCAGGTTGTTTGTTAGATTTCCATTTTACTTCACTTGACACATAACATAATTCTGGGTGACAATTTCTTCGCAGTGTTTATAGTTACGTTGTCAACATCATCTGTCTTACGATCAGCGTCATCTCTCTCAGTTTAATAATTAATAACTATTTTCCTCTTTGTAAATTTGCTGTCAGCAACTGGAATTCCTCCCAGAACGTCAGCTACTTCTTTTAACACTCCTCTCATTGTCTGAGTCTTGGCAATCAGAAGATTTTCTTAGCACTCTTCTTCCTCTTCTTGACTGCTTCAGTATACGGAGAAATTTACGCCTCAGCAATGAATACCTCTCCTATCCTGCTGATGACCTCATTTTTCACTTCATTCACCTTTGCGTAAACGTGATTAACTATCTACCCTATTGTCAGTCCCATTTTATCTTTCAAAGTTTCCCACTCATATTTCAGATGATCTCTCAGCACTTTCCAATCAACACACATCGCAAATCCAATTTACTTTTTAGGTTTTCATTTTTCACTCCATCAAGACCGGCACATTTCTTGTGTGCTCTGTTACAAAAGTACAAAACGTAACACTAATCAGGCACTGTCCGTCCTCCGCCCGCATGGCACGAACTGCAAACACCCATCATGGGATGGAATTGATAATCGTGTTAAGTTTAAGTATACCGTAGTTTAACCAGACCACTGAGCTGGTTAACAGCTCTCCTAGGGCTGGCCCGAGGGATTAGATTTATTTTACGTGGCTAAGAACCAACTGGTTACCTAGCAACGGGACCTACAGCTTATCGTGGAATCCGAACCACATTATAACGAGAAATGAATTTCTATCACCAGAAATAAATTCCCCTCATTCTTCATTGGGCGGTCGGAGAATCGAACGCGGGACCAGCAGAGTGCTAGCTGAGAACAATACCTGCCCGTCCAATGAGGAACTGATAATCGTGTTAAGTTAGCCTTAAACATTAAGAAGTCACTGTATAGTTCCCAAATAATCACAAGGGACAGTTTTTTAGCCACTAGATGCAGAAACAAAAAGCAGACACGCCCGATCGCCACCACTACTCACAACTAACTTCAGTAAAATTTAAGTGAAGTCTAAGTATTATGACCACTTCTTCCGTTACAACTAAAACTCTAGTGATGAAAATATGAAGGACTTAGGTCTATATTCTGTTTTTAGATTGGTTGCTTGGTAATTAAATGCTATAGCTACGTGGTAACAAAAGTCCACAATCGCATCTGGATATGGCATTTTATTGGTTATAGACCCATCTTTCAAGAAAATATCTCATTACCTGTTTTTCTTCTTTTATTAAAATATAATTTTACAATTCTTACAATTTGTAATATTGTATATACACCATAATATGTTTACATAAGTAAAATTAGTAATTAAATTATATTCACTACATTACCTGTTTTGTCTTGCAGACCAAAGCTATGAGTCCTACGTGGTTTCGCCATTATATTTGAAAAGTTTGATTCATTGTGTAATGAGAGTTCAGTGTCCCTCCGAACGGAAACATCTTGCTTTTCATCATGAAAGACGTATAACTTCAAACTGAGATGCTAACGATTATTCAGACTATTGATTTGATATAAACTATGGCCATTGATTTGATATAAACTATGGTCCATCCTTTCAGGATCTTCACTCAGATGTGATTTGATTTTGGCCTAGAATGCCATTTTCATATTAAGTGGCTTGCTTTGTGAAACAAGGCACAAAATTTTAATTTGAGGAGACTCACTATAAGCAGCTAATCCGATTCCATACCCCTCTAAACCCGGTTACCCCAACACGCAGATGACCACACCTGGGCAGACTTCTTGTTTCGCTGAGCTGTCATTAGTAACGCATTCTCACCCACTAGCAGAACTGTTCTGATTAAATGTGCTTTACGCCAGTTGCTTATTTGCAGATGTATGCTTCTGAGATTAAGAACTTGAATCTTTCAGTACCAGGCCTGGACCAAAACTATCAACAGGGATAACACAGAATTTATTAAAAATCACATAAAAACTTATGACTGGAAGCAGCAATCGTTCGAAAGCGGAAGCTCCATAGTTTCAGTTCCTAATTCGGCTCGAAAGGAGAAAATATTTTTGCTGCATCGGACCGTACCTACGTTAACAGCGGAACGTATTTGAGGTATTCTAATCAGCTGCGGAGTTTCCTCTTTGATGATTTTGTGGCTGATTTTCTGAGGAGTGATGCAATCACTTGAGATACTTCCATCTCAAGAGAAAATTCTCTATTTATCTTTCTGTATTCTATTTTTTTTCTTATCATACTTACTAGGGTATTTGAAGCTGCCAAATTTTAATCTAATAATACTTTCAGTGAGTAGCCTATCATTTACTGAAATGGAAAAACCAATCCACAGTTATGCAGCTGTACAAATACATTCAAAAATAAAGTTCTCTGTGTTAGCTTTATTTCTGAATATACAGTATTTGTACAGTTACAAAACTGTGTATTGGTTTCTTCATTTTAAGACTCATGCTACTATGAGTATTTTTAATTCTTAAATACTAAATTTTTATAGCTACGATAAATGACATTGATCCCAGCGCACGAGATTTGGCCAGAAATCCATGCATTTTCCAGACGTAGACATCATTGTCGAACATGTTGCATTCCACAGAAAATAACCCAATAATGCTGGTGGAATAACTGTATAACCCCTTTTAGCACTGAAGCTTTGATCCAGATGACATCGCGGGGGATACTAAAAGTAAGGTCAAATCGCCGGGACTTAGAAAGGCAGAACGTTTGACTACGCTTTGTAGAATCAAAAGAAAAACCTCGGAGTTCATTCTGGACACAAGTACACAAAGAGAATCCATGAAGCAAAGGTAAAGCCTTGAAAGCGATGCTCCTCTTCACTGCAACTCTTCTGTGAGTGGCAGAGTTTTTCGCACTCTGCATCAGAGACAGCCAACTGGAATCGCTTTCGATCAGAACACGACCTTTGATGAAGCCTTGTCTGCCAAATAAGCCAGGTTGAAAGACGTCGTCAGGGTACATGAAATACCGATGTCCCGCTAACAACGTTACAAAGGAATTAGAACTGATTGCCAGTGATAGTTTGTTGACAACTGTAAAGTTCTCTCTCCCTCTCTCTCTCTTGACGACCAGTGTTTGATTCTCGAACCAGACGAAGAGGGACGAACGGCCTACTTCCATAAAATCCTGTATACCATTGTTGACCCAAGAATTAATTCATTACCTAGTTGTTAGTCGACAGCTGTGGGTCGCATCTAGGGAGGAGAGATGGAAGACATGTGCTCATGGGTCGTCCAAATGCATACCATAACAACGGGAGGGCCTTGACGAGGTGATTCACCCCACTTGGGTGAAACTATTCCCAAGATATTCTCTCTCTCTCTCTCTCTCTCTCTCTCTCTCTCTCTCTCTCTCTCTCTCTCTCTCTCTCTCGAATTTTGGACAGCAAGGCATCGCCATATCAGGTACGAGTTTAAAGATACTTTCAAGCGATTTTTCTCTGTACAAATTTCCGCAATTGATTCTTGTGAACAATTTAAGTAACTTTCATACTCTACCTTAGGTTTTCGTGTTTTCAACCCTTTCCAAAATGAAAATTATTTGAAATAACTTGGAAACAGAAGAAAAAATTACTGAGAAAATGTCAATAATAATGGAGAGATATAAATCATAATATTGGATACAGTGAAAGGAAATGCAAGATGTAAAGAACAACCATCATCACGAATAGTTATCAATTACACTTGAAAAATTTTCACTCTCCTTTCGATGATGAAATCATCTTCTCATATAATAAACAGAGGCCAGTCTTAACAAAAGAACCGTAAATCGACAGTGTTCAACCAAATACCCAGTGCTTAAGCATTAATAGATTCTTTTCAGTTACCCCTTAAACAGAAGCAAGGACGAATTTGTCCTGGGTGTACAACGCTCTTGTCCTTGTCCAAGAATGCTGACTAAATGGTCCTTGAAGGTGACGTGACTACAACTGAAGAAGTGTAATAAAGACATATCATCTCGGGAGTTTTAGTTTTTAGTGAGTGGTGTTTAGTGTTCTTGAGGTATTAGACGCGGGATCCTGGTATCATATGGACGGTTGTTTAACTTGTCTGGTGGGTTCTCTTGGTGTTGTATATTTGAAAAGTGGTCAATGAGAGGGACAGTCGTCTACGCGAAGGAAGGGTAACTTTCACTTGAGCTAACGGTAAGTTTTCATTCTTCTTTGTTTTAAAACCATATTAGTGTAACTTTATCTTTAGACGCACTTGAAATATTCATTAGTTACCTGTATTTTTCATTTCGTGATACAGTGGATATATTCTCGTAACATATTTATTGAATTAGTCTTTGTCGTGGAAGTACCTTTTGCCCTTAAGTTTGTAAAATTTATTCCAAATTTGGATATCGTTTAACTTCATTGTTTTCATATGGGTTTCAGTTCTAGGTAAAGGAAATTTTGAAAGCAATTCAATAACTATTTTTATTATTCTCCTTATTGTCTATGGATTTTTTTTGACGTGTAGCAAGTGGCAATGCCTGTGTATTAGTGTAGTTAATATTTGAGTAATGGATCATTTAGTTGCATACTACAAATTCAAACTTTTTCAGGATCTGGTGAGAATGGCTAGTTATTTTTCCTAACTGCACGTTGCGTTTTTAGACGTGGATGTGCTCATTAGTTTACAACTTTACCTTTCTAGGAAGGTTAATATTCGGTCTGCTATATGGTTTAAAATCTACTGCCACTGCTAAAATGTATTTAGTTCTTTATTATTTTGCTTTTTAAGGTTTTTTTGTTAAGTGTTGATTTTTTTTAAGTGTTGATTGTCGTTTAATGCACAAGAGCAAATTGGTTTATGTTTAATGTGAAAATTTACATTTTTCAGATGTTCGTAGCTTTTATCAAACAACTCTGAGGAATGATCTATTCGGATCTGCATTTTGAAACCAGAGTAGTATTTTCGAACTGCTGTCGTGGAGGAAAAAAAATGAAGACCATCCAGGCTTTAGCAATCTAATTTTGGATACTCGCCTAAGGTAAGTCTCAAGTTTTTCTTTTTTTACCAAACCATGTAACCTTTTTTTTTTACCTCCACCACTACAGGGGCGGTCCCCCTGTAGGGGATGGAGCCCCCCTCCTACCGCCGCGCTCCGTAGGTCTTACGACCCGCCGGTAGGGTTGTGGGAGGTTTTAACTAATACAATTTTGCTTTTCAGGTGGCAAGTTCGTTAAAGTAACCATTTTTAGAAGTTAACGTACCGTAACTAAATTTTCTGTTGCTTAAGCTTTAAAAGCTTGAAGTAACGTAACTGCTTGCTTACTTTTAAAAATTAGAAAAATTATTTGTTAATTCTAAGCCGTAGTTCCGCGGTGAGCTAGACTATGACAATTGACGTTTTCCTGTTATTTTACTTGCTTTAAAATAACATGCGTTACAAGAATTTAAAGTAATATTTTGTAGGCCGGCTGTAACTAATGTAATTGACCTTTGAAGACTACACTACCGACGGGGTAGAGCTAAGCCCACATTCGCGGCGCGACCCCACCCCCCCACCCCCACCCCCACCCCCCTCCACCCCCCCACCCCCACCCCCACCCCCCTCCATAGCTAATACGGCAAAATTGTAACCAGTAAACACCCCTAAAAATACCAACCTAACGTAGGGTGTTTACTGGTTACAACTTTGCCGTATTAGCTATGGAGGGGTAGGGTGGGGGGGGGGGCTTGCCGCGGAATGCCGGCTTAGATCTAACAGTCGTGTAGTCTTCAAAGGTCAATTGGCAGTTTAGTTACAGCCGGCCGATGAAAATATTACTTTAAAAAATTCTTGTAAAGCAAAGCAAGTAAAATAACAGGGAAAACGTCAATTGCCACAGTCTAGCTCACCACGGAACTACGCTTTGAATTACCAGTTATTTTTCACTAGTTTTTAGGTGTCTTTCTACGTAATTTAAGGTGTGCAGCGAAAAGTTATCAATGACTGGTAATTTTTTGTTATAACCACTGTTGGCATAGGGCTTAAAGTATTTTGCTTAGTCTAAAACTTCGGATGATCGAGCATCACTTTAGCTAAATTTAACTTTATAGATTTCCATTTTGAGTCTTCATCTCTAGAACCTGGAAGGATATTAACTTCTAAATGTTTTAGTACTAAAATTAGTTGATTTGTAATTTTTTATTTAAACAACGTTATTATTTTGCTTTTTAAATGCTAATTTGGTCCCATTTTTTAAGATTAACGTTGAAATTTTTGAATTAACCGTTAATGACAACGTAATACTTAATCAGAATTTGAGGTTTTTGTAACCTTGCTGAACTAATCTTACCATTTATACAGTTAACACACCTCTGTTTAGATACGGTTTTGTACAAATCTTCTAACCTTTGCTCATATATAGTAGCTAGTTGACTATAACATGAATGAACCTAAGTTAAACAATACAAAGTGATTTGGCATTATGCTGTTTGTGTAAGGCCAGATTTTATTTCGCTTAGTTTTTGTACACATCATCGGCCACTGCGCTTGTTAGGATTTTCTTGGTATCACTGACCATTTGTCCAGATGTGCTTCGATATCTTAGTCAAAGGATTTTAAGGTTCGGTCGGTTGTCAAGTTTGAATCTGGATCTTTCAAAAATTTATAGGTTTTCTATAGGTCAAAGGATTTAAGATTCGGTCGGTTGTCAAGTTAGATTCCATCTTTAAAAAATTTTACAGGATTTCTGACAATTTTAAAAATGTCTTAGTTCCAAAATATTGTCTAAAATATTGTAATGACAAATGTAGTTTATTTTTTTCTTAAACGAATTTGTCTAGATAATGGTATTCAAGGCTACTGGCCTGGCTCGCCGTAATGGATTCAAACGAAAGCTGTGTTTGTGGCTTCGAAAGGTTAGAGGTTAGGAACCACCGACAATAAGGCTGCTGTTCTGACTTCTCATACAAGTCAGTCATAATTCCGAATCTCTCTCTCTCTCTCTCTCTCTCTCTCTCTCTCTTCTCTCTCTCTCTCTCTCTCTCTCTCTCTCTCTCTCTCTCTGTTCTGCTTTCAGGACAAGATGATCTGACATAATTCCACTAGGAATAAATGACTTAAATAATGTGGCAAAGAACTGGACGAAAATAGAATGTTTTGACAACTGATGAAATGTCAAGTAAGGGAAGCGGTTTGTGATGTCATACAACAGTTGTAAAATCAATAAAATAAATTTTATAAGTCTATTTTCATTCTATGATTAGAATTTTCTTGGAGTTTTCAAATAAATTAAGTGAAATGCCAAATTACGAGGCCTATCTTTATAGATAAGTGTTTTCAACACAAGCCGGACTACATTTGTCAACATAACGTCCGTAAAACATTATTTCCGTGACGCTACTGATTTAGACGCTACTGATTTAGATCAATTACCCAGCTAAAAATTAAAACAGAATATAGTAGTCTTGAGTTAAATCCATAATTGTGCACCTAGTTTACAAAAGTAGTGAATCTGAGGAAATTCATGAAGAGGCAAAAGTTGACCAGAAACAGGTTAAAACACTACAATGTGTGTGCAATTAAGAACTAGGTCTTTAAGGATATACAACGCTACAGTATGATCATGTGAACTTACAGATGCTGACAGTGTCGTGCACCAAGGCACAAGTTAATAATATCTTACATTATATTGGAAGTTTCATGATAATCCTTATAATTACGAAACAGTCTTTACAGCAGTAACCAGCTAAATCTGGACTGGTAACTACGACAACGCAGCTGATTAAAACAAATTAACCACTGCAATAGGTGAACTAATACTGCACAATGACTTGATACAATTCTTGAAATTTAAAACAAATCAGCGAGACTCTCAAAGACAAAATTAAATAAGGGATCTTCAGAGATATTGAATTTGGGCTGAATATCTGCTATATAGTCTGGTTTCTAAATAGTTCTCTGGTCCTTATCCAAGCTTAAAACGTAATGTACTGACCACTGAAATTAAATTTTTGGTTAGAATGGATGAAGCACAATCTTATTAGAAATATTGACCAGAAAATTTAGTAAATATTTGTAGTGTTTAAATATTTTAAGGTTACGGGCTTCAGTGTTTAGGACGGAATTGATTTATTAGACTTCGTACACCCAATGGCTAAAAATTGTTTGTAAATATTCAGTATGTGCACTCGAATAAGATCCATTACTTGGAGGAGATCTGAAACCGAGTCCGCAAAATTATTTTTACTAAGAAACTTACTGAAGGTCACGTTTGACGCCTAATTTCTGAGGATTACGTTTAGATAAACCAAATAATTTACACACAAGCTTACAAGCCACAAAACACTAATACTTGTTCCGCTGTCGAGAGTGAAGCAAATGGGTTTAGGTATTGAACGACTGGGAAATAGGTAGTTTGATCATTCGTTAGGTACTTTGTCGAAGTGGATAACGAGTGTGTACCTTTTCGATTAAATTGTTACAAAGATATTTTTACAAAGATATTTTTATATGTAATAGATAGGCAGAAGCAGAGGTGGTAGTATGTTTTATTTCTTACCAGTGATACCCAATATACAGAAAAATTCAGAGTTAATTATGAAATGACGTACACCAGTTTAAATCTAGAGCTATGTGGTTTGTGATATGTACCTGAAGTACTCTTAAACTGGTATTGCACTACTATAAAATAACTATCAAAATTCGTCTAATATCAAACATACTGCATTACATAAAAATATTAGGAAACTTATGGCCTGTCCACACTAGCGGGCATGCCCGTCGGGCACTTCCGGCCGTTTATATTTTCTCAAGCTTCTGAAGCAGTGTTACCAGACAATCGCATCGCTCTGGCTCCATACTCGGTCGGTCAGTTTAGTGGAATGGGTTATGGGAACAGTGTTTGCCCGTCGGGCAGTGCCCGCTAGTTGTGGACAGGGCTTCAGGCATTATCCCCAGGTGAGAAGCATTTAGGACTCAAGATTCTGTACTTAAACAATTCTGTCTTTAAACCATTCAACAGTGGGGTCTTATGGGGCGTATGCTGATGGTATTGGTCTATAGTGTCCACCTGCGTTCAATCTACAGTTGCTGACTAATCAAGTTAACTGGTTAACAGCTGACTTAAGGTTGTTTCACCACTAAAAAACAAATGCAATTTGTTTAGTTTCAGTAAAAAAAAAGTATCTCCGAGACTCTTCATCCTGGAGGAACAGCCCATTCAGTTTGTAACATCCTTTTAAGTACTTTATTTATATTTCAGGGTGATCTACAGAATACTCGAGGATATACAGTAGATCGTACACAAGGTAGATTTTACATAATCCACCAGTTCTTTACGACAATTTCATTTCGAGTTTAGTAAATTTTTGTTGAAACAATATTGTTTAAGAATATATGGTGGTGAGTTGTGGACTGCTTGTCTGCAGGTCCTTTGAAACAGTTTGCAGTAGCTTACTATAAGGCAATTAAAAAGATCCAAAGTCTCCACTCAAACGGCAGGGCTGCTCACTATTGAGTATTTAGTTAAAAAACTGTAAATTACCTACAGGGTTGAGGTTGTGGGCACGGTGAGAGATTTTATGCAGTATAATCACACAGAGTGCTTACAAACTTCAGACCTGCAGGAAATTTTCAGTTATTTTAACTAAATACTGAAAACTGAGCAGCCCTGCTTTTTGCTATAGTGATCAGATTCTTGAGTGGTGACTAAATCTTTTTAAATTGCCTTATGGTAAGCTGCTGCAAACTGCTTCAAGGGACCTGGAGACTTGTAACACCAATCCACAACTCGCCACCATACATTTGTAAACAATATTATTTAAAACAAATACGAGATTACTACTTTATCAACGAAATTAAATTTTCGTAATGAGCTGTTGAACTCTTAAGTAAGATTTACTATACGTACGATCTATGTCTTCAGTATATCTTAAATTAACCCGAATTTTAAATCTTCAGTACTTAAAAGGACGTTACAAACTGAATGGGGCTGTTCCTTCAGCTTGAAAAGACTCTGAGATACTTTTTCTTTGTTGGAACTGAACTCCTTACACGTATTTCCATTGTTAAAACATTCTTAAGTCAGCTGCTAACCAGTGAACTTGACTAATTAACGACTGTAGACTGAATGCAGCTGGAGGCAATAGACCAATATCAGAGCATACCCCCCGTAGGAGGGTAGTGCTGTCAGTGCTCCTCACTTGGTGGCATTTTAAATGACATTTACAGCGTGCCTTCGGTCCCTAGCTGCAACCCACTTTTTAACCTTTTACTTTATCTCAATTCCCTCTTCCATCCTTCATTCTTGTAGTTCAATCAATCCAGCTCCCTCTTTTCACCGTCTGAACCTCCGGAAGTGACACAGTTCTTGACTTTCCAGCCTATATTTCATAAATCATCATCATCAGCGTACGCTATTGGCAGAATTGTATAAATATTAGGAAGTAAAGCAGGCAAGACCCCTAACTGTCTTACGTCATTACTACTGTAAAAGACATCGGCACTGCTCTTCAAACCCTACGCAAACTTCCTGGCTATTGGGACAGAATTTAAACAGGTTGATACACATCTTTAGTATTTTAAGATCCATCAGTCTCAATATCTTATGATTCTCAATATGAAAAGCTTTTCCAATATCAATACAGCAGGAATTTACAGACGAACCAGATTCAGCACAGTTTAATACAGTTTCCTTTAATTACAAGAAGAGAGAGAGAGAGAGAGAGAGAGAGGAGAGAGAGAGAGAGAGAGAGAGAGAGAGAGAGAGAGAGAGAGAGAGAGAGAGAGAGACCGGTGACAAAATTAATCAACGCCCCACCAAATCCTTTTGGATTTGCATTCAGTATCAGATTTTGTTTTTATTTTCCACATTACATTGTATTTACTGCATTTTGTTTTGTTTTAGGAGATGATCTGACTTGGCAGTAATAACCTTGATATCGAAACAACATACTCTAATTGCAGTTTCCAGCGGAGATGGGCTATTCTGAGTATTTCATACATACACGTATGTATATATGTATAGTATATATATACATATATATGCATACATATACATACATATACATACACACACACACTTATATATATATATATATATATATATATATTTACATACATACCGTATATATTGCTAGAATTTACGAAACTACTAATATTAATTGTAGCATTAAATATCCACTCATAAGGCTTTCGTAAACTTTTCTATTACAAATCTCTTTTTTTAATCTACGTGTTCAAGTCTCATTTGATCTCAGCGAAGTATGTCTTACTCAACAGCCATGTCCATATTGCATCACTATATTTGTCGTACGATTAATCCCATAGCCGAGAGAAATCTGCAACGGAGAAAAAGTTCCGAGAGAAAGCATTCACAGCAACACTTTCCCCTTAAGGCGAAAGTGAACCATCTACGTCCGTCATTCTTCCAAGCCCTGAAGTGTTTCCAGATATGTAAATCCAACGACGGCGCTCTCTCTTCTTCTTCTTCTGCTTTGTAAGACTTGAGGGAAAAGTATTTCGCTCGTTACTCTGTCCCGGTCTCGATGTTTTCGTCTTTCCTTTCTTACAATGTTTTTTTTACTTTACATCTACCCTTAAGGTTAGTGAAGACTACGTTTTTTTACTGATTTTTCTATGACTTTCTTTTTCATGTTTGTTTATGCTAAATATACTTTCTTCTGTATCCAAACCTTCCTATTTATCTAATCTTAAATGGCTTATCATTTATTTTGACTATTATTCTGTAGACTCATTTTTTATTCAAGAAACGTGGGCTCCTTCTGTTAAGGATTATAACTTCCCAAAAAATTCTTTCATATTATGCTTCTTCAGTGAAGAAAATTAAAGAAAACAGAATTTTCTGAACACGTTTAAGAATATAATAATCGATTTAGGAAAACTGGTTCGTACAAGCATATTCGACAGTTTGCCACTGTGAATGCGTAAATATTGATGAGAGAGAGAGAGAGAGAGAGAGAGAGAGAGAGAGTATGGCTATTTAAGGAAAGGATTCGGATATCTCAGAAGGGAATTTTCTTGAGACATTGCGCCTTGGGAGAAATTGCTGATTGAATTGGGCAAGACCATTGGACTTTCATTACGTCACAAAAAAGAGAGAAGAGACAGTCGAACCGCTGACCATCTTTGTCTTCCTTCCTTTTTCTTCCTTTTCTTTGAGAGACAGACCCAGTCATTTAGTGTCTGGGTTTTTCATCCAGGATTTAACTCTAGAAGACAATCCCCCGTAGCTGGGTAGTGTCGTCAGTGCACCTCACGTGGTGCACTGTAGGGCATTACCTAAGGGTGCTTGCAGCGTCCCATCGGCCCCTAGCTGCAACCTTTTCATTCCTTTTACTGCACCGCCGCTCATATTCTCTTTCCTCCATCTGACTTTCCACCCTCTCTAACAATTGTTTCACGGTGCATCTGTGAGGTTTTCCTTCTGTTACACCTTTCAAACCTTCTTACTGTCAATTTCCTTTTCAGCGCTGAATGACCTCATAGGTCGCAGCGAATGGCTTTTGGCCTAAATTCTATATGGTATTTTATTCTAGAAGACAATATTTTCTCCTCTCTCTCCATTTTCCTCTGAAGAAAACCCATTGACCCTTGACTGACTTAGGCACTGAAACATGTAAGTAGTGGTCAGGTGACTGTGGTCAGTCACAGGGAATTGCCAAGAACCGAATTGTTATTTCCTCATGGAGCCGTCCCTTCAGCAGTGAATAAGGTACCTGGGGGTTGGACGACTGATGGTGGCAATCTGGATGAGAAAGGCACAGTTTACAACTGCAATATATATATATATATATATATATATATATATATATATATATATATATATATATATATAATATATATATATAACACAAATTTGTATATACAGGGTGTTTCGAAATTAGAGACCCCTCCCTCTACAGCATAAACCTAAAACTGATATGGGACAAAAACAAAAGTAATTCAGAACAGATGTTTATTTAAGTTTCTCTCTGAGTATTTAATATTTTGTGTGGCTTCCATCTGCCTGTACCACAGCTGCATTCTTCAGGGGTATGATTTCAGCAAATTGCAAAAAGCTGAGACTCAAACTCCATTTCCCTGAGCACCTCGGTCACCTCTCTTCACAGGTCATTGAGGCTTGGTGTACCATCATAGTTTACTGTGTGTGCTTCAACACGATCCTTTAAGATACTACCAACGTTTTCACACACACCATTAAGGTCAGGGGAGCTACTGGAAATTCACTTGACGAGAGAATCGATACCACTGTTTCGAAGCAGCTCCTGTGTCTGAAGAGCCTTGAGACATGGTGCCCTTATCACGCAAAAATGTGACTTCTTCAACAGATAACATATTTTCAGGATTTTTGAGGAAAGGAAATACTCCACCAGTAAGGCACAGTTTCTCTGAAGTATTCGCCATTCCATGACTGTCCTTGTTCTTTGATGATCCACATTAACCGTTTGGCTGTGAAACAGAGAAAAATTCCCAAACATTCAGGAAATTTCACAACTTGGCAATAGCGCACATCATCGCTGATATCATCCAACTTTGGCAGCCCAAATGATGTCATTTTTATGATTTGGCTTCCTGACTGTGTAAATGAAGAATTCATCTGATACAGCAACATGGAGAAAGTCAGCTTCATCCCAATCTTTAAGAAATGAACCACAAAACCATGCACGGTCTTCTCTCTGTTGCTGAGTGATGTTGGGCTTGCTGATAACATGAAATGGCTTGGATACCAGATTTTTTCAACTCACAATATACAGTACTATAACTTCTCTTCTTTCCCCTTTTTGTTTCTAGTTCAAGCGCCAATTTACGTAAAGACTTTCTGGTCTACCCACTGCCTCAGCTATGATGTCTTTTGACTCCTGAGAAAGGACTTCAGGCCTTCCAAGATTCTCACTCTTTTCACGATGACAGTCATATGGATTTTTGTTCCAGTTTCTTTTAACAAAGGATTCATCTCTTTTAATGTATTTAGTTATCCAGGAATGTGAAATGAAGGATGCGCCAGCACCCCTGGCCTTTCTGAAGGTTATAGCCCAGATTCGGTCAATCCGTCTGATTTCCTCCAAGTCGTTAGCCATGGCTGTATCTAACTCCGTCACTCAGTCGAAAATACAAATGTAAAATGAAAAATAGCTTAATAGAAACTTAAAATAATGTACTTGGGAGATAGGCTATAGCAGAAAACTTCATAACTTTCCATTTGTTCTGTGGAGGAGGGGGGCTCTAATTTCGAAACACCCGGTACATACACACATGTATATGAACATTATGTATGCGTGTGTCTGTGTATGTGTGTGTTTATGAACATGATAGCACACATACGCAAACACCAACATCTGCATATGAAGATATTCAAATCTGAAGGGATTAAACAACGAATCCCAGTATAGTTTTCCTTCCTGGTTCTCCTTCTCCCCTTAGGTAAAGCAAACAATCTACTGGCAGGTATTAATGCCATAACAAAACAAAGAAATACAAACACACGCACGTACGGAACGGGACAAAGCCACGGGGCAAAATAATCGGATCAAACGCGATTTGGGGGATTGTGCAAAACGTGGACAGAGACCGTAATTGGATCTAAAGCTTTATGGTGATCTGATCACTCCAATCTGCAATTAATAGGGGGGAGAGAGAGAGAGAGAGAGAGAGAGAGGAGAGAGAGAGAGGGGAGAGAGAGAGAGAGAGAGAGATACCGATACCGTAGAGGGTTCACGGTGGTATAACATCGGGACAACCTATTCATTCTTGTGATGTCAAATAAAAATAATTTTTGAATAAATAAATTCTTCATAAAAAACGGCTACGAGAAAAAACGAGAAAGTTCACACACACACACATATATACTATATATAATGTATGCATAATGTATATTTATATATATATATATATATATATATATATATATATATATATATATATATATATATATATATATATTATATATATATATATATATATATATATATATATATATATATATATATATATATATATATATATATATATATATAAATATATATATATATATAAGATAGAGAGAGAGAGAGAGAGAAGAGAGAGAGAGAGAGAGAGAGAGAGAGAGAGAGAGAGAGAGAGAGAGAGGTTCACCTTGGAGACTGTTACCCTAGGAAGGGCCTACGACAAGTGTCAAAAAGGACCTAGGTGAGGGCTGGGAATCTCTCGATAGAGAAGTGTCCGTTGGCTATTGGATGAGCCCTTTTGCAAAGAGGTCCACGCAGACCACATAAGTCAAGTCTATTTATATATGACCCCACAGCCTGTGCATTGGTGTCCTCACCGCCCTGCCTGGTGAGGAAGTCTCCATAAGGTTTGGGTCGATGGGTCTACAGTGTCAGCTATCTCCGAAGCTTTTCATTCAAATTTTGGTATATTCACAGAGTCTGAGTTAGCATTACGAACACACACACACATTATTTATATATATATATATATATACATTATATATATATATATATATATATATATATATATATATAGATAGATTTTTCTTTTATTTCAAAACATTAAAAAAATATATTTACAAAAGATGCCACATTACAAATTAATAAAGAACAAGAAAGTTTTAGATATAAAATGTTCTAAGAATATAGGTAGTTACTAGGAACTTAAACGTATGGAGGACGGTTGAAGGAGGAGGTACATCTCAGGTGGTCCTTAAAATACATTTATGGCGACGTTTCAAAATACAAGGTTTCATTTTCAAGCTCAAAAGACAAGAACAACAATAAAATTAACATTAAAAACGCTAAAATACAAACGTAAGACAATACATCATAAATACCGAAATTAAATCTAGCTATAGCAGAACTAACCGTAAACAGAGAAATGAAGGACGAAATGTCAAAAGAAACAAACCAGAAATGACAAAAGGCAACAGTTCACGTAAAGTAAAGAGTTGTCGAAGAAGACTGCCTGTTCAACTGAGGAACACGTTGTTTAATAAGCAAAGATTCCAGGATTGTCAGCAGTTAGCCATTCGGTGCCCGTTCCAATTTTTCAGAATCTTTGTACTGGATACTATACTTGCATTTCTTAGCATCTTGCCTGGTGCTGGAAATTCAAGATTAGCAAGTTTGCTACCAGTACGGTAGCTAAGGCCTTTGTGGCCTTAGTAACCCTCAGTAACCTGTGTGTGGATCCCACGTAGGTCCCTAGATTACATCTGGGGCAATTGAACTTG
>JANJGK010000027.1:18901409-18909074 GCA_039081455.1 Macrobrachium rosenbergii | reverse complement strand
AAGACTAATGTGGTTCTGTAGAGGTTCCTGAGAACACAAGATAGACAGTTGATAGCATGAGCCTCAAAGGTGACGAAGTGAGCTACGGCGCTGTTATCAAAAGAAATATATATATATATATATATATATATATATATATATATATATATATATATATATATATATATATATATATATATATATATATATATATATATATATATATATATATTTTAACTTTGTACAAACGCACGTATTTTTATAGATGAAGCGAGCGGTGAAGATGTCGATTATTTGCCAATGTCGAGCAGTTCTGGAATGTGCGATCATTATTGCATAATTGTTCCTACAAGCGTTAATACTGTACTGCGTACTGCCTGAATACTAATTTTACACTTATAACAAGTAAAAAAATGCTCCGAAGTTTTTTCGGCGCAATCGAGTTTTCTGTACAGCGTCTAATGCTGTATGAAACTCTCAGCCACGGCCCATGAAACTCTCATCCGGCCGTGGTGGCCTGTCTTGTTGCACTGCCATACGCACGACCATGACAAATTGTAACCTTAAATAAAATAAAACCTACTAGGGCTAGAGGACTCCAATTTGGTATGTTTCATGATTGGAGGGTGGCTGATCAACATACCAATTTGCAGCCCTCTAGCCTCAGTAGTTTTTAAGACTTGAGGGCGGACAGAAAAAGTGCGGACGGACAGACAAAGCCATCTCAATAGTTTTGTTTTAACAGAAAACTAAAACCAACATTAAAAGTTTCTTATAGTGTAAATTCAATGTTAATGAGACACTCATTAATGAGTACGATTGGCAAAACAATAATAGAGTAATAACAATAATGTTGTTTTGCTGTTGTTGTTCATCTGTGTTTTACTTTTATTGTCGTTGTGTGTTTTTTCCAAAAGTAATGAGTCCTCTTTAGCATTGTTCAATGTGCTTGTTTATTGTGCTTCGCTGAGCTAACTTATTCAGGAGGAAAGTTTCCTACTGAACAAGTCGATCGCGTAATAAGTGATGCTGGAATCAGTAAAACACCGATAGTAAAGCATTATATACCTCGCTTATATAAAACAATGATATAATAACAGGAAGAGCAACAGAAAACTAGCGTCAGACAATGATGAAAGGATACTCGCTAGATATTCGCAGTTGCAAGGTACAGTTGTTGGCCCGGGGAAATGAAACATCTGCGCATGCGTAGGGGATCTCGAGGACAAGAAGCCTCTGAAAATAATGCAAAGGCGCTTTATTGCAAAATAACCGTTGACTTTCATAGCCTTTATTGAAGGGCAAGATGATCCATTTGTTGTAACCAATAGCTATTTTTTTGCCAAAAGAAGTTAAATTTCCTTTTTTTTCCTTTTCATGAAAATAATAAATAGTTTGTCATATCAATTTTTCAGAAATTTACACGCTAATTTGATTACATATATATGTGTGTGTGTATCTATATAACTATATAAATATATATATATATATATATATATATATATATATATATATATATATATATATATATATATATATATATATGTTTATATAAATATACATATATATGTGTATATATATGCATGCATACATACATTTACTTGAGTACATACATGTTTGTGTATGCATTTTCTAAATATCGAAATCCTTTAAGATATAACTCTTATGATGGGAAATGTTTTGAACTAATAAAAAAAGAACAGTGCAGGATGAAAGTATCTCTGCGTTCAAAATTGTTTGAAATTTACTGTTAATTTTTTAACCCTCAGATAATTTTATATATTAACAGGTTTATTTAGGCTTTGAAATAACCTGTCGAAGGCCTTGGTATCTCGGAAAGGTAGGAAAGAAGAAGAATGGAGGTCTACGTTTAAAAAAGAAAGAAAGTACAAATAGAGAAGATGAGTGGAAGAGGTTCGCGAAAAATAAATAGCTCTCTTTCGGACCATCTTCCCTCGGCTGTTCGAAGCTCTAGAGTCCAGATGGATGTGTCGTAGCCTTTGGTAGTCCACTACATTTATACCATTCTTCAAAAAAGCAATTTCCATACCCTCCTACCTCCTCCCCCCCCCCCACTCTCCCCCACCCCCTGGAATAACTCTTCGCCCACCACTATCTCCATTCTTCGAACTACCAGCAAACCTGGACGTTCTCTATCTTCCATGAAAAATGTAGAGGAATTTGAGGAATAAGGAAAGTTCGTGTGATTTTGCTGGATGTCTCACTTGGTGTACTTTAATCTCGGTGTTGACTTTCTTCGTTAAAACTAGCTTAAAGATTTGTTCACCTTTGGCCGTAACTACTTCTGGGGTGTGGTTGATGTTGATGCCATTTTCACCTAGAGAGAGAGAGAGAGAGAGAGAGAGAGAGAGAGAGAGAAGAAAATCCGGGTTTTTGGGTATACTGTAAGTGGCCTCGTGTGCTCGAGATATAATCTGGAAAGTGCTAAGTGTGGGAATCTTCCTGTAACTATCTTTAAGTAAAGTCTCTTATGTCAAAAAACGTTTATATACGTATAGAGCCTCATTGCGTGATGCAGTGTTTCCAACATCGTTTCCTTGGATTACTGCCACTTGTAGACTGGCATTACTGATATCACCACGATCACCTTTATACAGATTTTCAGGTCTGCATATTGTTCCTTGATGAAACTCAACTATATTTTCTCGTTCCTTGCCCATATTTTTAGACTGCGTTGTAGATTATCTCGGGATCATTTTTGGATCTTTAGGATCAACTATAGAAATCTTTGTGTTCCATCTTGTAGCAGTTGCAGGTTATTTTTGTAACAAGGATGATCCAATTTTTCTAAAATATTGAAGTATCCATTTTTTTATTTCTCCGTACGTACGTGCTCCGTTCTTTTACTAAATGTTGGAAGTATACATTTCAAATCCTTTAGGACGAAGAATAATTTTAACCGTTCTATTCGTTGATGTTTTAACAAATGTAAATGTACCCAGTGGGATTACAGAATTTATAGGAATGTTCGTGTTAATATCAGTCTACTAGTGTCATTAACAATACTAATAAACTGATATTAACACGAACATTCCTATAAGTTCTGTAATCCCACTGGGTAAATTTACATTTGATAAAACATCAACGAATAGAACGGTTAAAATTATTCTTCGTCCTAAAGGATTTGAAATGTATATACTTCCAACATTTAGTAAAAGAACGGAGCACGTACGTGCGGAGAAATTGAAAAATGGATACTTCAATATTTTAGAAAAATTGGATCATCCTAGTTACAAAAATAACTTGCAACAGCTACAAGATGGAATACAAAGACTTCTATAGTTGATCCTAAAGACCCAGAAATGATCTCGAGATAATCTACAACGCAGTCTAAAAATATGGACGAGGAACGAGAAAATGTAGTTGAGTTTCATCAAGGAACAATATGCAGAACTGGAAATCAAGTGCCATATTAAAACAATAATCATTTTGATTACGTCATCATTTTCTTTATACCCCATTCTCAATTTACTAATGTGATTAGTTCGACCTTTGGAAATCTTTCGGAATTTAGGAATGATTCTATTTCTTGAAAAACAACTACTTTCTTTAGAATTTCCACCGAGAAGGAATCATTTGTTCCCGAGCGTCTCATAATTATTTCTTCATCAAAACAGTAGACATTCTTTCTCGGTCAAATAAGCGACGCGTCGCCGAAACGTCGATTCATTCATTCGCCGCCGCTCCGAAATCTCCTCCGAAATCTCCTTTCACTTCGTCCAGGTCTGAGCCTTTCCGTCGCCTTTGTGGAGGTAAATCCCCGAAACGTAATCCTTCCTCCTTAAACCTTAATCCGCTTATCATCATTATAACCGGAACAAGTTTTGTCCTTCCTTCAATTTTCGAGAACACCGCCTCAACGAGTCGGCCTCTTCCTCGCCGAAATTCCAAGGCTGAGGAAGAAGATACGATCTAATCTCGTGGATTGTTTCACAGGATTCCTCCGAGATGCCGGATTAGCCGAGAATCTTGGGTGACAGATTTTTCATAATTTATTTGAAAGTATTTTCTACGGTGAGCGAACGTTCATACAAGATTGCTCTCGAAGGTAAGAGTCCGTGCTGGCATGAGGCCTACTATATCAGAAAAAATGTCTGCCTTGCAACATCTGCTTCGAAGTTCTTGGTTATATTTGTTATTTATAATTCATAATTGTTAAGGTAATATTTGGGTAGTAATCTAAATCTGTTTCAGCTACTAAAAATCCAACTTTCATAATAAATAAAGTAATAAAGATAACAATAATCATGTTGCTAGCGAATTTCCGCCTTATTTTCTTGTTGATTTATGAATCGTCAGTGAGGAATTTAGTGACTGATAAGTTCATACAATAAATTCGTAAAATTCCAGCACTGAAACTCTGCATCACTGCTACTACTATTTTTGGAAGAAATTAAAAATTTCCTAGATCAAACAATCCTTTTATTAGTTTTCTGTAAAATAAAACTATTGAGATGGCTTTTTGTTATTCCGTCCGCCCTCAGATCTTAAAAGCTACGGTGGCTAGAAGGCTGCAAATTGGTATATTGATCATCCACCCTCCAATCATCAAACATACCAAATTGCAGCCCTCTAGGCTCCTCAGTAGTTTTTATTTTATTTTAGGTTAAAGTTAGTCATGATCGTGCGTCTGGCGCCGCTATAGGTGCCAACAACACAGGCCACCACCGGGTTGTGGCTGAAAGTTTCATGGGCCGCGTTTGAGAGTTTCATATAGCATTATACGCTGTACAGAAACTTGACTGCGCCGAAGAAACTTCGGCGCATTTTTTTTTTTCTAATAAGCATTACCCAGAATATTTGCTTATTTCCCTCCAGTTGTCAGTTCACTTCTAACACATTTTCCCCGTCTATTTGTAGAGGTAAATCCCACAAACGTAATCCATTTCCATAAGCCTTAATCAGCTTATCATCATTATAACCGGAACAAGGTTAGTCCTGCATTTATTTTCGATAACATTTCAGCAGGTCAGTCTTTTCGGGGGTCTCAAGAGGTCACAGGATACGCTTGTGAGCCAGAATAAGCAAAACCCCTCATAATAAGTTCATTATATTGAATGAAACAATGATACTAACATTGAAAGTAAAAATTCTTTCGTCGTTTTCACAATGAATAAAGCAATATACTATTTTTCATTTTTATATGATGAAAAATTTACATATTTTAGATATCAACCAAAACAATTTATCAACTCAAAGCCTTAGGCTTCTAGAAGCACCCTTTCCATCTTCAGGGAGTCTTAATATGTACTGTACTGTTCTGGTTCCCATTAATAATATTAACATTACACTGGCTATGTGCCAGCACAGGCTCTTACTCCTAGATCAGCTCGTGTTGTAGCTCGTATCTTGATGACCCTATATCCGACCATGGCACAGCTGTGATATTAATCCCTGTTGACCAGTTGCAGGCAGTTTAGATTAAGCAGGCCTTATGCCACCAGAGGCCCTCGCCCTAAGGCGGCCAGTGAGTGTGGTAAGGTTTGAAAAGGAGTAGGAGACCTGGTGAGGATCATCGGTCTCTGACCAACCAAGAGACCCCTGCTGAGCGTTCGATGTTACGAGATATATTACGTGGTGGTTCCAATCTTCTGGGTGGCTGGGTGGGAGGCTGTGGGGAGAGGAGTTCCCATAGGTCAAAGGATTATTATGTCCCTAGGGATCCTTCTGTAATTTAGACTCCCTGTTGACCTTCTTTCTGTTGATGGGGTTCAGATAAGCGAAGGATTTGATTCCATTTACGGCGAGGATTCTGTCAACGAATACCCCTCCGAAGAGTTTGTTTCACTGTTTCTTTTTATAGTTTTTTTCGCCTTCTTAATAAATAAACGGTGACCCCATATAAAAATGGGAACGAGCTGGGAAGAAGAAGAATAAATACACATCTCATTCCAGCAATGGCGGTTGCCAAGTTGTTGATCCTATATGAATGACGGCTCTCTTGTGTTTAGGGAACCCTTCTTGATCATTCTAATTTTTCGTAAGTCTATAGTGTAATTCTTTTTTAATAAGTATGCCATGCGATATACAAATAAATTGATGTAAATATCCGCTTTTACAAATAATAGTGCTCATCATTTTCGTCTGTATCAAGATATCGGTAGTGAGCGGAGATTGTATACATACATTTATTGTTTACCCTGTGTGTGGACTACTGCTTTCAACGGTGCTTGTAGATGGAATTCATTCATTGACAGAATATGATGAGCAAAGGAATTAACAGTTATTGAAAAAGAGAAAAACTGAATTCGAGTCAGGCAGAATTGAAAGCAACTTGTTCAGCTTGTTGGGTTGGGGGATAGGGCCGAGCATGGTCAGCATATCATCCAACAATGTGAAAAATGAATCGATAATGCGGAGAAGAACCAAGGTGGTAAACTCGATAGAGCGCTTCCACCAAACCAAACGCCCAGGCATTCCGCAGATAGATCTACCCAGACCATGACAACAACGCACAATCTTCCTGTACAAAGTTCCTGCCTCAGAGCTTTCTCTGTCAGCGGTTTGTCCGCAGCGTTTGGAATAGAAACATCAAAAGGATTTGGTATACCGCGTGAAATCATCCATCTAGTTTCGACTTCTTAAAATATGCTTATTTTCTCACTCCTTTTGGTCCAGTTGTAACACATTAAGAAATTTCTTTTGTGAGATTTCCATCGACTCAGTCGGTTGGACTGAGTTCAGATGCTTACCATTACTTTACCATCTTTCTAAGAAAATACACCCATACTGTCAAAAATGACGGTAATATAAAAAAGAAAGTCAGTTTTGGGGATGTTATACACTGTCCAGAAGCTCAGAACAAGGTACCTTCATTCTGCATACTTGAATAGGAACTAGCAGTGAGCGAGGACAGTCACGCCATGGACGATGGCAAGTATCGGCGTGAAGTTTATCACTTTTGAACTATGTTGTTACAAAAAGCAAGGTTACAAAAAATATATGGTTGCACATTACTTCGATTGTATGACGATTCTCTTAATTCAAAGGAGTCTCTCTGTGTATTCATCTGCTGACAGTAAAACATTTTGCTTTTCTCCTGCTGTTGACGCTGTTGTTTTTTTTTTCTGTATATGTTACATGTTTTGCCTGACACGCTCTTCATCTTGTCTTTACTTCGTCTTCGCATCTACAGTTCCTCAGATACTGCGTTAGTCTACCTTCCTATCTCATAAGGAATGTTGTTCTTCCATATCTTCTTCTTCTTCTCCTTCTTGTCTTGCAATATCCGAAACAAAGTCGTAGTCATTCAAAGCCCCCGACAGAGCTCTCCAATCAGCTCATCAGTCCTGTAAGAGGATTTCTTATTCAGGAGATTTTATCAATTTCGAATTTCATCGTTAATCCTTGTAAGGAGATTTTCTTTTTTTTATTCCTCGTTCATATCATATCCATAACTCTGGATTTTCCACCGGAAATAAATATTTACATCATAATTATTCTCCCAGTTTGCTGTGCGTGAGAATTGCTAAAATATTTGGTCCTTATAAAGATTTTATATTAACCCTAAAATATTCCTGTAATCTTTGGTTTAGGCTATTTCTCTGCCGGCGCTCTGGTACCGGAAGAATTATTGGAACCTGAGGCAGGCTTTTTTAAACTGTTTATTATTCTTCTTTGTTCCTTAGTAGACTGAAATAAAATGTCTAAAAACAAAAGCAGCTT
>JANJGK010000027.1:18881409-18896409 GCA_039081455.1 Macrobrachium rosenbergii | reverse complement strand
GTGTGTGTGTGTGTGTGTTTGTGGATGTATGTATGTATGTACAGTATGTATGTATGTATGTATATATATACATATATATATTCATGTGTGTGTGTGTGGGTGTGGGTGTGTGTGCGTGAAGACTAAGAGGACAAAATTTAATAACATTCGCAGGTACCTACTACTACTACTACTATTATTGCAACAATATTATTATTATTATTATTATTATTATTTATTATTATTATTATTGTGATTATTATTATTATTATTGTGGAAATCAACAGTGAATATATATATATATATATATATATATATATATATATATATATATATATATATATATATATATATATATATATATTATATATATATATTATATATATATATATATATATTTATATATATTTTGTGTAAATAACCCTTCGATTTATCCAACACATTCCATTTTCGTTTTAGCCTCGATTTCCATTACAAATATTAAGCAATCTTTATCACAGCATATTTTTTTTTTATAAAAACAACACTGCATAATAACAATCATCTTCAACGGGAAAGATTAAGCATTTAGTTTAACTTTATTTAGAGAACAACATATTTAGAAATCGTCCCACAGTCTTCAGGGAAATTACGTTTTTAGTTTTCTGGAAAGAAAACTATTGCGCCGGCTTTGTCTGTCCGTCCGCACTTTTTCAGTTCGCCCTCAGATCTTAAAAACTACTGAGGCTAGAGGGCTGAAAATTGGTAATGTTGATCATCCACCCTCCAATCATCAAACATACCAAATTACAGCCCTCTAGCCTCAGTAGTTTTTATTTTATTTAAAGTTAAAGTTAGCCATTATCGTGCTTCTGGCAACGATATAGGCCAGGCAACCAGCGGGCCGTGGTTAAAGTTTCATGGGCCGCGGCTCATACAGCATTATACCGAGACCCACCGAAAGATAGGTCTATGTTCGGTGGCCTTGATTATACACGATGTGCAGAAAACTTGATTGCCCCGGAGAAACTTAGGCGCATTTTTTATTTGTTGTTTACGCTCTCGATAAGTACTTCTTTCGGAGTCTGTCACTCCGTCCTCAGGTGAGGGGTACAACTAAATCTACCTGGGTCCTTAATCCCACGTCCTGCGCCCTTTGCCTCCTGATGGATGGTAGGACGCAAGCCCAACAGAATTTTAACAAAATTCTGTTGGCCTTGGTAGGACGTAGCGTCGTTCCGTCTGGACGTTTAGGTTGGGTTTCTTTGGTCTTTTCGATACAAGCAACAATAGTAATTGGACAAGAAAATAGAAACTGGAGACTGATGATCGCAGAAACGATATCGATAGAATAAAAAAAAAAAGTAAAAAACGCGCCGAAGTTTCTTCAGCGCAATCGAGTTTTCTGTACAGCATATAATCAAGGCCACCGAAAGCAGATCTATCTTTGGGTGGCCTCGGTATAAAGCTGTATGGGCCTTGGCCCATGAATCTTTAACCACGGCCTGGTGGTGCCCTGTCCTATATCGGTGCCAGATGCACGATTATGGCTAATTTAACCTTAAATAAAGTAAAAACTACTGAGGCTTGAGGTCTGCAGTTTGGTTTGTTTGATGATTGGAGGGTAGATGATCAACATACCAATTTGCAGCCCTCTAGCCACAGTAGTTTTTAAGATCTGAGGGCGGACAGAAAAAGTCCTACTATCCACCTGGAGGCAAAGGGCGCTGGTCCTAGGTAGCAAGACGGGATTTCTTATGAGTTTGTAGACGGTACACATGGCTTTCCCGATAAGCACAACGACCAATCAGTAGACAAAGGCTTGTCTAGTTAAATGACGGACTTTTTACAAAGTCTACTCAGGTCAAATACAAGTAGAAACGAACGATAGACTTGAAACAATATTATGTTTTATCTCACTATAGGTACATAAAAAGACATGCTATACGACTGCGAGTAAGGGGTATTTTAATAATTTCTTGCATGTAAACAACGTGAGTAGGTTAATATTCGAAATAAGCAAGGAACAGCGTTGTCTAGACGCTGTCTAGGTCCTAGGACGTGGGGGAGGTGAATGGAAAAACCACTACTGTATTGGCGGGAAGGCGGGACATTACAGTTAAACATGGCTTGATAGAAATGGTATTGTGGTTTTCTTTCCAGAATACTCAGCATATTTATATATCTTTTTCTTGAGCATACAAATAATTGTAATAGCTCAGTGCTTGGGCACTTTCGGGGACTATTTAGCTAAATAAATTATCCAATAAAAGTTTAAAATCCCATTCAGTTCCCGTCATCGTGTGTTGTTAACTTATATACGGCATAAAAGGCTAGCCTAGGCTTACAATTTTTTATCATTGTTGAGCACTGGAACGATAATTGGATAGAATGAATAAATAAAGGTTACAATAAGAGTAATTTTGATTGAAATAAATTGAATGCGTGCTAAATAGAAGGTTAATAAAATAAAATACCTGGCGAATCAGTAGCATAGGCCTAGCCTCATTAGTCCGAGCTTCATGTTTTAGCGGTAAATAATATTAAAGGTATAATTTTTCAGTTTATAGAAATAGGTATCACTTTGGTATCATAATAAAGTTATTTTCATATACATGCAATGAAACTGCACGTAGAATAAAAGTTGAATAACAAGAAAATAATTTTTTAGCATAGGTCTAAGAGTGGTCTGGACTATACTGATAATATAAATCATAATGGTTGAAAGCTCAACGTTCGTTTGCGTTTGATCTAAGTAGAATGTTGGATACAACCTAGTCTTTCGTGTGCTTGTGTTGGTATATTATGAATGAAGAACGATGTGTTTATGAATTATATCAGAAGGGGCGAGGGTTCTAAGTCTATATAAACATTCAAATGAGTTTCTGGAAAAACAGTTTGATATTTATTACAATGAGCCAACGATTTCGGAAACGCTGAATGTCAGTCACTCAAGTGCTACCCATGCGCATGTGCCGTACTGTACCTTTACCCGCGAGTGGACAGATGAAATTTAATGAAACCGACTATAATTATGGACGATTTCCCATACAATTTTGATCTCGTGGAAACACCTACGAGCAAAAAATTACTAAATTTTAACTTACCCAACCTTTCCTTCTCCCCGCTGCCCCGCATCCGCATGTGATCTGTACTTCTGTAGTTTCCGGGGCAGTTTTATTCGGAGTTGATGGAGTTTGCGTGTAACCGAAGTGTGTCGCAAACCGGCGGTGTTCCTGCTTGATTGTGCTTGTATCATGAATGTGTGACATATCTAAGAAGCCTACCACCCATTATATAGTCTTTGTAACTGAATGTCATAAGGTGGGTTGAAAACATGTGAAATTGTGAAGCAAAGTGGCATAAGCAAAGAACTTGTTGCCCAGTTCATGGCGTCCAGCCGGGTTAGGGGATCAACCCTGCTCTTGGTCATGGAGCCCGCTTAAGCTTTCTCCTAGCGCTCTCATTCTTAGGAACGCATATAGACGACCAGCCTTGACTAGTGCAAGAAAATTAAAACCATAATATTCAGCTGCTTGGCCACTTAAACGCACGAACCATCCAGACACCCCAAAGCAGAGGAAGGATGGGAGGAGGCGGGGCTACATTTCACGGGTGTGGGGAGGGGGAAAGATGGGGTGGACGGTGCATCATAGTGATAAGCTGGGCCCTACACATGTTGCACTCACGGTCAAGTTTTCCCATTATGTTGTGTTGTGGGGCTGGTATGGTAGCGTGGGGGATTTAGTGTTTCTTTCCAATTCTTCCCAAGAGCGAGCAGGTCAACAGAGATTTTACCTGACGCTTTTGGGCGACATGTTGGAATCTCCGTTTGAGAAATCGGGGGACATTATCCGTTCTGCAGCAGGACGGTTCGAGGTGCCGCGGCACAAATTACGTCACTGATTGGCTGAACGATTGCCAAATAGACTATATTGAGTCCTGGCCAGGCAATTCCCTTATTTGTCCCCAGTAGAAAACCCTTGCAGCAATCAAGTCTTGTTGAAGGGCAGAGGACACGACAACCCTCAACAAACTCCCGACCGCCATTCACTCGATCGGGGACAGCTTTGAAACCGTCCTCCTGCAGGAATTAGGGAATTCTATCCCCGATAGGCTTAAGGAGGTGCTGCAACGAAAGGGAGGACTGCGAAGCATTACTAGATACATGGGTGAGTGTTACAAATAACTTTTTTTATTGTTACTTACGATTGCCACTGTTTCTTTGTTAGACCAACTCACCTGAAAAAATTATGGTATTTGAATGTGTCCACAATTTCTTGTATGCCACGGGACCATTGTGGTATTGGATGAATATATATATATATATATATATTATATATATATATATATATATATATATATATATATATATATATATATTATATAGTATATATATTATATTTTATATATGTCTGTGTATTAGTAGACGCATGGGTGAGTTACAAATGACTTCTTTTTTCTTACCCTTGCCATTGTTTTTTTCCTAGACGAACGCAACTGAAAAAAATATGGTCTTTAAATGTGGCTACATTTTACGTGTATATATATATATATATATATATATATATATATATTTATATATATATATATATAATGTCACATATATAATCATTAGTATGGGTGTTTGTGGTAACATATCTTGCCACTGATTTAATCGCTCATTCAACGAACCTACTTTGAGAATGCAACACGATTATGGCCTACCAGTGGCGATATAATATATATATATATATATATATATATATATATATATATATATATATATATATATATATATATATATATTATATATATGTGTGTGTGTGTGTGTGTGTGTGTGTGTGTGTGTGTGTGTGTATGTATTTACACAGTTTACTTGCACATATGTATATATACACATATGTGTGTGCATGTGTATATATATATGTATATATATATATATATACACGGTATATATATATACATATATGTATATAATATGTTTATATATACATAGGCTATGTACAAGTAAACTGTGTGTAAATACAAAACACAGCGAAACAGTGTAGATGAATTACTGTTTCGCCGTGGTTAGTACTAGCCCTCATGTGGAATTGGAGTTCGGACCGGAGAGGGTTGGCCATTCATTACATGGGGATTGTTGGGTTTGCTGTTCTCGACATGGAGATGTTAGGTTCGCCAATCTTGACATGATCCATATATATATATATATATATATATATATATATATATATATATATATATATATATATATATATATATATATATATACATATATATATATATATATATATATATATACATACATATATACTGTATATATGTATATATATATATATCATATATATATACTATATATATATATATAGTATCATACATAAAGTAATTTAAGAATATAACGACACGTACCAGTGGTGAAATAAATACCTGATGATTTTCAACTTAGATTTCGTATTTTTCGGACTTTTTCTCCGTAACAGGGAAGTAGTTACGAAATCCCTTACTGGGTTTCGATTCAGATAGCCGTTTTTTTAAGACTAATTATATAGTTTTCAATTATCGTTAGCTATGAATAATAGTATTCATGTAAGGCATCTTGACATCAGAGTATGAACAGTTATTCCTTCAATTTGATCTTTATTTATAAATGAAAATAGTTACCATGATCGCTGTTTATCAGTCAAAGGCCTTGAAGATGTGATTTAGTTTCCTATTAAGTAGGATTGATAGTAGTGGTCTCTTTAGAATTCATTTCCTTACAGGTGACTTTTCAAGTCAGAAATTGCATTGAATGCTCTTTGAGGGCGATAATGAAATTTGGTTCAAACTAGGTAAATTTATAATTTCAGTGTATTGTAATTTTTCACAGTTCTCTTGTAAGGTTAGTGTCTGACACCCCGAACTGGGCGGTTTTCGTAGATAAAATAAGATATTCTAGTAACGCAATCTGATATTCTAGTAACGCAATATGATGTCTATATTTTGGTGTATTCTCGAATATCTTCCACTAATGTATACCGCAGGGTTAACGATAAGTAACCTTAGAGGAATTTATTCTAAAATATAAAGGGAAGAATTTAAGGTTCTAGGGATATCAGCTTTGAATTTTATGATATGTGATTCGTAGGCTAACTCAGCTGACATTTTGATTGGAATTTAATGTGGCCACAGTTTACGTATATATATATATATATATATATATAGTATATATATATTATATATATATATATATATATATATATATATATATATATATATATATTGGTTAGTGGTATGTGACGTCCCAACCTTGGCGATTATTGTAGAAGTTATAAGACATTCTCTTAACGTAACCTGATGTCTATATTTTGGAGTATTCTCGAAAATCTCCCCCTAGTGTTTACTTCAAGATTGACGATAAATCATCTTAGAGGGATTCATTTTAAAATATAAAGAGAAAAATTTATGGGCCTAGGATGCCAGCTTTGGTATCTCTAATTTTATGATACGGGATTCGTAGGAAAAAATAATTTTTTTCGTAATATTAACCGAGGCTGCAAAAAATTTGATAGAATATCCGGCTCAGAGTTTATTTATATTTTAGTTTTCTGTAAAGAAAACTATTGTGCCGCCTTTCTCTGTCTGTCCGCCCTTTTTTCTGTCCGCCCTTAGATCTTAAAAAACTACTGAGGCTAGTGGGGTTGGAAACTGTTATGTTAACCATCCACCCTCAATCATCAAACATACCAAATTGCAGCCCTTTAGCCCTAGTGGTTTTTATTTTATTTAAGGTTAAACATAGCCATAATCGTGCGTCTAGCAACTCTATAGGACAGGCCAACACTGGGCTGTGGCTGAAAGTCCTCATGGGCCGCGGCTCATACAGCATTATACGCTGTACAGAAAGCTCAATTGGGCCGAAGAAACTTCGCCGCATTTTTTACTTATGTATCGTACAGAGTTAAAGAGTGAATGGTTACATTATCATAAGGCGTGCTAACTCCAAAAAAACAAGCAAACAAACAAACAAAGAACAAATTCAAAATCTCTCTCTCTCTCTCTCTCTCTCTCTCTCTCTCTCTCTCTCTCTCTCTCTCTCTCTCTCTCTCGTCCTCTCTCTCTCTCTCTCTCTCTCTCTGTTGTTATTTATGAACTGTCGATAAATTATCTGTATGGGTAAAGGACCCATAAATCTAATAAGGGAAGAACTGGAGGAAAAGGAAACTAAATTTCGTCATCGTTGTCAAGAATAAAATTAATGAAAAAAAAAAAAATTAATATATCCAGACACAACTTGACATCACCCCAGCGTTCAAATGAAGCGTTATTTCGCGTCATATTGAATACTTTTATTCTCCGTGCTGAACACGAGAGAGAGAGAGAGAGAGAGAGAGAGAGAGAGAGAGAGAGAGAGAGAGAGAGAGAGAGAGAACGACTGCAGTATGACTGTACAACTGGGCCCCAGACGTTCTGCATTAGACGGGAAAGGGTCCCACACAAAAAGCATGGACGCGTTCTCTCCCTTTTTCCTTCCATTCAGAGTAGCTCGTTCATCACTACTGAGAGTCCGTGAATGGCAATATAGCTGCTGCGTGTTGTTGCTGTTGCTGCTGTTTGGAAGAAGAAGAAGAAGCTGCTGCTGCTGTTGAAGAAGAAGAAGAAGAAGAAGAAAGGGCTGAAACTTAAGAGACCGAGGTTACAGTACAGGGAAGAAAAGTAGGAACACAAGCGTAGGAAAAACATGTTTGCCTATTTGTGTTATCAATGTCCACTTATAACCTTTTTAACTTCTCGGTTTCCTTCAGGCTATTTGGTTACAATCCTTGAATCCTAATGAGAAATAAACGAAGGAGCCTTGGCATTCTGTGGAGGAATTCAAACCCGCGTAAGCTAGTACGACTGAGGTTACCACTTAGCCCACTGTGATTAAGACAGTTTCATTTATCCCTCATTTGGATTCAAGGCTTGTAGTGATAACCGTATCCAGAAAGTGTGAGGGGGATGGAGAAGTTACGAGGTCGTTGTGGTTGTATAAATAAATAAATAAATATATATTATATATATATATATATATATGTGTGTGTGTGTGTGTGTGTGTGTGTATGTATATATATATATATATATATATATATATATATATATATATATATATAATCTAATTGCCCCCCCTCACCAGTTATATGTATATATGTAATGAACGTGTGTGTGTGTAATATACATATATATATGTGTGTTATGTATATTATATATATATAATATATATATATATATATATATATATATATATTATATATATATATATATATATATATATATGTCTCCTCGTGGGATTCGTTTATACACTGAAGTCACGTGCATCTACTATGATTTTTAAGCATATACTGTACATATATATATATAATATATAATATATTATATATATGTGTGTGTGTGTGTGTGTGTGTGTGTTAAGGCCTATATCTCGAAAGTCATGCTTAGCCACCATCTTTCTTTAACACCTTACTTTTATTAGACATTTAAACGAATTGACTTCATATATTTACCTCTCTCTCTCTCTCTCTCTCTCTCTCTCTCTCTCTCTCTCTCTCTCTCTCTCTCTCTCTCCTCCTCTCTCTCTTGCAGTATCTTGCTTCTCTCTCTCTCTCTCTCTCTCTCAGAGATATATTTTGACCCCCTTCCTTGACCGCCAGTACGAGCAGCATCCCCTACCACAGCAGACCATTCAAGTGAAAATATGCAAAAAGTTGGAGTACGCGGTTATTGGGCCCTATTGACTGCAGCTCTCGAGTAGCTTACATATCTAGTCTTTGTGTTCAAAATGTTCGGAAGTCTGTGCTTTACGAATGTGAACCTCACAAGAAATAAAATTGCTATTTGTACCACCTCTGTCAGTACTGTTTGACTCCCCTGTTCCATTACGTAGACATCCTTTCACTTGGTTGTAATCTCTGAGCCATTTGGTAGTGACATTCTCGTAACATGGTTCTTTCAGATGAATAAAAAGTCTGACTGTGTATACCTCGACCTCCTTCATTCCAAGGCCCGTCTAGAGTTTTATCACAGATTCACTTCGTTAAAGTTAAGTATATCCTAGTTTAACCAGACCACTGAGCTGGTTAACAGTTCTCCTAGGGCTTGCCCGAAGGATTAGATTTATTTTACTTGGCTAAGAACCAACTGGTTACTTAGCAACGGGACCTACAGCTTATTGTGGAATCCGAACCACATTATGACGAGAAATGGATTTCTATCACCAGAAATAAATTACTCTAATTCTTCATTGGCCGGTCGGAGAGTCGAAAGCTGGGCCAACAGCGTGCTAGCCGAGAGCTTTACCCACCCCTCCAATGAAGGACTAGATTCACTTCGTACGATTTGTTTACCGTCTGTCAACGAACTTGAGTGAAGTTTGGTTTGGTTGTCTGTTAAGGTACCAATATTAATCAAAAGGTTACTTGTAGATTTTGAAGGAAATTTAACAAAAGGTGGACCTCGTTGTTGGCAACATGTGATTAGGCTTTGGGAGAGATCCGGGTCTGGAAAAGGGAAATTTTAAAGGAACGTGCATTATCTATCTTTGAGGTTGAAGGTCTCTGAACGTTTGTGCTTTTTCCAGCATTTTTTAATCTCTCCAAAGTTCAAGTATGGCCTATATCAGCATCAAAACGTTTTTTCCCCTATAGCAATGGATCCAAACTTTGACATAGATTTGGAAATTTTCATGATCATGACCTGGCAATCTACTTGATATATTATAGCTATTTTCTCACTCTTTGCATAATTAACTTGACGCATACTGCTTCGTAAAAAGAGTTATTGGAAGGAGTTTGGTCACGCGATTGTAAGATATACAGTGCCCACTAAAGTTCTTGGCTTTTCAGTAATATCATGGGATGCTGCAGTTAGTTATCGGGATGTCTGAACTATATTATCATCTACAAGTTTTAAATAACAATACTAATGCTATGTAGGCTACACAATGCAAATGGTTGAAGAAACAGACAACAAGGGTGTATAGTCAGTGGCGTCTACGAAATATGACGCTAACCAATAAACCGTCTTTAGATAAGTGAAAGAGTAACATTAACATGAATTATGTTACCACTGACAGAGGCGCAAAATGAAAATAAAACAGTAGAAAAAATCGCAATGGATATCTTATAAACAATTAGGCTCCATTCGATATTTACGTCATCATTATCATTCATTTTTTTCATTTTTTGTTGTTATATTGGTCCAAATTCGGTTCACATTGCAGCCACATTTAATTGCCATTTATAATTTTATACTTTTCTTGAAAAAATTATTCTGTGTCATAATCGTTTTTAAATACACACTTCTAATTTCTTCTTAAATCTCTTATCTATTTACTATCTTAATTTCCAAAGTTTTTGATTGAAAAATAAACGAGTATTACTTATGGGTGAGAATCGTAAGTTCGCCTTACGTAATACAGTAAATTTCCCCACCCCACAGAGGGAAACACTAATCAGAAAGAAATTAATAAGCCTACACAACCCCAGTCTATAAATCGATGAGATCGCTAATTTATTGTTGCTTACTTTTTTCTTGTTAGGCAGACTCATATTTCCAATTACCTCTGATTAAACTAAGATTAACGGGAAGAAAAAAAAATCTTCATTGCGGAATATTAACTGAGAGTGGAGTTATTGGAAATCGCCTGGTGGGAAGGAAGGGATCTTTCCTAGATAGTGATTTCCAAGGGGGTTGTTTTTGGGTGTCGTTATCTAGGATAACTTGGGGGTCATTATCTTTATGATATTTACAGTCTTTTGTTTATGTCTTTACGGTAACCCCCAACGGGCTTGTACTAAACACGCCCGAAAAGTGGATACATACCGGGTTAAAACCCGTAGGGGTCACTAGGAAATATACGAAGGAAGGATTCCCGTAAGGTGGGAAAAGCCCTCCCCAAATATTCCAGAGGAGTAGCCTAAATGAGAGCGAGGCTGAGGATGCTTCCAGACGCAATCACTTTCTTTCGCCCGCTCCTCGTCCCAGGAGGACTTTCGCTTCAACAGGATATTAAGAAAATCCTTTTTTAGTCTTTTTTTTTTCAAAACCGGATTTCTCCACCTGACCTCCATCGCGTCCTTCCCCCTCCTCACTCGAAGAGTCTCTCTCTCTCTCTCTCTCTCTCTCTCTCTCTCTCTCTCTCTCTCTCTCTCTCTCTCTCTCTCTCTCTCTTCAAAGGGCAGGCTTTTTAGTCCGTCAAGATTTGATAACTAAATCAGTCATTTTTTAAATGAATCCTTTTACGGAATCTATACCATACATTCCTATACATGCTTAGAAAGTCACAGTAGATGCACGTGACTTCAGTGTATAAGCGAATCCCACAGGAAATGACAGGCAGAAGTTCAGTGCCAAGCGCTTTCCACGTTTATTAACGCATCGTCTGTGCCCAGGCGATGCGATAATAAACGTGAAAGCGCTGGGCACTGAGTTTCTGCCTGTCATTTTCCCGTGGGATTCGCTTATTCTTATATATCAAGATAGTATGTGTATATCTGTATGTCCGAAATACAAAATTAAAGTATTGTTGGAAATGGTCATCAAGAGAGGATCATTATGATATACTATGTAATCCAGTTTGTAATCCCAGTGTCACCCTGGGGACCAGTTTGCATAATAATGATGATGAATGACTTTCGCGTTAGGGTGAAAACTGTAGTGTAGGTTTAGTTGGTTTTTCTGCTAATCAAGCTAGCTTTCAGTAATAATAATAATAATAATAATATAGGTAATGATTGATTAATTTGTGGTAATTAAGATTGGCATCGCAACATCTAGGTTATTGACGCTGTAATGGCATCGCAACATCTAGGTTATTGACGCTGTAATGACAATAAAATAGGAAACTAACGAAAAAAATGAGTTTCATATAAGAAATATCTAAAAATATATGCTTAATATGTAGGTAAGGCATCCTCTTTCAAACATGTTTTATTAAATACTAAGGTGGGTCAGCAAGTCGCAGTTAGCATGTTGAAAAAAACGTAACTGATATTGCAGAACACGAGACAGTCTCCATGTGAACTGCAATCACTTTAATTCTTATGACAAGAACTGCCGCAGTAGTACCGAAGACGATGATAATAGCAACAAACAGGCAAGATTATCACAGAGTGCAAATCTTATCAGTGGGATTAGTGTAGTCCCCAATTACTCGTATCCATTTACGTTTTCTTTTCCAAACAGCAGTGGGCAGACCATTTTTTTCCTTGAACGTCGGAGGCAGTAAAAATCATAAAAGGAATGTGAAAATCGTTATATTTTTTTAAATAAAAAAAGAAATATGTTAATTAGTCACCATCTATATTCTGTATAGAGACAGTGATACAAACCGAATAAAAAAAAAAAAAACATTTCCATTGTGGAAGGAATACCTTATTGTTAATGATGGCTGTAACAACCTATTATTTCAAGTCGAAAATTTGCTTGTAATATTCATTTCTTAAGAGTTTTTGATAAAACTGATTTCATACCCCAATTCCATAACAAATATTTAAAAAGAAATAGCTAATAATAATGTGATCTGGTCCGCTGGTGTAGTGGTTAGGGTCGTGGCATGCCACTCAGATGTCGCGGGTTCGTGTCTCCTCCAGGGAGATGAAAAATCAATGGCTCTGTATCATGATCAGTTACTGCTGCAGTGTGGGGACTGCGGTGGAAAGTTGAAACCAACATTATTTGGAAGCTTGAATTTCAAGTCAATGGCCCCTGTGTGCTTGTTCCATGTAGAATGGGTTTTCATCTATTGAAATAATAATAATAATAATAATAATATGGGCGGCGTTTCCTTCCATTACCTTAACCACTGGTAGACGAACACTCAACTCAACCTGACTCTGAAACACTTGATTTGCCATCAGCTGTCACCAAAGCTTAGCTCTTTTGACGTTCCTGTGGCTTTTTATTTCGTTATTGGAACGTTTTATCTTTTTATACGTTACAGTCTTGGAAATGGAGGCTCCTTCGTGCAAAGAATCACCGAATTACTGATCATATCTTGCTTTATTTGTTTGTTATCGAACTCAGTGAAATGTGAATTTCTCTTGAATATTTAGACTGGAGTTACTCTTCGCCACTTACTGTAATTTATTTCTTGATTGGAATTGTCAGCAAACAGAAGAGGGACTTCAATAAAATTGTAACTGCAAAATGCAATTCGTCAAGGAAAATAATTTCCCCATCAGAGAGAGATGTCTCCAAAGAAGTTACTCTAAGACATATCATTATTTTTATTTCTCGTTCTGGATGAAAATTATTGGCAGGCTGAAGAGAGACGGAAATAATACCTAAATGGAAATCGTCGCGCAAAATTATTTCACCAGTTCTTCTAACTGAAACAAAACAAACACACGTGTTCTATTTGTATTGTCAAAATAAACAGGGCAATAGTTTAATATTTGTTCAAAGCGGGCTTGAATTTCAAAAGGGGAATTTTATGTTATGAACACTTCTGAATGACATTGCTTAGCTTAAAGTATTCCGTGGTATTTGCTGCAAATAATTCAAATAAATATAAACATCATGATGATACGTTTCATTTTTTGATGTTGTTTACACGCTGCAGTTGATAATATAGTGTGATCATTGTAGATCTCAAACTTTTAAAACATTTTATTATTCCATTCTCTCTCTCTCTCTCTCTCTCTCTCTCTCTCCTCTCTCTCTCTCTCTCTCTCTCTCTCTCTCTCCTCTCTCTCTCTCTCTATATATATATATATATATATATATATATATATATATATATATATATATATATATATATATATATATAATATATATATATATATAATATATATATATATATTCTATTATATATATAAGCATTTATTAGTGTATTTATATATATCTATCTTTATATACTGTATATATAAATATATATATATATATATATATATATATATAATATATATAAATTATATATATATATATATATATATATATATTTATATAAAATATATAAATATATATATATATATATATATATATAGTATACAGTATATATAATAAGGTTGAATTTCAGCTCTCGAGTAGGATTACGTGCGCTACCTGCTGTTTGCCTAAAGTATAATTACACAGGAAGCTCTTCTGTCACGTCAGTACTGATGATATAATAATGACTTTTTCTCGTGATATCTATAGCTGACAGTTAAATGAAGAATTGAATTTCAGCTCTGAATCAGGTGTTTTAAAGCCTGCTTGACAGCTGAAATTCAGTTCTGTCATTTAATTGTCATTTCAAGCACACATAAATATCACGTGAAAAGGGATTATGATATAATATATATTATATATATATATATATATATATATATATATATATATATATATATATAATATATATATATATATATTACATACATACATACACTACATACATACATATATATACATATACAGTACATAATTATATATATACATACATATAATATACATATATAAATATATATATATATATATATATATATATATATATAGAAATCATCAACACACAATCACGTGTGGAACAGAAATAAATTTCTGACTCACGTCGGGATCGAACCCAGGTCTCTCAGGTGGAAAGCAAGGGCGTTATCCACTGGGCCATACAAGTCTAAAAGAAGTTGGAACCTGAGAGCAACTGCACCCAAGGAATTACCTGGGCAAGCTAACTGCTTGCATACCAGCGAGTTTTCCCCAACTTCCCGACTCAGCAATGACCCAATAGACAACATTTCATTCGAATTATCCCTTCTGAGTGAATAAGATAGAAATCATCAACACACAATCACGTGTGGAACAGAAATAAATTTCTGACTCACGTCGGGATCGAACCCAGGTCTCTCAGGTGGAAAGCAAGGGCGTTATCCACTGGGCCATACAAGTCTAAAAGAAGTTCGGAACCTGAGAGCAACTGCACCCAAGGAATTACCTGGGCAAGCTAACTGCTTGCATACCAGCGAGTTTTCCCCAACTTCCCGACTCAGCAATGACCCAATAGACAACATTTCATTCGAATTATCCCTTCTGAGTGAATAAGATAGAAATCATCAACACACAATCACGTGT
>JANJGK010000027.1:18853294-18881309 GCA_039081455.1 Macrobrachium rosenbergii | reverse complement strand
TGTGTGTGTATGTATGTATTCCCACACACATATACACACATACATATATATATATATATATATGTATGTATATATATATACATACATAATGTGGAATCTACTGGTCACTTTTTCCCAGATACGTATGTAGTACTTGTTATCCATAATGCCCTCTTAAATTCTATATTTATTCACATTTTGAAAACTCTTATCACCACCACAAAACCTAGGACTAAATGAAGATAATTGAAGCTATTCTAATGCCCGGCCGAGACTCGATCTCTGGTCAGGCTATCAGCACGAGGTAACGATAATTACCTGGCCACAAAGGAAGTTACGAATCTATTCCCGCTCATACGTACATGTATTTGTGGAATTCAGATGCATTTACTATCTGGAACTGACCCACCTTCACCTGCATAGCCAAGTATTTATTCGTTCATTGCAATTTTGGGCTGAAATATGTATGGAATCTACTGGTCACTATTTAACAGATAAGTACAGTATGTAGTATTTGTTAGCCACGATGCTCTCCTCACTTCTCCATTTCTTCACATTTTGGAAAAGCTTGTCACTACGAAGCCTGGGACCAAATTTAGTGACAAGCGTTTCCAAAATGTAAAGAAATCGAGAGGTTTAGAGGGCACTATGGGTATTATATACTGCATACATACATATACACATTGTATATATGCATACATACACATGCACGCACACACGCACACACACACACACACACACACACACATATATATATATATATATATATATATATATATATATATATATATATATATATATATATATATATATATATTGTTTGGGTGTTTTCTTAACCTCCTAGGTATGTATGTATGTATGTATGTATGTATGTATGTATGTATGTATGTATGTATGTATGTATGTATGTATTTTCACTGTCCACGAACGAAACTTGTGATATTATTAAGTTCATACTTTCCGGTTTTTACTTTTCATTTATCATTCTATTTCTGTATGTTTTGTAATTAGAATTTCTGGGCTTGCATTTGTATATATGTTTTCGAATCAATTGTTTTATGGGTTCTTTTACATGAATATATTATGTTCTTACTCCTCATGTCCATGAATGTTTGCGCCTTACAAATTTACTGAAGGCTCTAACAATGACTTAGTTCTCCAGATTAGAAAGTCACGGAAAGACGGTCTGGGAGAATGTATCAGGCGGATAACGCCAGAGTCAATTTAATAGGTTCTGTTCAACTCAGACGGCGGGGCGGAGCTAATACTGTGACGTCACAAGCATTACACTTCCGAACTTACCTATTGAATTAACTAAGAAACCTTTAGTTTTTATACATTTAATCCATTGCATGGCGTGCTTGATAAATTTTTTTTAAATAGGGCACATGCACGATGTTTTTATTATACCCATTTGGTCACACGTAGCTACTACAGCTTTCTTTATGTTTATTCTTTAGTTATTCATTTGCTTACCTATATATTGGTTTGGTGTATTCCCTTAATGTCCATTTTTGTAACATGACAACTTGGTTTCACTTATAATCTCTCTCTCTCTCTCTCTCTCTCTCTCTCTCTCTCTCTCTCTCTCTCTCTCTCTCAGACAGTATTTTTATCAAGATTATAAATAACTGTTAAGAAATGTATTTGATTCTGTTGCTGTTTTTATATCACATTTTGAAAAACAAACTTTTTTATTTATGATAAAGATTAGAATGATAGGTTGATTATATTTTCCAAATCTTGTTACCAATCCTAACTGTTATACAATAAATACACTGAAAATGTGGTCATAGGAAATTGTAAAAAAAAAGGCAGTTGCATTTGCACAACTTGACCACAAAAAAGGAAACAATATTAAGAGTATGAGAATGATATCATATAGCATGTAAGGAATCAAAGGAAAAAATGGTGAAGAATATGATACAAAGAACACATTTGAAGCAAGTTTCTCATTAACACTCGATATCACATAAATATACATCTGAACACATAAGTTTACATATGAAACATACTGTATACACAAAGGTAATATTTATACATGCATCAAACGACGATAATATTTTCGGGAAAAAGTACAAAAAGGTATTTGCATTTATTTGACTTCTTAAGAAAAATCTATACAATATATAGTCCTTTAGGGAATGAAATGATCAAACAAATAACAAACAGCTCCGGATAGTCTTCATTTGAACAATCTTATGTATGACATAAAGACAAATTCTTTCAAGAGATTGTTTTATAATTTTCTTAGTTAACATCAGCTTAGCGCTCCTCTCTTTTTTTCTATGATAAGTTTTTGTTATTTAAATGACGGATTTTAAAGAAAATACTAATTTTAGCGAAGGAATGCACAATTTCACCAGGCAAAGATAGTTTATCCGATTTCTTTAGCTGCGAAACCAAATTCAGTAGGAGTCTTTGCCATCCTGTAGTGTCTCGCCGTTTATGGCTTTAAATAATTTTCTCATAATAAATAGTTGGGAAGAGAAGTTTTCAGATGGATAGTACAAATTCCCTCGGCTGACATTCTTAATCCATGTGTTGCTATCAGTAGTTGTGCCATCTTTTGTTCCTAGGTATGGGTATTAGGTGATGAATTTTCTTGCCATATATCTGCCAGTGTATCTTGAAGATTCTTCTTCAATCTTATCACCTACATCTGACACTGCGTTATCAAAATTAGGGCACATATCATCACATACAGCTGTTGCATCATCATCGTTATCATGAAATTCAATATCGCTGAGCAACATAGACGTTAAACATAATTCGAGTGCAAGATTGGAGTCATTTGACAGTCCTGTTGTGCTTGATGCATTGCACGAATTGTGAGGGAAACTATCACATGATGTACATGGATTAGGCCTACCCGAAATACTACCACTTGAAACACATTCCGTATTCTCTACAATCCTACTTGAATTACTGTTTTCACTCATCAGAGAGGCATTCTTGCCTAGCAGATATTTCCTGAGTCTATGCTTAAATTGGACGGCGTTTGGGTGGTCATGACTCCCTGCCATTTGTCTGATGCAGCCAAAAAATATTCAATACAGTCCTGATTGAGCCGTCTTGTTATTATGTGGTCTGTCTTGAACAGTTTCACAACATCTCAAACAGCCCTTTTACGCTTCGCAGGATAATATTATCCTTTTTTGGAATGGGTAAAGACCTCTTGTTTCTTCACTTTTCACTTTCATTGTTTTCATCATTTCACTCATCCTATCAAGTATTCCAGTTTGCGCATCAATTTTAACTCCAAATGCCTTACGTGACTCGACATCTCCGTATTTTCCATGCGAGTTCATGACATGGAGCCAGTATTAACGAGTAAAATAAAGTCTGAGGTATGTGCCCAGTCATCACCTTTTAACATACCATTCTCACCTAAATAACTAATTGAAACAGCGCAAGACTTTGATAAAAGTCTAGCTGCTAGACACTCGCGCTGTCCTTGAGATCCTGACACATTAAGATTTATTTCTGAGATCTTATGAGCTTTTAAATTCATCTTCAGTTTTCCGTATTATTTCTTGAATATACAGTGATGATACATACATACCTCCTAGTGGCTAAAAGAAATCCCGAGTCAATTAAATGGTTTCTTAATGACTGAAGCATATGAGGTGCATCTGAAAAAACGAATACTTTTCTATCTGCACACGGGTTTTTGAAGGAAATTCTATTTGAGTTAATTGGATCTATACCAAAAGGTTTCCAGATTCTCATATTTAGTAGGCCCTAAGTCATGGACAATAGCAACAATGATATAACCTGCATTTTCAATTTCAGCTACTATATTCAGCAACTTATTGTGTAAATCCGACTTATCAAAACCATAAAAGATAGGTTGTTTCCACCTACCAATAAGACCTCTTAGCATTATTACTTAGACATTGTTGTATGGTTTGTACAGAATGTCACTCTCTTTATCATAGTTCCATTTGCTTGCTATACGCATTTCGTTAAATGATAGGACAGCAATTTTTTCACCGTATTTTAAAGTGTCACTTTTTGATCTTAACAATGATATAACTTCTACCAAAACACAGGATTCACATTTAAATGATTTTGCATGCCTATTCAAAGTTGAAATATCTTATTCCTTTACATTCTGTGTTTCTTCTGACATTGTAGCAACCGAAGACAGCGCAATAACCCGACATCGTTCACGTATTCCTGTTACAGGTTCGAATTCTGACCAGACGTCAGAATATCTTCATTTGGTTCTTCACTGGGATATTATGCTTTGTAGTGACAATTGTATCCAAAAAGTGTGAAGAAGTCGACAAGTTGGGAGTGCATGGTGGTTATTACAATACCTGTTTGTCTAGTAAAAAGTGAAGAGTATATTCTGTTTACATAAATAAATATATAAATAAACAGATAAATACATAAGTAAATGAAAATATAAATAAGTTTTACTTTAGCGAACGATGGCCAGGTTATGTAGCACTGCATGAAAGTAGCTGTCATTTGTTGTCCTGTAGAAACATCTATTCGTTTGCAAAGTTTAATGTAAAATTCGACTTATCAAGGGCAATGTAAACTTATCGAGACAAACATGGCTCTTTGGCTAGAACGATGAAATCATTTCCGCGAAGATCACGTCGGTGAGGAACAATTCCCTCTTTTTTTCGCGTGAGGATTTACAAAGGGTTTCGGTGAAATTGCATTCAGAAATATTGGGAAATCGTAAGATAAAGCGGTCATTGTAATCCCTTTGTATTTCCTTTGATCAAGAGGTGCACGTGTCCAGTGGGTTTCCTATGTAGAGGACGAAATCCGACATACCTTGGGAATAAAAAAAAAAATAGATGCGCTCTGGTAAAGGAACGACATTTTGTTTCCTGACTCACATTTTGAAACTTGCCTTTTTGTTTACAGTTCAGTGGTTGCATGATTGCTTACTGGGCTCTTTCCCTTCTAATATTTATATAATATTTATAATAAAAGTTCTATGCAATTTAGCATCAGAAGTATATGAAATTACCAATGTCATATATCGTTTCACCAGTCAAGTAGAGGTGTATGTTCAAACATACGATTTCAAAAACTCCTTATGGCCTCGGGAAATTTCGTTAAGTGCGGAAGGGCCCACACTGACAAATGTGAATATCTAAAAACATTACGATTATTGCTGGTTCGGATTACTGAGTCTTTCATTTCTACTGTTTAAGAGAAAAGGACAAGAATGTCTACTGTCTATGAAATCACCTAGAGATAGTAGACAGTTCAAACACAATTGGTAGAGTGAATCTCCGTCAGTTCACGATTATTATACATTCTAATATCATGATTAATAGCGTCTAGAAAATGATTTTAATTTTGTAGATATTGACTGTACAAAGTATGATCAGGAGAACTGGTACTCAGAGGACTGGAGAGATAAAATGCTTTCACGACTTATAGTGATCTGAGTGAAACTTCACATTATCTTGGACTCATATTATCATTAAAAATCCGTTGTTTTTACCTCGGTGTTTAATCATTTTGGCATTGCATTTACACCTGCCTAATATTTATCTGGTCTTTCGTCGAACTGATAACTCCTCCCCTTTGCCAATTAATCCGACAAAAGTTCATCTGTTATAAACAGCCCCGGACGACTGAAGAGAAGGTGAAACATAATACCGTCCGGATATAAGGGCCTCCTAAATGAGGAATGGTCCTTATAAAGGGAGGGAGAAAAGAGGAATATATCTCTCCCTCTATTTCTCTCGCCCTCTCCTTCCCCTCTTATCCTTTATCAGCATTATTATTTTCCAACCAGTTTCCTCTCCATCGGCTATGGTTGCCTTCGCGTCCAGGCCTCGTAAACTTGCTGGAATGCGAAGGGTGTTTGCGAATCCGAGCCATATCTTCGCCCGGCCGAAAGGTGAGATTGCGATGCTGTCGTCCCGGATCCGGCAGCGCAAGAATCACTGTCTTGCGGCAACGCATCGGCCGTGAATCACGCGCGGCTTTTCGCCCTCCGAAGGGGAGGTGGATGAAAGGCTATGCTTTTCTGATGTGGCCGTGACAAATGAGCGATGGGTCTGTTTATGTTATGGCTGGGTGGGGAGAGAGAGAGAGAGAGAGAGAGAGAGAGAGAGCGAGAGAGAGAGAGAGAGGGAGAGAGAGAGAGAGAGAGAGAGAGAAAGGGAGTCTTATTGGTTTTTTACCACTGAAACCAGTGAGGCATAGAGAGAGATAACCGAACAATAAGAATGATGAATACTTAGTCTTGAAAATGAGGAAAATGGATAATGTCTGATCATAACAAGGCAGTTATGTACAATGAGGAACTGAATTTGATCTTCGATATCATCCAAACAAACGGTTTTCATTCGCATTTAATCAGTCGAGAAAAAGCACTTCGATGAAAAAGAATTAATAATAAAACACAACAGCAAAAGTTGAAAAGGTCGGTAAACACAAAAAATCTCTTTTTAAGCGATTTCCTTACAGTTCTTGTACCAAAGAAATAAATAAATAAAAAAAAAAACAGACGAATCAGTTGAGAAATCGGCTAGTTTTATTTCTGTTTTAGTAGTAGCATCATGAAGCACTGTTGAGTGTTATAATGACGAATATACGCCTTTATTTTTCTTATTAGCCGTTGGGAATTTGCCAAGAAAGCAGGTTTTAGATTGTAAACAAGAAGACGATTGGCTTAGGTAGGCTGTACATATAAGCATGAGTCCTTTTGAGTTGTGTTCATTATTGTTATAATATGTACTGAGATATTCTTACAATTGTCATTTGTACTTCCATACTTTTGTCCTTTTTTCACTGCTTATTATCATACTCAAGTTTTTTTTGGAACATGGACTGGTGGAACCACCCACTCGACACAAGACTCCTCCCTTTTATTTGTGTATGCCTATTACCACTTTGTATAATCACAAGTTGCTATGTCCTGCACTTTACTCTGGAACTAGTCAGTTTTATTTATTTTGCAATAGTGCTATGAGGTTTTATTTATCACAGAATAACTTGCGTTTGAACGAAATAAAGCTTTGGGTAGCAGCAGCCAAGGCTTTTATTGTCACAACGAGTACGATCTTGGGTTGTATATTTTCGAACCCAGTTTAGCCCTAGTTTTGTGTATAACATACCACCGGAAAGAGGTTCGACGTTTGTTTAAAATTATGGTTTCATTTATTAAGAAGTTTGTGATTTCCAAATAAGGTAAGAATGGTACTGAAAAACATTATACGTAGAAAAGCTATAGCAACTTTAGACTATCCACACATCTTGGTTCATTTCAGGTCAACAAAACAAGGTGGTATTTAGTAATATCAGGTACATGGAAAAGTTGTACTTTTTCTCCTCACTTTGATTACCCAACAGATAGCGCTGGCGGTGAATTAAAAGTGATGACGTGAATAAGAATTAGCACAAGGTTGCCCAATAAATAAAAAATCTGCGGAACGTACAACTTTCATAAAACATTGTAAAAATATCACAACAAAATTCACTTTCATGTATAGGAAATTTATTACAAACCCAAGTCAGTTACGAACTGACCCAAGGCGTGTAATATTATTTTCTATCAAACAGTCTGTTCAAGAACTAAAAGCTTAATCTCTCCCAAAAAAACAGAATTGACCCTGACTGACTCGATGGGAATTACTACGGCTTTTTCGGAGAGCGGCGTCACCAAAAAGTAATCAGTAACTTTGAAAAATTACATTCACCTGACTTTTGTAATACGGTTGAAATTATGATTGGGGTAATCATACGACCATAACTTTCTTGTGGGTGCCCTTATGTTCCTCCTTTGTTTGGGGGGGGTGGGGGGGGGGGGAGGGGCGGGCGATATCGCCACTGGACGCCCTCTAGTGGGTAATGAGATTTTGAGGAAAGAATGGGATATGGGTAAGAACCTTTGGGAAAGAATGGGGAAAAGGGTCTTTTGATGTGAATGGGGGTTGAAACGGGCGGCCCCGAAGGAATGGACAGATTTAGGGAAGGTCCTCAAGGAAAGCCTGTAGGGAAGGGAGAGGAGAGGGGCATCCAAGGGAGGAATGCAGATGGGTGAGGGTGCCTCTGGGATAGGATGGGAGGAAGGGAGGGGCTTTTACGAAAGAGTGGGCATAGAAAAGATCCACAATTAGAGGATAGACGGAACCGTCTATGGGCCTTAAGGAAAGAATAGAGGATGAGAGGGAGGAAGACTGCCTCTGAGAAGCAACGGGTAGTGGCCTTTAGGAATGAGGGTGAGAACTCCTCCGAAGTGCAAGTAGGAGCGAGAAGGAATGTGAGCGGGGGTCAGGAGGATGGATTCCCCAGCGCCTCCTTGAGTCTCTGGTTTTATACACATTTTATGGTCCGTCAGTGCGACCCGCTTCTTCCCTCACACCAGTAAAAGTGATAATAAAATCTTCAATCCATTTCCGCTTTACGACTCAGCCTCTTCTTAGCCAGACATATTGACTTCTATCTTCAGTCTATGGGACCCAGAGCCTCCAAGCTTATAAATTGGCGAATTTGATTCGACGGCGCCTTTTGCAACCTTTCTGTTCTGGCGGGAGAGACTAAAGGTCACTAACGTTAATGTGTATTGATGACATTTTTTATACATCAGATCGTGCGACCTTTCAAGGTTTCTTGTTTCAGTCGTCTCTTAGTGCTAATTTGAGTTTTTAGATCGACTTGCATCAACTCCAGTAAAACGAAAACACATTGATTAGCAGATCTCGTACAGATTTCCCGCCCCATCCTCCCCCTCAGGTTGATGGAACTTTGCTGATTGAGTCTGAAGCTTTAACTATTCTAGGTGTAACTTCTGACTCACATCTAACTTTTGAGAAACATCTAATGAAATTTTCAGCAAATGCCGCACGAAAGTTTGGTATTGTTCGTAGGGCCTCATATATTTATAACAGTGATAAAATCAATGCAACATGTTTTAGGTCATTTGTACTTCCTTTACCAGAATACTGTTCTCCGGTTTGGATGTCTGCTTCTGCCAGAGATTTATCTCTTTTAGACAGAGTGGTTCGTTGTTGTAGGTTTCTGTTTCCTAATATAATCAGTTATGACTTGGACCATCGACGGATGGTCTGTTGTTTGTCATTTTTCCATAAGTTGTATTTCAACAGAGATCTTTCACATTCACAATTGATCCCTGATCCCCTTTATCTGCCGAGAGAGAGGAACCAGATTCGCTGAACAGCAGCACCAATATGCGGTAAATGGGCCTTGCTGGGGAACTTCTCAGTTCCAGAGGTCCTTTATTCCTCAAGCCGTTGGACTGTGGAACAGCCTCCCAGAGGACGTTGTGCAATTGGAACTTCAGAAATTCAAGCGAAGATGCAATGCATTACTACCCTAATACTATTCCCCTTGCAGTTTAATACATTTTTATCTATCTGTTCATTGATTTTTCTTTTCTAATAAGTGAGACATCCTTAGTCTGTATTTCCCTTTACTTCCTCTTACTTCTTCCTAATGAACGCCATATTCTTTGGAAGCTTGAATTTCAAGTGAATAATCCCTGTGGGCTTGTTCCATATGAATAGGTTTCATCTACTGAATAGTAATAATAACAGCACAATTAAGTGATTCCCAGATTTAGCTCTAGTAGAATTCAGAATATCACCTTGATGTCGATCTTTGATTAAAAAATATAATTCCATTATCCTAAGAATTCTGTCGAGTAATCATCACAGTTCATTTTGTTCCTCGAAAGAATGAAAAAAAGACGATTTGAACTCTGTAACGAAATTTTTACGAAGAAAAATAGCCTAGACTGTAAATTTTGTCTTTCCCGAGTTAGCAAAGAAAAAAAAAGGCAGGATTCATATCATCAAACGTACTAATTACTGAGAAAATTTCAAAGCAAAATTTCACTCTTTGATGTTTATCCTTTTTCACAGAACAGTTAATAGGAAACCTAACTTGAAAGTGCAGGTATAGCACGCTCTTATTCTGTCTTAATGGGAAATGGTAATCATCTTTTAGCTCCATCAGCAATTGAAAACAATTGCAATGATATCCATTTTAATGTGCTGGCATCACGATTAAAAGGAAAGGTAAAATTATTATCATTTACTTTATAAAGAACAAAAACAAAAGCGAGTCTTTAGTCGTTAGGATATGAATTACAAAAACTTTTCATATCCCCGTCACGAAACTTATGGAATCATTGTTACTGAATGGTCAGTCAACAAACAGATTGCAAACAGTTTACCAACAGTTGACAACTAAAGTTTACTGCCCACACTCCAGTAGCTTATACATGACACTGTCTGTAAATCAGGAGACAGTAGTGGAAAGGAGAAAGGAGAGGAGCTTAGTGTGAAAGGACAATATGTTGGAAGCAGGGGACGAGATGGGTTCTTACAAATGGCTGCCTCAAGGCTGTCACGGAAAAGCAAGAAGAGCAGACAGGCAATTCCAGCAAGCATTAGACTGGCTACATTGCGGACTGGCACTCGCTGGGTCGGAGTTCGATTCCCCGGCCGGCTGATGAAGAGTTAGAGGAATTTATTTCTGGTGATTGAAATTCATTTCTCGCTGTAATGTGGTTCGGATTACACAATAAGCTGTAGGTCCCGTTGTTAAGTAACCAATTGGTTCTTAGCCACGTAAAATAAGTCTAATCCTTCGGGCCAGCCCTAGGAGAGCTGTTAATCAGCTCAGTGGTCTGGTAAAACTAAGGTATACTTAACTGAGGTCACACATCCACATGAGGAAACTTTGACGAACGGCTTAAGTTCCTCGTTGGACGAGTCGGTAGAGTTCTCGGCTAGCACTCTGCTAGGCCCGAGTTCGAGTCTCCGGCCGGCCAATGAAGAATTAGATGAATTTATTTCTGGTGATAGAAATTCATTTCTCGGTATAATGTGGTTCGGATTCCACAATAAGCTGTAGGTCCCGTTGCTAGGTAACCAATTTGTTCTTAGCCACGTAAAGTAAGCCTAATCCTTCGGGCCAGCCCTAGGAGAGCTGTTAATCAGCTCAGTGGTCTGGTTAAACTAAGGTATACTTAACTTTGGGCCTGAAAAATAGGATCGTTTTGTTTACAAACTGTAAGAAAATCGCTTATAGAGTTTTCGCAAAAATTATAGAACTATATACAAGTTATACAGAACCTGCTAATCACGTCAACCAGCAAAAATTAATTTTTGTAAAATTTTCCCTAGTAATTTGCATGACAACTTTCTGCAAGCTCTGCAGACCTTTGTATAATCATTGCCAATGAGTCATCGTGGCTATTAAAAATACAATATGCAACCTGTTTCCCGGCTACGTCTGCACGCAAAGATTCGTGGCGTGAACTAGAAGCAAAATTCTGTGTGATAGACATTGTTCCATTGCACTGCAGTGCGTATTTGTCAAGGTATCATGACTGAAATTCTAATTTTGATCATCTGTCGCTAGAGTCGCCACGATACTATGGAGAGTCTAGATCTGTTTATAAAGAAGAATTGAAAAGATTTAAAGAGAATAAGGAAAAGCTTCGGTGGTGTATGAAAGTGTACCTGAGATGTTTCGAGTTAATCGCAACTGAATGAAATTAACCATGAGACAGTGCGTTATTTCATATCAAAATAATTGACAGACAGATTTAAGTACATACAAGGAAGCAGAGCTATCGATTACACAAATATGATAGTAATCCTTTTGAATGTGTAAGACTTAGCTTTTTCCGAAGACCGTAAATAAATAAATAATAATCCATGCATACATATTTCTTTTAAAGATGAATAATTGACAGACAGATTTAAGTACACTACAAGGAAGCAGAGCTATCGATTACACAAATATGATAGTAATCCTTTTGAATGTGTAAGACTTAGCTTTTTCCGAAGACTGTAAATAAATAAATAATAATCCATGCATACATATTTCTTTTAAACATGAATAAAATTTTTCTTAACTAAGGTGTAAGTAAATAAACAAAATTCACCTGTGAATATGTCCGAACAGGCTATTCATTGTTATTAGAAAATACATAAAATATAGCATTGTACTGACAGCTTTTAAGCACACTCGGAGAAAGGAATTACCTGACGTATTTGGATATACAAATTAATACGTGATACAGTTACAGAAAACATACTCTTGCTCAAACAGCTTCTGTATGCAACTTACAAGCAACCTTCTCTCTCTCTCTCTCTCTCTCTCTCTCTCTCTCTCTCTCTCTCTCTCTCTCTCTCTCTCTCTCTCTCTCTCTCTCTCTTGTTTACAAAAGTATTCAGTTGGAATGTCAGCATTTTTCGTGCAAGGTTCTCATAAACGGTAAAATACGATCTGTACCAAAAGCACAGAGGTTAAACCTCTTGTAATAAACATGACCGAAATTTCACAGAGATTTTCGAACAAAACTTGACTTGATATTTTCAGCTCCAGCAGTAATCAGATGATTCAGTTAACCTTTTTATAAGTTCTTTCCTCTTACTTCTGAGAACTGGGGAGCTGACCTGTCAAATCTTGCATTATTCACTTTGCAAAGCATTTATTTATGTAGGTAAGTTGCATGGAAAAGACATGTTGAGTTAACGGATCAACCTATAGCTTGCACGGGAAAAACAAAGCTGAATGAATATGCTGTATGATTTGTTGGATAATCTATTAATATATTCATAAATTCTCGCAAGGACAAACGAGGGTCAGTAATCCTCCATATTAAATTTTCCACTCAGAAATGTCCCGGTGGTGGGACCGATTAAATAATTCCTGAATAGCATTCACACGCACAAGCACATACACGCACACGCGCACGAAATGCACACGCACACTGACACGCACACACACACATATGCATACATGTGTGTGTGTGCATAGGACAGTGTTTAACCACTTAATTATCATCTTTCTCAAATGTTAGTCGATTTAACAGGTAAAATGAGTACATGACTAATTTAGATTTACCTGGCGTTACTGTACCATCACCAGCGGAGGAAATGAACTATTTGTGTGTGTGTGTGTGTGTGTGTGTGTGTGTGTGTGTAAGAGAGAGAGAGAGAGAGAGAGAGAGAGAGAGAGAGAGAGAGAGAGAGAGAGAGAGAGAGAGAGAGAGAGGGATCTTTCAAAACAAGAATGGGGACAAAAGAAGAAATGCCCTGAATATATAGAGATAGGGAGAGGAATTAGGCAAAGATCCTTTTATCCTGCGGATTCTGGTATCAACGGTGTCTTTTAGAGAGGTACCAACGAATTAATGGGAAAGCTATTGTACTGACAAAGTACACGAACATCCTTGCACGCAAGCACGCTACACGCATGTACACACACACACACACACACACACATATATATACACACATATGTATTTAATCTTAGTCAAAATGAACTCTTAACTTCTCACTTTGCTCATACTTTTTCGAATGCAATTTTTATACAAGCCATGAATCCGAGAGGGGAATAAGTGAAAAAGCTGTCGCTTATGGGGTGGGATTCGAACCAACACCGCCACCTCATCCTACAAAATAGAAAGTAAATCTATTGCAGCTCGTGCATGCAAACTTTGTCGAATTCAGGTGCCTTTTACTAGAGTTTGAGTAGACTTGTACTCACCTTGGTATCACAGTGTCCTGTCAGTTACTTCTTTTCTGGCTGGAATATATCTGTAGATTCTGCTGGTCATATTTACCAGATATGTATTTATGTATTTTTAACGTGGACACTGACATCTTAACTTCTCGATTTCTTTACACTTTCTGGGTGCGGTTGTCATTACAAGACTTGCGTCCTTTTAGTAAAAAGATAAAGAAACCAGCAAGTCCTCTGTTCGAGATTATAATATGCTCTAGCGCTTCATTCTTCTTGAGCCAAAAGACTAATGTCTACCAGACATTTGGAAGCTCCTTTGTCACCAAGGGTGAGGGCAGTTTGAAGTTAAAATCCCTACTTTCGAATTATACTGCCCGCTGATTATCGTCAAATATTCTATTAAAATAGAAATAGCAGTGTACTACTGCAGTCAAAAGTCAAGATAATGTAAGAGAGGACATGTCCGATTCTAGGGACATTATGTACCGTCACGAAGATCAGACCAAAGCACACTAATCCACGTCCTTATGCAGGGACCAGTAGCGAGAAGGGTTTGCCCTGAGCTGAATGTGGCTAAGTCCAAACGTTGAGTTCAATGCCCTTAGATTATGTTGATAAGCCCAGAAAAGTAAATGGAGAGATGCTTATTTCGCTTAAATCATTTAGAGATTTTTTCCATGTAGGTGATGCTCAGTACAAGGTAGTATGAAAAAACTTAGGTTATTTCCTTAAAAGGACGACAACTTATTCATTAATTGCACGATGTAGCAATATAACTCGGCGGCTCGCTGTTTACGTTTAGTAATATTCAGACAACGATAGGGGAATGCGTTGGTCATTCCTACGGCAGAGTTTCAGATTGGACGGATGAGGAGAGCCACTGGGGAATGGCTAATGAAATTCCTTGTGCAGGAACGCGTGAAAATGATAAGGGTGATGGAAATGAGGAACTTAATGGGAGAGACTGCGAACGTCGATGGAAAAAGACCATCGCAAATGCGATTATTGTGTTGAGCGAGATATCAAAGGGTACTCATAACTCATCAACGCATAGAGGGGCAGTGCGGCAGAACTGCGAGAAATCTCGAAATTGGACAGTAAAGTGAAGAGTTGGAATTAGAATTAGAATTCGTGTTTCAGAAATTAATGATAGAGGAAAATACATAAAAATAGAATTATTTTCCTCTGGAAAGACTTCAAACTAATTTAAAACATCAATTTATAGGGGGCTGAAAAAATCTGTGCGTAAAGTAGGGACCCTGAACATATATCTTGATTGAAATTCATTCCGAATCTTACATGAGTATCTATCTTATCAATCAGCAGAAGCGAAGATTCAGATAAACCACATGCCTCCTCCTGTACGTCATTTTAAAGTTGCCCAAAAAAAATATTTACCTCTTTTGCCAGTAACCCTTCTTTGTCTTCGCTAATTGTTAGTAATTTTCAGAATGAATAATGGGTAAAATGGATTATAAAGGGACAAACGTCACCCAATGAATGTTTTGACTAAATTGATGAAAACAGTTCATCCATTGACAACGAGGTTACTTGGCAAATATTTTTCATCTACTAACATCTCGAAATCACCTTTTCCTTCAACAAGTCTTGGCTCAAAGATCATGAATAGCAATATTCTCCGGAGAATCCGGCGCAATCCTTTGGTCCCGAAACCGGAAATGTAGTCCTCCTATCGTGCTCAATATATTATACATGTATATGGTATATATGTGTATATATCTATATCTATACCTATTTCTGTATATATATAAATTATATATATATATATATATATATATATATATATATATATATATATATATATATATATATATATATATATATATATATATATATATATATATATATATATATATATCAGTTGGCGTTGCACAGGAAAACTCTGAATGAAAACTGAAAACTCTTGCTCTCTCTCTCTCTCTCTCTCTCCTCCCTAACACCCCCTCTACTCTCTCTCTCTCACTTCCTCTCCCTCTCACCTCACTCTCAATCTCGCTCTCTCCCTTTCCTGCTAAGATAGGTGCTTCAATTACATTGCCCAACATATTTGACATTTTATATTTCACCTCTTCTCAAGCCCCATTCCTGTCGGGGCTGAACTTGGACTTAAAGGGCATCGGGAGTGTCACTGTTCATCTCAGCGACCTCAAAAACTATGGATTAGATACCAATATCTATCATTTTTGTAATTTTATTTTTCACCCCTTCTCACACCCTCTTCCTGTCGGAGGTGAACTTGGACTTAAAGGGCATTGGGAGTGTTACTATTTGTCTTAGCGACCTCAAGGAATATCTGTCACTTTTTACATTTTATTTTTCACCCATTCTCAATCCTCCCTTCTTAGTGGGGCTGCACTTGGAAATAAAAGGCATCAGGAGTGTCACTGTTCATCTCAGCGACCTCAAAAACTATGGATTAGACACTAATATCTGTCGTTTTCGGTTATTTTTACGTCACCCCCTTCCCACCCCACCCCCTATAGTGCCAGCGATGTCTTACTCCCACAATATTTTTACTAGATAGTAAGTCATATGTATATCAAGTTTCATTGAAATTGCTCAATGCTTTTCAGAGTTATTCTGGAACATAAACACACAAACACGCACACACACATCCATTTACATTATATATATTTATACAGTATATATATATATATATATATATATATATATATATATATATATATATATAATAAAAAAACAGGGTCATTTTAAAGTCTGCTACAGGATGGTAGAAATACTTTTATAATATATCTGCCCAACGATAACCTAATTTTAGGATAAAAAAAACTTACCGTGGGATAGGAAATATTTTTTTTGCTTTTCTACACTTTGTTTGACAAATATGTTCATATTTTGTTTGTTAAAATATTCTAAGGATTTATTTTAATTTTGTCATTACTCTGTGTAACATTAAGATCAGCCTTGCAAGAATATGTCTTTTTTATACAATTTCTTATCTGGATTTCTGTGCCACTGAATATATATAGCATAAACATCCCGAAATTTTCTCTGCTGCGTAATACATGCATACATAGAAACACACACACACACACGTACACACACATGCACACATGTACATTTATGTATATATACGACTATATGTGTATATATACATATACATTTACATAATATATATATATATATACATAAATATATATATATATATATATATATATATATATATATATATATATATATATATATATATATAAAGGCAATGACACAAAGGAAAGTGAAACGACTGAGTGGTGCTAGGCCTTTCGACTTACTGTCCTTTACTTAAGGACAGTAAGTCGTTTCGGACAGTGAGTCGTTTCACCTTCCTTCGTAGCATTGCCTTTATTTATATAGTCATCACGTTCCATAATTTCGTCATTCAGCTATACATACATAATACATATATATATATATATATATATATATATATATATATATATATATATATATATATATATATATATATATATATATATATATATATATATATATATATATATATATATACATAGAGAGAGAGAGAGAGAGAGAGAGAGAGAGAGAGAGAGAGAGAGAGAGAGAGAGAGAGAGAGAGAGAGCGCACGGGGTAGAATGTTTCTCCCTCTCTTACTCTGAATGAATGATGGGAGATAAATGGCTCCCTTGTGTCTATTCAACCTCTCACTTGTGTTGGCAACAACTACTGTTTATAACATGAAGACACAAACACTTCCATCACGGAACTGCCTTTTTGATGCGATTACCAACTGGATACTCATAAGATAGTTAATAATACTTTTTTTTGACTTAGTAACATTATCATTAGGTGAGGTTAATAATATATTTTTGAAATATCGCCATGCTTTCATCAACGACAGATTTTATTTTAATTTTCCGTAAATTAATTTCTGTCTGGAAACTAAATAACATCATTTTGATATAAGTGCAACTTGGAGCTTTTATCGCAATGAAAAGGAGTAAAAATAAATGCAGACGATGTCTCGATTGGTTCGGCATAGTCCAGCAGCCCAAACTGGACCTCTTATTTCCTGTAGTATTTTTCTAGACTTACAGGCTATCTTGTTACAATGTTGGCATAAGGTGGCTTAATCTAAAGGAATTCTTGTCTTCTTAAAGAGGACAAGAGTTTGAAAATTCACGAGTCTGGAAATTCAAAGAATCAGAAAATTCTTGTCTTTGTCAGGAATTCAAGACATCAGGAACACCTGATATTATTGTTTTTAGATTTCTGTAAAGAAAACCATTGTGCCGGCTTTGTCTGTCCGTCCGCACTTTTTCTGCCCGCCCTTATATCTTAAAAACTACTGGGGCTAGAGGGCTGCAAATTGGAATGTTGATCATCCACCCTCCAGGTATCAAACATACCAAATTGTAGCCCTCTAGCCTTAGTAGTTTTTTTTTAAATCTTATTTTAGGTTAAAGTTAGCCATAATCTTGCTTCTGTCAACAATATATGATGGGCCACCACCGGGCCGTAGTGAAAGTTTCATGGGCCGCGGCTCATACAGCATTATATCGAGACCACCGAAAGATAGCTCTATTTTCGGTGCCCTTGATTATACGCTGTAGCAGCTGTACAGAAAACTCGATTGCGCCGAAGAAACTTCGGTGCATTTTTTATTTGTTTTTATTTGAGACTGATGAAGGATTCATAAAGATGATTCTGAGCCCCAGATTTCTATTTAAACATTAATCCAGGACAATAATTCGATCTCTATTTCTTAACTTGTGAAATAGGACTGAATTCTTATCCTTCTTTGTAGCGTAGATGGTAAGTTGGTGACCTCAATCTTTTCATTGAGTTTGTTCAAGTTTATTTTCCACCTGGAAAGGTGTAGCATCCTCATTTATGTCCCTTTATGTATTCATAGATTTCAGGGGGAACTTATAAAAAATATGGTGAAACTGAAGAGTTAAGAGGCCTTTATGCTATTCAAAATAGGGTTTTGGTTCATTTTTTCTTTATATTTCATACTTGTGTGTTGACAAACGTCACACAAGTATTTGTTCATGTATACTTTCATACACACACATATATGCAGTGTATATATATATATATATATATATATATATATATATATATATATATATATATATATATATATATATATATATATATATATAGCAATGGATACACCAGCAGGGAAGCGCCATCTGCATATCAGTAAGGACACCAAGGCCAAAACCCGGAACAGCATTTTACACAACTTTATTGGGACATGTTTCGAGCAGTACTCTCACTCGTTATCAACCTACAAAATTAAAATGACGACATTACAGTTCTTATAATGAAATTCAAAATAATACAGTAAAATTACTATGAAAATAAGAATACGTTTATAAGATGGCTAATCAAAATAAACAAAAGAATAAAATCAAATAAAGCAAAATGCAAAAATTTAAATCACAAAAACGGAAGGTACAAAGGCATAACAAACATACTAATTGATATACAACCAGTAAAACGCAGACTAAAAACACAAAAGTGAGGTTACAGCCACATTTCTAGCCAAAGATGGCTTTATCTTGATGGTGTATAGAACTTCTAAAATGTCGAGGTCTGTAGCAAACTGAGCAGTGGTTAAAACAGAAAAATCATCAATATGTAAAGGGTGACCAGTCTCCTCGGTGTGTTCTCTAATTGCACTGGAACTAGGCCTTGAAAGGCAATTGCCTGTACGATATGACTTACCGAGGTGATCAGCTGGTTTGAACACCTAGGTAAGTCATATCGTACAGGCAATTACCTTTCAAGGCCTAGTTACAGTGCAATTAGAGAACACACCGAGGAGACTTGTCATCCTTTACATATTGATGATTTTTTTTGTTTTAACCACTGCTCAGTTTGCTACAGACCTCGACATTTTAGAAGTTCTATACACCATCAAGATAAAGCCATCTTTGGCTAGAAATGTGGCTGTAACCTCACTTCTGTGTTTTTAGTCTGCGTTCTACTGGTTGTATATTAATTAGTATGTGTTTGTTATGCCTTTGTACCTTCCGTTTTTGTGATTTAAATTTTTGTATTTTGCTTTATTTGATTTTATTCTTTTATTTATTTTGATTAGCCATCTTTTAAACGTATTCTTATTTTCATAGTAATTTTACTGTATTATTTTGAATTTCATTATAAGAATTGTAATGTCGTCATTTTAATTTTGTAGGTTGATAACGAGTGAGAATACTACTCGAAACATGTCCCAATAAAGTTATGTAAAATGCTCTCTCTCTCTCTCTCTCTCTCTCTCTCTCTCTCTCTCTCTCTCTCTATATATATATATATATATATATATATATATATATATGTGTGTGTGTGTGTGTGTGTGCGTATATATGTATATATATATGTATATATATATATATATATATATATATATATATACAGTATATATATATATGCCTTCATAAACGTTAAGTCACAAATATTTTTTGATATCGGATTTCCTATACACTAGGGAAAAATACACTCAAGGAGATTTATGATTATAACTGTTGTATCTAAACCAGAACCTCAACTCCGAGTCCTGGTCGGGCAGAAGTACTTATCAATAATCATAATTTCCATTAGGCGTAAGTCTTTTGCCCGGTAACGTGAACTCGACATTCCACGGTATTTGTGGCCCTGTGTTTGTGAGTATAAGGAGCCCATGAGAGTACAAGTGACAAAAACTCACACCCGCACACACACATACAGTATGTGTGTTTATATATATATATATATATATATATATATATATATATATATATATATATATATATATATATATATTCATAAGTGTAGTTATACAAATAAGCTTACTTACGTTTGTAGATCAAATATTGATATAAGGGTTAAGTAGAGAGAGAGAGAGAGAGAGAGAGAGAGAGAGAAAGAAAGAGAGAGAGAGATTCAACCTCATTTGCTTCGAAGTAAACGAAATTACGCCTTAACGATAAACTAATGCGTCTGTGTCAGTAACAGCAGCAGCTCAAGGCAAAGTTCTGTTGTGAATTATGGAGGCAATTATTATGTAAATTACCTTAAGGACCCTGAGGGCGATAAGGAGGGAATTGGTTTTACTTGTATCAACACTTCCAGACAACACAGAGGCGAGGGGGGAGAACGAGACCATTTATATATGTATGGGAGAGAAAAAAATGGAAGAAGAGTGATGAGAGATATACATGAATCTCATCATCAACTTTTAATACAATTATCTTTGTTTTAGGGCGTAGAGAAACACTGTTAAGGAAAATATACATTCTTCGTTAAAGCTAGGTTTGTGATGCGGGGAAAAGCAACGCTTAGCGTCCTTTAACATTAAGATATTAGCAAATTATGTTAAAATACCGCTTCGATATAAAAGTAATTTTTCAGTTGTATCTCATTAAAATATAATATTATATTCTATCATCTCATGATGGCCTTTCACTGTTCATATTTTCCATTATCTTCCTCACATTCTGAATATTCTCTTTCAGATCGATTCACAGATTCAAATATCCTTTTCCATATCGTATGTTTCATTTCTGTCTGTGACGCCAGATAACTTTCAATCAGTCAGTCAGGTCGGTTATGCCTGTCTTGCTCTCATCCGCGTCCGATCCCAGTCCAGTCACTCGTCCCTTTGACATAAAACTGCGTTGTGTGTGTGTGTGTGTATGTACGCGTGTATGTTTTAATTAGTATTGCTAATTTTGAGTTTGATTTGTTCACTGGCCATTCTCCCTGTATTTCCTTCATTCCAGAGTGACTGATTACCTACAATTTCCCTTTCAAACTTTCCTAATTCACCCACAATGTTTCATTTACTGTCAGATTTTCCTGTCTCTTAACTTCCCTCTTTTCTATTTATATTTTTCTTCATCTGCCTCCCTTGTTCTTAACAGCTGGCATTGAAACAATCTCTTCCTACCCTTCCATTATGCACTTTACTTCTTTTGTATCGATACCGTCTAAAAAGAAGGTATCATAAGAGAGAGTCGAGGTGGCAAGCTTCCATCTTGGAGACATTATGAACTGTCCCGGCGCTCGGTTCACAGTCTCGTCTTCCGTAGATCATCTTTATACAGAAAAAATAAAAGTATGGATGCAAATTGCATTTTATTATATTAAAATTAGTATATTGCGGTATATAATGCTAACTTTTTGCAATGCTACTAACCATTATCAGTTTTCATCAGTGTGTACCAGATTTTATCTGCAAATATATGGACATGAAGCATGAAAGTATTTATACATTGTGAGCGAAATGAATATTGCGTGACAAAATTTTTATGATCATTTCATTTTTCAATAAGAAAATATTTCCAGAATTAATGACGCTAGGCCATGAAGATCAACAAATCTTAAAATTTAGGAAACGTTGTTATAACATTCTTAGGCACCCCTTGAACACTATTCTTTAAATGAATCTACCATTAACAATCACATTCTCTGTACCCAAAATAACGATCAGTTGAATTAAATCCAGTTATCTCATATTAATCTTTTTGCATTCTGAATCATCTCTTCTCGTTGCTTTGCTTATAGTCCACCTTCTCGCAACACATTATTCCTAAATCTTTATTAAGAAACTCTTTAGTCTTAATGGAAGCCATGGCCATACTATTAGACCTACCAGGCCAGTTGTTGCCATTTCTTATTTTTCAGTATGCTTGAATAAAGTCATAGTTAGTCAGTCATATAACCACTCTTCTCTTTACTATTCAGTCCAGCAACTTAATTTTTACTCTTTCCAATCACGTCAAACACAAAATATTACAGGGACATTCAAAGAAGTTCCCTCTGGACTCCTTAGCAAGGTGGTGCCGAGTTCAGGGCACATTCATTGCTTGATAGGCTTCACGGGCAGTACGGCCTTGCTGTCTTTTTTGAACCAGGGATATGGGCTTTAGGAGGCACAGGTCTATCTGCGGTCATAATCACTGTCTAGTTCCTGCTGGTCCCAACTTGGGTGAGAGAGGGATTGGGTGATGATGCTCTGTGTGTATACGGTCTCTGCAACTTTAAGTGACTACGCAGAAATTATCGTCCTTGTAAGATTTAACAATTTAAACGCAAAACTCTGCTAGGGCTGAATGATCCAGCAGTCAAACCCACCCTCTTCCCCCAACCAACTTGTCTCTTATTATGTCCCGATTTCTCCTAAAATGTAATTACTTGGTGACAATCACGAGGTCCACCTTCGGTCAATTTTCGTTCAAATCCATAAGTAAATCTAAGTGTAGTCCTGCTAACGAAACATAGACTCATTTCTGGAGGTGATAAACTTAGTTTTTCGATATTTTCTAGGTTATAAAAAATATATACTCTTATGGAGAGTATGACTTTTCTAAACCACGTCTCTGAAAGGGGTTAATAATTTCTACAACAACAACAACAACAACAACAACAACAACAACAACAACAACAACAATAATAATAATAATAATAATAATAATAATAATAATAATAATGATAATAGGCTTTTTCTTATAACTCATTGCATCAACAAAGTCATTGATCCTCAGCTTTCATCATTAGGAGCTCACTGTATCATTGATCGTCAACAAATTCATGGCTTCATTGCAAAACCTTCATCACGAGAGAGAGAGAGAGAGAGAGAGAGAGAGAGAGAGAGAGAGAGAGAGAGAGAGAGAGAGAGAGAGACTGCAACACTTTACAATATTAGCATGAATGTGAATCATGTGTGTGTGTGTGTACGTGTGTGTGCGTGTTTATGCGCGCGCGCTTGTGTGTGTGTGTGTGTGTGAAGGTGGGAGGGAGGAGAAGAAATCTGATGAGTTTAAGCCTATCAATACAAGCCATGGGTTATATAGCAGACAGATAGAGATAAATATATAGCAAATGAATCCATTGCACTTAGAGCCAGGCAGCCGATAAAGAAAGAATCTTGCGAAAAATCTGTGTCAGGAGCGACGGTGAAAATCATGAAGGCTTTGGAGATACGTCTCACGTGAAACCGAAATGAATTTAGGAGCAATTAAAAATTCTTTCCAAATTTCCCGGCTCGCAACGACTTTCATTTGGGCTCCTTTGTGAACACTTCCAGGAGAATTCGCTCAAATATTCACTCGGGCTGGTTTTTTTGTTTTTTGTTTTTGAAGGTGGAGGGGGAAAGAGGGAGGGAGGAAGGGAGGGAGGGATTGTGTGTGCGTGTGTATGTGTGTGTGTTTGTGGGTGTGTGTGTGTGTTTGTGTGTGGAGACCCATTCGGAGGAGTCTCTTTGATCACACTTGAACATATTTGGAACAACGACGATAAGATGAGATAATATGAAACGAGAGAGAGAGAGAGAGAGAGAGAGAGAGAGAGAGAGAGAGAGAGAGAGAGAGAGAGAGAGAAATTAAATGTTCACACCTGACGGAGTGAACTTTAGCCGTTTGAACGTATAGAGAATGAAAAAATAAAGAGTTAAAGTTAGTAATGATAATTATTTACTATAAATGCAATCATTCTTCCCTCTTAATGTTGTTTGCCTTATTACTTGGTTTTTTCTTTTAATTATGGGCCTTTACTGTTTTGAAGCATACGTCCATATATATATATATATATATATATATATATATATATATATATATATATATATATATATATATATATATATATATATATATATATATATATTTTACATATATATATATATATATATATATATATATATATATATATATATATATATATATATATATATATATATATATATATGTACAGTATATACGTATGTATATATATGTATCATATATATATACAGTATATATATATATATATATATATATATATATATATATATATATATATATATATATATATATGTGTGTGTGTGTGTGTGTGTGTCCAGTATACCGGGTGTTTCGGAATTAGAGGGCCCCCCCTCCACAGAAAAAATGGATAGTTATGAAGTTTTCTGCTATATCCTATCTCCAAGTACATTATTTTAAGTTTCTATTAAGCTATTTTTCATTATACATTTCTTGTATTTTCAGACTGAGTGACGGAGTTAGATACAGCCATGGCTAACAACTTGGAGGCAATCAGATCTATTGACCGAATCCGGGCTATAACCTTCAGAGAGGCCAGGGATGCTGGTGAATCCTTCATTTCACGTTCCTGGATGGCTAAATACATTAAAAGAGATGAATCCTTTGTTGAAAGAAACTGGAACAAAAATCCATATGACTGTCATCGTGAAAAGAGTGAGAATCTTGGAAGGCCTGAAGTCCTTTCTCAGGACATCATAGCTAAGGCAGTGGGTAGACCCAGAACGTTTTTACGTAAATTGGTGCTTGAACTAGAAACAAAACGGGGAAAGAAGAGAAGTTATAGTGCTGTATATTGTGAGTTGAAAAAATCTGGTATCAAGCCATTTCATGTTATCAGCAAGCCCAACATCACTCACCAACACAGAGAAGACCATGCATGGTTTTGTGGTTTATTTCTTAAAGATTGGGATGAAGCTGACTTTCTCCATGTTGCTACATCAGATGAATTCTTCAATTACAGTCAGGAAGCCAAATCATAAAAATGACATCATTGGGGCTGCAAAGTTGGATGATATCAGCGATGACGTGTGCTATCGCCAAGTTGTGTAATTTTCTGAATGTTTGGGAATTTTTCTGTTTCACAGCCAAACGGTTAATGTAGATCATCAAAAAAAAAAAGGTCAGTCATGGAATGGCGAATACTTCAGAGAAACTGTGCTTACTGGCGGAGTATTTCCTTTCCTCAAAGATCCTGAAAATGTGTTATCTGTTGAAGAAGTCACATTTTTGCATGATAAGGCACCATGTTTCAAGGCTCTTCAGACTCAGGAGCTGCTTCGAAACAGTGGTATCGATTTCTCCTCATCAAGTGAATTTCCAGGTAGCTCCCCTGACCTTAATGTGTGTGAAAACATTGGTAGTATCTTAGAGGATCATGTTGAAGTGCGCACAGTGAACTATGATGGTATACCAAGCCTCAACGACCTGCGAAGAGAGGTGACCGAACTGCTCAGGGAAATGGAGTTTGAGTCTCAGCTTTTTTGCAATTTGCTGAAATCATACCCCTGAAGAATGCAGGCTGTGGTACAGGCAGATGGAGGCCACACAAAATATTAAACACTCAGAGAGACACTTACATAAATACCTGTTCTGAATTACTTTTGTTTTTGTCCATATCAATTTTAGTTTATGCTGTAGAGGGGGCCTCTAATTTCGAAACAACCCTGTATATATGTATATATATATATATATATATATATATATATATATATATATATATATATATATATATATATATGTATATATATATATATATATATATATATATATATATATATATATATAATATATATATATATATATATACATGCATACATACACACGCACAAAGATACATATGGCATAATTATGGATTCTGTTATAGGTATATAGAAACAGACGGAGATATTGTATTCGCACTATGTGGGACTTCGTCTGGTCTTTGTTAATTTAACCTACCTCTTGGGCAAATTGGCTGGGCAAGAGGGATTCCAGAAGCGGTGCCACTGAGTCCTACAATGCCTTTAATCTGTCCTAAAATCCCTCAGTTAATGGGAAAGTAGAGAGTCCTTTCGTTGTCTTTAAATGAAGATCTTGATGCTTGGTTTCAAATATAGTGTCTGTTCTTTGTCCTTCTTTAACCAGAAATCCTCTTATTGCAGACCCCGTTAATTTTTTTAACCAGAGATCCAGTTAATATGCAGACTGTAAATTTTCTTTAACCAGAAATCCTATTACTGCAGATCTGTATATTTTCTTTAACCAGAAATCCTACTACTGCAGACTTTGTAGATTTTCTTTAACCAGAAATCCTATTACTACAGACTCTGTTAATTTTCTTTAAGCAGAAATCCAATTACTGCAGACTCTGTTCATTTTTTATGACCAAAAAACCTAATACTGCCGACTCTGTTAATTTTCTTTAACCATAGACCCTATTAATATGCAGGACTAAATTTTCCTTCCCCGGAAATCCTATTATTGCAGACTCTGTTAATTTTCTTTAAGCAGAAATCCTGTTAACGTGCAGACTCTGTAAATTTTCTTTAATCAGAAATCCACTTAATGTGCAGACTGTAATTTTCTTTAACCAGAAATCCACTTAATATGCAGACTGCAATTTTCTTTAACCAGAAATCCTATTAACGTGCAGACTCTGTTAATTTTCTTTAACCAAAAATCCTATTACTGCAGAGGCTGTAGATTTTCTTTAACCAGAAATCCTATAAAGAGACAATTTGCTCACTCGTTACTTGAATTTCAGGTGTTTCTTGCCTTACTTACTCGAGTGACGTCTTGGTTTCAGTACAGCTGCGTCATTCATATAAACTGAACGCTTTGAGGACCCAACTGGAATTCAGTGTGGAATGATAGTAATGCTAATTGACTAAAGCGTCATGCTACAGTGGAAGAGATTCAGGCAGGAATGCGTGCAAGCAATATCTTTCATTTTATAATAATAAAATAATAATAATAATAATAAAAATAATAATAATAATAATAATAATAATAATAATAATAATAATAATAATAATAATAATAATAATATGTGGAATGCGGGAAGTCTTTTATTGTAATACTACTACTACTACTACTACTACTACTACTACTACTACTACTACTACTACTACTACTACTAATAATAATAATAATAATAATAATAATAATAATAATAATAATAATAATAATAATATGTGGGTAATAAACCCTCTTTCAAACAGGTACTGTTGAAAGTTATTGCTGCATCAGATGCATTCAGTTTATATAAACTGAATGCAGCTTATGCATTAATAATAATTATAATAATAATAACAATAATAATAATAATAATAATAATAATAATAATAATAATGGAAACTGAATGTAAGATGTCTTATTGCGTAGAAGAACCATATAACCCTCTCGTAAAAGGTTTCCAGAGAAAAAGCTTGTCATTTTCTAAAGCGAAGGGAGTCACTAATGATAATGCTTCCACAAACGAGATCTTCTTCATCAAGATGAGTATTCGTCTCCTCCCAATCTTCTTTGCTCTTCATTAGCCTCGATCATCCGTATCCCCTAAAAAGGCACTTTTTATTTCTTCAATTATTTCATCCTTCGTACGGCTCTGACTTTCGGAATGCGTCTCCCGGTAGTCTGAATTTCTGTTTGCTGTGCGAGTGGGTCTGAGGTCGAGCAGTAATGGAAGGAGTGATTAAAGACCCACGTCCCCTTTTTACTTTTCCGTAAAAGAAAACTATTGTGCCGGCTTTGTATGTCCGTCCGCACTTTTTCTGTCCGCCCTCAGATCTTAAAAACTACTGAGGCTAGAGGGCTGCAAATTAGTGTGTTGATCATCCACCCTCTAACCATCGTACATACCAAATTGCAGCCCTCTAGCCTCGGTAGTTTTTATTTTATTTAAGGTTAAGGTTAGCCATAATCGTGCTTCTGGCAACTATATAGGGTAGGTCACCACCGGGCCGTGATTAAAGATTCATGGGCCGCGGCTCATGAAGCATCATACCGAGACCACCGAAAG
>JANJGK010000027.1:18793294-18843294 GCA_039081455.1 Macrobrachium rosenbergii | reverse complement strand
TATGTAAAATCTATATAAAATTCATAAATTCCTTACGCTCCTTTTAAAGTCATCAAAGCTATTCAAATATGTTCATTTCTGATTTCTAAATGAAATGTTCCTTTCAGTATCATACATGAATATTCATATATTCACCGTTAAGATTTTAATACATTATACAAATAAAACATTATCTTGTTTTATGTTTCTCTGGAAAAAGTCTTGTCTATGCAACTGTGATTATGTATTTTTATTTATTTTTTATATTAATAACAAGCTAGAACACTTTAATAATGGACAATGTAACATATTTTTGTAACAGGTGCGTAAATATAATTATGATGGCAAAGGAGATATTTTAATCAGTGAAAGCATGAAACACTGACGCACAGAATGTTAATGATATGTAAATATCATAAGTCAGAAAAGATTGTCTATGATTTAAGATAAACAATAAAAGCGCTTGACAACTAGTTAAGGAGAAAATATGATCTAATTGTAAAGTGTTTTATCCGAGTGAATCAGGTTATCAACAACTTACGCCACATTTTGAAGCAGTCGTAAGTGACAGTATATTATCTTATATTTGGACTCCTGCAACTATCATTTACAAAACGAGAATTAACAAGAAGATAAAAACAAAAATGTTGGAAACATTACCATGATCAATTAAATGAAAATTATTTTACAAAATAGGAATCCACTCGAATTGAGTTTTAAAAACACATCTGTAGATGAGGAAAGGAAAGGCTTTGGAACGCAATTATTTTAATTTTTGACAATTATGAAAGAGACTCTTTGCTTTGATGTTGTTTGAATGCTCAAATAATTGTCTAGTGTAGGAGTTTCATTGTAAATGTAAAATAAACAAAAGTACAAAGAGTATTTTGATACTGATTATCATAGATAGCAATTAGCAATACTTGTGCTGGCGTCCCGCGTCATTCTTTTATCACCATACACTTTCTCCCCCCCCCCCGTAGAGGTTGCTTTCCAGTTCTTGGGAATTACTTTGTAATGAGGTTGCTGGCCACACGTCGTTTCCCATACGGCTACGTCCAACCAAAATCGACTGACTGCCAGGTCAGTGAATCACTGGTTTTGGCAACAGGACAGAATACAACCCAAATGTGTGCTCGAGTTTTGCAAAGAGACAGAAATACCTAAGAGATTTTCTGTGTAATATGGAGGTATCTCTCAATACAACTACATACACATTTATATACACTATTCTTGTTTGTATATAAACGTGTATCTGTCTTTGTTCATGTTACGCAAAAGATAAGTTTTGCTCAGACTCTTCAGTTAATTAATCATCTTTTTTTTTTACACAGTTACTTGTCTGAAAATACTGAAACATGTATTTTTGTCGACTTTCTAAGAAGAATAAATGTCACACATATATCCAGTGAGAAGGCATCTTTTCAAACCGATCTAGGAACATCACATTTGCTAGAGACAATGATAAACTCCAATGGGCAAAGTAACTCCGGTGTAGAATCCTGGAATGAAAAATAAGGCAGGATTGCGCAAACAAGAATTTCTGGAAGCCCTTACTATGACTTCGACTTGACTTGTGTTTCTAAATAAGATATTCAATGGATCCTCAAACTGAATTGCTTCATGGATCTAAAATTGTTTTTTTTTTATTGAAATAGAGAAATTACCGTGACTTCTCTGTTGCCGGAAGTTCACTTCGTCCAAAAGGCTTTAGCAAAAACTGGAACTAAAATCTGGATTTTAGATCTGCATTTGCCACTGAAAATACTGTTCATTAGGAATATCATTGAACTTCAGCAAAGGGATGCGGACGAGGAAAATGATGTTTATTTTTTTAACAGGTAAAATAATTGCCCACAGGCTGCATTCATTAGCAAGACACGAGAATCAGATGAAAACCTTTCATGAAAAAGGAATATGATAAAAGGGAGTAGAGAAAACAGTGTATACAGTTATCAAGCATGGAGTGTCCTCACGTCATCTGCAACTCAAACATATCTTTTTCTAAGTTCCTCGAAACGTTATATATATATATATATATATATATATATATATATATATATATATATATATATATATATATATATATATATATATATATATATATATATATGTGTGTGTGTGTGTGTGTGTGTCACATTACCACAGGTGAAAAATAAGAGGCGGGGTGTAGGTCCTCACCGGTTTCGACTTTATTTCCAAGCCATTGACGAAGGAATGAATTCCAGTGGCTTGGAAATAAAGTAGAAACCGGTCAGGACCTACACCCCGTCTCTTATTTTTCACCTGTGGTAATGTGTGATAAATGAATCACGTACAATAGTGATAATAATCATATATATATATATATATATATATATATATATATATATATATATATATATATATATATATATATATATATATATATATATATATATAAAGAGACCGGGGTTCGATCCAGATGGGAGTCAGATTTTTATTTGTGTGAAACACGTGCTCATGTGTTGATTAGTTCTATCATATTCACGCTGAAGGAGTAATTCGAATGAAATGCTACCAATTTCCTCACTGGTGGGTCAGGAAGTTGGATGAAATTTGCTGGTGCAACGGACGGCAGCCTACCAGAAAAACCTCAGATGCAGAAGCACTTAGGTTTAAGCGTCTTTTATGACTTGTGTGGGTCAATTGGTATCGCCTGGGCCTTTCATTTGAGAGACGGGATTAGATCCCGAAGTGAGTAAAAAATTTATATTTATATATATATATATATATATATATATATATATATATATATATATATATATATATATATATATATATATATATATATATATATATATATATATATATATATATATTAATTAAATATGTGTGTATGCCATGCTAAGCTTTATGAAGTAAAGGAAATTTAGTCAACGAAAAGCCTTCAGCTTTGAATTCAAGTAAAAGGAGTGTTCTGAGTTCGCAAATCTCCGCCAAGTATAAACAATTTCCTTGACCCCGCAATCATACCTAAGGTAATCCCGCCAAAACTGGGTAATTCTCCCCCTCCCCCCTTCCAAAAGGTAACTTTTCCATATCCGAATTTCACCCCGTATCGAATCGCTCTCTGTCGGTCTCGATGGCCACCTTAGGTTAAAATTTCACTATAATCTATACAATAAAACTTGTGTAATTGTGCAAACAAGCAGACAAACAAGAACGAACAGACCAAACCAAAATCTGAAGTACTTTTGGGGGAGGTCGTACAGGTAAATATTTGTCGAGAGAGGTAAACAGCTGTGCACGTATCAGTACAAAAGCAATCTTACTTTATGTTCTTTAAGAAAACAAGACAAACCTTTGGCTAAAGGGCGACATAATGTTGTCGGCAACGAAGTACTGCATATGTCTTCTTCTGTTCCTAAAATCTCAAAGCTAGCAAACTACTCGAAAGGTAAATCCTTCAAGCAATGCGTCAAAAAACTCAAGATTGGTATTTTTGCCTCGAATAGTGACCAGTCCGTGAAAGACAGAAATATCAACTGAAAAACGGTTGAAATGTCACGATGAATAATATAGTTAAGTCTTTCCTGCAGACTGCACCTCGTTTGCATGTTCCTGGATAAAACATTCTTTTTTGTCAGAGAAACATTAGCTGTAAAAATATTATAGTAAAAGTTGAAATCAGCAATCAGTGCAATTGCTTGGACAGTTATTCCTAGACTTTATATTTTCTATGATCTTTGGAAAGAAGATCATTCTATCATTCTTTAACATTAAGCACACTTTCATATACAATGCTTATTACATACTTTATTAGAATTTCCATAAAAAAAATGAGATGTGAACATTGAAAACCAACGTCCCTGAATTCCCATTATAGCAGAGAGGGACTAGAAATCATTTTTACTGCTTTCGCGTTTTGAATGTGTGCCGTGTGGGAAAAACATGAATCTAGCTCCAAAAAGGAATTCAAGGAGAGAGAGAGAGAGAGAGAGAGAGAGAGAGAGAGAGAGAGAGAGAGAGAGAGAGAGAGAGAGAGAGAGAAAAACTTCTACGGAATAAGCTAAATTTCCTGTTTGGTACATTAGTACTTAGATGTTTGCTACCAGTAGTCGCTGAAGAATATTTCATCCTCATAGCAGAGAGAAAGAGAGAGAGAGAGAGAGAGAGGCAGACATACTGACAGACAGAGAATAATTGCTTCGATGACTAAGGTTAAATTTTGTTTGCTACCCTAGTGATTACTATTTGTAGCCACTGACAAATACTCATCACCAAGCACGCACACACACACACATACACAAAGAGAGAGAGAGAGAGAGAGAGAGAGAGAGAGAGAGAGAGAGAGAGAGAGAGAGAGGAGTCTCTCTCCCCTTCCCTTATTTCTCTTTTATTACTTGCGTGTTTTGTTCTCCCTTTTCCTTATCTAAATTTCATCAAGCAAACCGGGTGCCATCCACCCCACCCTCGTATCTGTCATCTGTTTCCGTTCTCTTTACACGTGCGGTAGTTTTGTTACCCGGGATGTGTCTTTATATTGCAATTTAATATTCTCAGTTAACGTTATTCTTATCTTGCAAATTCATTATTTTCACTTTCCATGTCGCTTCTGTTTGGGATTTTTCATGATATGCTTCTGGAGCTGCGAATTGTGTGGATTTATATTCAGATTTAAAATTATGACGTTTCCATGCATTATTCTTCGACCGATTTAATTTGATGAATGAAATCCTATTAATACAAGCTCAAAAAACTTCATTTTAGTTTTCTGTAAAAGAAAACTATTGTGCCGGCTTTGTCTGTTCGTCCACACTTTTCTGTCGGCACTTTTTTCTGTCGGCACTTTTTACATCCGCCCTCAGATCTTAAAAACTACTGAGGCCAGAGTGCTGCAAATTGGTATGTTGATCATTCACCCTCCAATCATCAAACATGCCGAAGTACAGTCCTCCAGCCTCAGTAGTTTTTATTTTCTTTAAGGTAAAAGTTTGCCATGATCATGCGTCTGGCAACGATATAAGACAAGCCACACTGGGCCGTGGCTGAAAGTTTCATGGGCCGCTGCTCATACAGCATTATACCGAGACCACCGAAAGATAGATCTATTTCCGGTGGCCTTGATAATATACTGTACAGAAAACTCGATTGCGCCGAAGAAAGTTCGGCGCATTTTTTGCTTGCTTATATAATGTATTTGATCCATTTAATAAAATAAACAATTAAAATTACTATTTTTGGCCATAACAAAAGAAATAAGTCTACCTTTTTCCCATAATTCTTCGATTAATTTCATATGATAAATGATTTCATTTATCGCGGGATGGAGCAAAGAAAAAAAATCCCTAAACAGAGAATATACTGTACATTTCCTTCCAGTTTTCGAAATGAAACCGAGATGCCACTTCCCTTACTTTCCAGAAACCCATTTTTCACTGACGCCAGGCGAAAAGAAAGATAAATATCACGTACATTTAACATACGAATGAAAAATTGTAGTTGCTCTCCGATGGAGTCCTTCCAAGGATCCTAAGATGTCCTTATTTCTCTGGAATTCCTTTATAAATCGTCGTCTTTTAGATCCTTGCGGATTCTGGCCTATCTGACGGGTGTTCATGACCAGTGTGAAACTTGAAAATGATAGCTGTTTCAGGGAATGTGTTTTGGTGCCATTTTATAGATCGCTGCATTTGAAAACCTTACAGAATCTGGACACTTTTATGGGCGTCCGTGACCAGTGTAAAACTCAAACATTCAGGAAGGTCTTTTAAGTTGTATTTTGGGTCTCTTACAAACCGCCATCTTTTCTGGGACTGTTTAACGGGCGTTAACGGCCAGGCGGAAATTCAAACAGCAGGGAAACCTTTTAAATTATATTGTTTTCCTTTTGCTTTTGGTTTCTGGTTTAATTTCACCCCGTCTCTTCTTTCATGGAGCTGATTCTGGGATAAAGACAAAAATAATAATTTTCAAGGATAAAAAGTAGAGCGGAAAGAAAAATTAAGATAGTTGTCTTCTACATCTTTAAGTATATTAAAATATGTATTTGCGAAAAAAAATCTCAAAACTTTTCAATGTGTGTTGCTTTATTAAAACGATTTAAAACTAAAAGAAAAGTAAAAGTGAGACCAAACTTTAACTTACGCGAGTGTCACCTTCCAGCTGACGAAATTTATAGGCCAGAAAGGTCCTCGTATTTTTCTTGATATGAGTGTAAGGAAAAGACCATTTTTCAAAATAATGTCGTTTATCATTTAAGGGATAGAATTGGATAATCGGGTTTCCAGCTGAGAGAGGACCAAGTGCAAAGTAATGTAACCGAGGAGGGGGGCGGGGGGAGGAAGTTACCTAGACTTTTAACGAATGGTATCAGATGTACGTATTCACATTCATTCATGCACTCAAATACGCAATTGTGTATGAAGAACCGCAAACTGAGGAAGAGAGTCTAAGCTTCTTTTCGTTTAACTTTGTGTGGCCGCATCAATAGTTACTATTTAAGGTGAGACGTGATGCCTCAAAACTGTTTGTGGAAATATACTCATCCTGAATTTGCGATAATTGTTATTCATTACAGTTCTTTATTTAGCTTCTATACAACGCACTTTTGGACTTATCGGCATTGTTGCATATACACATTTTTTCATTAATTAACATTTTCCTTATTAACAGACGTTTTAATTTTATTCAGTTATTTGCGTACCCATACTGTCAAAGATATTTTTATGAGAGGGTCGGGATAACAAGTCGCAACACTAAAGACGTTACGTACCGTTCCTAAGTTCGCAACAGTAAAACTTCATTCTTGGTACTTCTATAGTGGGGTTAGAAATCCTTGGGCTAGAAATCTAAACATAGAGTTCATTTCCGTAACTATCGTTGTTGTACACCGAAAAATAAACAAATTTTTATCATACAAACATTTTTCTTAGAAGCGAAAAAGAGGCAGAAAAAAAAATTGCCGAATACAAAATTTGATTCTTTGTAGAAATACCGTATCACATGACGTCATATTAAGCATGAAAACGTCGCCGAATAAACAAAATACTTTATAAATTGACTTACGTCGATAACCTTGACTGAACAACAGCTGCTCATTTGGTACTGATTCTTTTAGATTTGAGAAACTGCGAGCGTATTTCTTTCCATCAAAATGGCATCATATAACCATTTAATAATTCACATTTTGACATTTGTCGCTGGAACTGAAGGATGACCCATCCTTATAAACATATTTATAAAAATCTGGTACAATTTCAGAAATGTAGCAAATTCTTTATAAACATTTTCACACGACTTCAGGAACGATTCGTCCTTTGCATATAATAATTCATTTGTGCAAAACACCATTGAATGAAATTTCATGACGTAGATTGAGACCTCATGTATGAAAGCCCATAGCAATTTCAATATTATCCTACATTTAACAGGCATCCGAGAAGAATTGTCATCAACGTATTACATAATGACAGAAGACACTAGCTGACTATTTCACAAGTTTGAACCTAATATGAGATTTGGCAGTCATTCAGTCCTCACCGCAATAAAGACACCTGTCGTACTCAGTGGAGGAAGAGAACGGATGGATCGAGCTGTCAAGAGTCACCTTCCCCCTCCATCTTTCCATCAATTAGGCTGGGGTCGCGGCTTAACCTCTGAGAGCTTCGGTAATAGTTGCACGGATAATAGATTTAAGTGAGCTTGTGTCATCCACTCTGCTGCTTTTGAAGCGGCGAGGGTGACTGCCTTTGATTAAAAGGAATGCAGATGAGATGCTGCTTCTGATGCCTCGGCCTCACCCAAGTGCTGGAAGGGGGCCTGGAAGGGGCAGGAAGGGGGCTGGAAGGGTCTGGGAGTGAGAGGGAGGCTAGGAGACACGACGACAGAGGGAAGGAAGGAAGGCCAGGGGAGATGATCAGGGACAATGTCTAAATATGGTGATTCGTCGGAGGACCCTTGCTCGGGGAAGCCCAGTGAAATGGCCGCGGCCTTCCAGAGTTCTGCATAGGGATCATCGCGGGCAATTGAATTCTCTCTCTGGATCTGATGTGAGGTGTTGGAATCCATTTAGAGTTTTATTGGATTCTCGCCTCGGCAAACTTGATGGCTACCACACTCAGGATTGGAAACTCATTTTCATTTTAAAAGGGAACGGAAAGTATTTGCATTTAGAGACCCTAATCGAAAGAAAGTACTATTGTTTTCTGTTTCCGAATATTTGAATAAAACTAAATACGTTTGTTGTATATATATTGAAAATATAGGCTGTAAAAGAAGAAATAAAATTGACTGATGTAAGATTTTGCATTTAATCAGATATCATTAACGTGACCGAAACGAGACCAGAGAATATTTGCTTGCTTAGAACAAGTGATTTTTTAATGTGTCCAGTTACGCCTTCCGTAGATTAAATTTAAGATAATAAACTTATATGAAAGTTTGTTGGACAACAAGCAGCTTCTCATAAGGAGAAAACTGTTGTGCAATGACAATTTACGGCTAAAAAAGGAGTTTCTCAACTCCCAAAGGTTGTTCGTTTATCTCAGTTGTCCTGTTTGTTAAGTTTTTGGAAATGAGCTCATAAATATGGATTCACGGAGCACTCAAACTTTTTATATCATATGTATACGCACACACACATATATATATATGTGTTTGTGTGTATGTATGTGTTTATGTACGTATGTATGCATGTAAATAAGGTTTTAGATCAACAGCACTTAAAATTTATGAATTAGAAGTAATCTTTAGTAGTAATTTTATTGTAACAAGTTCTTAACTCTAACGTGCTTTGAAATTAAGTTGTGAAAGTATGGTGAACTCTGGATACACAACGTTAAACAGCAGTTGCTTCTCTGTTACTTGCTTATTAAACGGAGATTCGTATCAGAGGACTTTAACGATACAGACCGTGAATGGTTCACAGTTAAAGTCAGCTGAGAAGTACAAATGTTCAAGAAGCAAATTATAAACCAGTGGTTCTTAACCTGGGGGACGTGCCCCCCTAGGGGGACGTCAGCAATTTCCAGGGGGGGCGCGAGCCCTAGGGAAAAATTAAAATTTCTCTAATTAGTTATTCTCTTAAAACAAGAGTTGCTAAGAAGCAGTGTCAAGTATCTCACTAATTCATTCCCAAAATAATAAAAACACCCCTTCTCTTTCTCTCTTTTTTTTTTTTTTATTTTCCTTTAAATCTGGAAGGTAATTTTACTCATAGATGCAAGGGGGGGGGGTGGTAATAAAAAGGTTAAGAACTACTGTTATAAGCGCACAATATCTCTTAAAAGTAGATGCTCTTAATAACTTCTTCCTTGGGATCTGAGTCGCCGACCACTTGAATAGTGGCCAACACTTCAAGGTCTGTGATCCAAATCGCCCACGGAGGAGTTACTGTTACCACTGGTACGAGAAGCAGATGGTAACAGAAGTAAATTCCATTGAACTTTTCGGTCATTTTGTTCAAAAGTTAAGCATACCTCAGACCACTGAGCTGATTAACAGCTCTCCTAGGGCTGGCCCGAAGGATTAGATTTATTTTACGTGGCTAAGAGCCAATTGGTTACCTAGCAACAGGGCCTACAGCTTATTGTGGAATCCGAACCACATTATAGCGAGAAATGAATTTTTATCACCAGAAATAAATTCCTCTAATTCTTCATTGGCCGGCCGGGGACTCAAACTCAGGCCTAGCAGAGTGCTAGCCGAGAACTCTACCGACTCTCCCAACGAGAAACATGTTGTTCAGACCACAAATCATTGATTTTTAGAGGAAGAAATAAACATGAGAAATAGATAACGTAGGGGTAGATAATAAAGAGTCGGGACTTGCACTCATACAAACAAAAACGTAACAGCAAGTACCGAGCACCGGATGAAGCAGCGAATATAAAAATAAATATGACACGAGTGGTTATTAATACTAATACCACATCACTATGGGTATGGGGGAAATAAAATTATATAGATGGTAATTTGGTTCGTATTTTATAATGTGTATGAATGTACTTGTATGATACGTGAGCCTGCATTATCACTCCTTCAGTCAGTGATAGCAGGTCGTCCCACGTCTTCATAGTAACAAGCATATTTTAGTTTTCGTCTTCCTAAGAGAAGTTGAGATAATTTCATTCATGGCTTGTGATGAAACTTTGACCCCAGAGGACGAGGACGCCTCTCCTTCTTTTCTCTTCCCTTCACCTTCTTCTTCGCCTCCGTCAAGAGGAAGACTTTGACTACCTGATTTCGTTTCGATGATTATTTATAGATTTTTTTTTTAATTCTAAATCGTATGCAGGGATTCGTTCTTCGAGAGAAAGATTTATTCTGCATATATATTTTTCATGTGCCAGGTATACGACAGACCCATTTTTTTTTTTCTTTAAACACAGTATCCCTACCAAAAGACCCCCTGTGACTGACTTTTAAATTTTGAAGTTAGTCTTGTAGGAAAGTGATGAAATTCAGAATTGACCTCCTTCAAGATGGAGTTAAATCATATTAAAACAAAATAAGAATTAAATGTAGAACACAGCGGAAACAGAGCAGCCATGCAATGAACTCTTTAGTTTTCACATTCCTAATATTTTGTGTTAGATTTACGCTGAAATCCTTGAAAATCAAATTAGGAAACGTAATCGCTACACCACAGTGAATATAGCTTTCGCTTCTATGGTTTCTTGATGCACTGTAGATTTCAACTTCGAACGTTTTGATGAATAAAAATTATCAACCAAAAGTTATGAAAATATAGTGGTTACCCCAAAGTATTTTATTCGAAATTAGCTTACAGAAATAATAAGTAAGTTTTCAGAAACATTAATCATATTGCTCAATGAAGTTCAGTTACATTTTCAGCAGAAAGATGTGGAAATTGTACTATTGTTTAAATGCTTCAAGATAATTAATCCAAAGAAAGATATACTGTAGATAACACCGGATAAATCTTCATCTTTAGTGTAATGCTTAATTCTGCGACTGAACACCTGATGGTAGAGGATAACGTGAGTTCAATTAATTTTACTAGGAATAAAATTTTAAGGGCGTCGTTGAACTAGAGGTACCCACTAGCCTAGCAATGCTAATCTAACTTATTGTGGAACATTGTTTTTTAATTTATTGTGGAACATCGTGTTTTTTTTATTTACCGCGGAACATCGTGTTTTTTAATTTATCGTGGAACATCATGCATGTTTTTTTTAATTTATCGTGGAAAATCGTATTTTTTTTATTTATTGTGGAACATCATGTTTTTTTCATTTACCGTGGAAAATCGTGTTTTTTTTTATTTATCGTGGAAAATCGTGTTTTTTTTATTATTTATCGTGGAACATCATGTTTTTTTATTTGTCGTGGAACATCATGTTTTTTTTTTATTTATCGTGGAAAATCGAGTTTTTTTATTTATCGTGGAACATCGTGTTTTTTTATATTTATCGTGGAACATCGTGTTTTTTTTATATTTATCGTGGAACATCGTGTTTTTTATATTTATCGTGGAACATCGTGTTTTTTTTTTATTTATCGTGGAACATCATGTTTTTTTTATTTATCGTGGAAAATCGAGTTTTTTTTATTTATCGTGGAACATCGTGTTTTTTTATATTTATCGTGGAACATCGTGTTTTTCCTAGCCCTCCATGGCTTCGCTCTCCCGAACTCAAAACCTCCTCCCCTTCTCCACCCATCGTTGAATTTAGAAATGATCGCGGAGCGAAAGGAAAATGACATCATACTTTAACACATTTTGTCTAGGACCAAAAATGGAAAACGTAAGTTCTCCTCCTGTAACCACTTTCGCAGAATGGGCATGAGAAAAATGAAAATCTTCCCCGAAAACATTTCCGATGAGATCCAATTAGAAGCGAAACTACTTCCCAAAACATTGCAAGAGAAAAACCCACAACTTGTGAAACTTATATCTAATTTCGCTTTCCAGTTTTGTGAAATTTTTTTCCTCTGGTAGAATAGGTGCTGCTGCCACCTGCTGGCCGGGCGTTAAAACAATGTCGTTACTGTGGTAACTTTAATATCCATATAAATAATATCTAATTTTCTTTGCTACGAACAGGTTAAATACAAGGTAGTAAAAAGAAGAAAAACAGCCAATAAGGAAAAGAGAATTAGTAGAAAAGTATAAAGATTACAATAGAGATGCTTCTAATTCAAAATGTTATACCAAAACAAATCACAAAAAATATGAAAAAATACGAATCTGACTTTTTCCAGAAAATAATCAGTGCTGAAAACCCCTACATAGCGGGCAATAGTTTATGTAATTTTTTTTAATCAGTACCCCATAGATCTATAAAAATTCCTTGTCCCAAGAATGTCAAACAGAGGACATTGATTACAATACTCTCAGACGTAGGTGTGCATTAAGATTTTTATCCTTTGAATAAACAAAGAAATTGCACCATAGTGTGTCAGAAATAAGTAGGCAGAAAAAACAAAAATACAATATATATACGTTATATATATATATATATATATATATATATATATATATATATATATATATATATATATATATATATATATATATATATATATATATATATATATATATATATATATATATATATATCAACAGAAGACAAGTCACTCTCGAGACCCTGCAATTAGCCAAAGATTGAATTATGAATCCGACAAAATGAATCTACAAAGGACGTGAATTGGCGGAAAATGCTTTCATGTTTGACCGGACCAGCGAACAGGAAAGATGTTTGTTACGAACGATAATTAGTGATTGTCCCATTTGCCAAGAAGTACCTTCCCTCCTCTTGCAGTTTTACTCGGAGGAAGAAGTCCCTCTTTCATACGTTGTTAAGCATAGTGGCATTTTCTCAGCTATTATTTTCATTCTATGTTTTTCTAGCTGTCTAATTTTTGCTTTCAACTCCTAGTGAACAAAGGAGAGAGATATCTATTATATTCCACGACTTACGTTATTTTACTAGAAAGTTTAACAGCTCTATGTAATATTTCTTCTGTGACACAGGAAGTCCTATGAATGGGTTCGGTTCCTTTAAGAGAAAAATGCTGAGCCATTTCTCATATAAAAAAATAATTTTGCTTTCTTCTTATTAAGTTCATTTGTAGCCTTCCATGATCCATAAAAATTCAGAAAAGTTTAAGTAGAGTTTTGTTTATGGTGGCATTTCCGTTCATATTTTTCATTAACCATTTTTTTGGCCAATTTGATTAAATAGATTACAATTAATTCTTTTCTTCTTTGAAGTAGGAATACAAAGACGCAAGTCAGTCTAGATAATGATATCCCAATCTCTTGTCCACAGGGACAGTGTAGGTGGTAAAAGGTAAATTTTTACTTTCGTATCACAACCACTCCCTTGAGCGCCGTGTGTTGTACCAGCCCCACAGTAAACTTAGGATTTTCATATTAAGCATATTAGGGAGACTTGAGAGTACTTCATAAAAATTTTAGCAGTATTGAATATAATGCGTACGCTGAGTTGTGATATAAAGTAAATAAAAATACAAAAGAAGCTGGAGGAAAAGATTTTACAGTAGTCTGGTGATAATCATATCGTGTTAACACCCAGCCTACGATAACTGTTGTCCATGCTTTCTTAATCCTGATGTCAGTGCAGTGGAAATGTTATCATTATAATAACGATGATGATTATTATTATTACAAGCCAAGCTGCAGGGAAAGCATCCCAGTACAGCGGGATTTTGAAAAGTAAAGGATAAATCATTAACAGAGAAATAACGGTGAGAAAACGAGATAAATAAACACAAGTAAGACAAATGAAAGCGAAATAAGGCGTATAAACTAAGAAATGAGGCTTCAGTCGAAAATATTAAAAGCATCTTTATTGAGATATTACTATTGTTGAGCTTTTCCTTTTGGCAAACCTCACGTTTTAGCCAAAAGAGATATGCCCTCAGGTAACCTTTACTTTTGTATAACATTTGAAGGAATTTTATATCACCACTTTATGTGGATGATGTTTTGTGCGCTGAAAGATTAAGGGAAACATTTATTCTGGTCTAATCTTGTACACACACAGTGTTTGGTTTAAGACTGACTGATTCAAAATACAATTCTTAGTTGTATGTACGAAGGGAAATTATGCACCCAACCTTAGCCATTATGTTATGGACATTTTTATCTTAGTTGATTTTATTTTAGAAATAATAAAAAATATGTATATATCAGGACATGTTGATATATATGTAAATACTCACGTGAACAAATAATGGTGAAAGGATAATTATACAACAAAATTGCCGTAATTAATGACCGTTTAAGAAATCCAGATGACGAAATACTAGTAAAAAAGTAAAAAAAAAAAAAAAAAAAAGAAGTCGCCGGCCAAAACTCTGGTAATTGCCGTAGGCTTTGGGTGTCTCTTAGGATATTACTGAAGCGTAATTTAATTCCAGCTGGGATAAGGGTTATTCAAGCCAGTTAATTACATCAGCCAGAGCCATTTTCTTTCCTCTGCGTATTGTCAAGAAACGTTTAATATGAAACAAAATATGATCCAAAACGAGGATATGAAGATTAATTTCATATCCTCTCTCTCTCTCTCTCTCTCTCTCTCTCCAGCAGTATTACTAACTTTAAAGAATGTAAGTGAAATCTAAAAATGATCGTAACTGTAATTTTCATCGGCTAAAAAAATTAAAATAAGAAGCTGTATAAATTAATTGAATAAAATAACCAAACTAAATTTTTATTATTGGAAATGTATTAGTATTACAAAAGCTTCAGCAGAAAAACAGCATTTATACGAAAATGAGTTTCAAAGAAGCACTGGCATTTTTTTTTTTTGGCAAAATGGAATATCCATAGTTATGTTTTGTATTTTGAATTTTTCTTTTATTTCGTACGCTAGTCTCTTTCCTTATGTTGATCCGAAAGCTTTGGAAGGGCTAAGCGAGAAGAATGTCAAGATTGTCTGTCAAAGGTAGCTCAGTTCCTCGTTGGACTATCCGGTAGAGTTCTCGGCTAGCACTCTGCTAGGCCCGAGTTCGAGTGTCCTGCCGTCCAATGAAGAATTAGAGGGATTTATTTCTGCTGACAGAAATTCATTTCTCGGTATAATGTGGTTCGGGTTCCACAATAAGCTGTAGGTCCCGTTGCTAGGTAACCAACTGGTTCTTAGCCACGTAAAATAATAAGCCTAATCCTTCGGGCCAGCCATAGGGGAGCTGTTAATCAGCTGAGTGGTCTGGTTAAAACTAAGGTAGCCTCGTGGCTTTTGGGAGATACTCATGAAAATGGAGGCCTACATGCGACGAATAAAGAAATATGTGAACAGTGTAAAAAAATACGCAAACACTTCTGTATGTAATTTAATATTTAGGTGTTACCATAATCATCATGTCGTTTAACCGAAGATGCAAACAAATTCATGAAATATTCTTGTCACCAAGAGGTAGTCTTTTATAGAGACAATGTTCTCAAGATTTTGTAAATCACGAGATGTAATTCTATTCAGAGAGCAAAAAATGCTGAGTATTGACATCATTAAGAAGATTACTTTTCCTTTGGGTAAGATCAGCTCCACATTTTTAAAGTAACTTTGCTGATAGGAATTTGTCCCTCGGAGGAGAAAGTCTGAAACGACTAGAAAAAAGCTTAAATCCGGTTTGATGGAGTTCAAAAGAGAGACATTTATTGAATCAATACAGTACTAGGTGCACAATGATTTTCCGGCCTGTAAATAAGCAGTGTTTTATCTATGGTACCTCCCAAAATAATTTCATCTAATTATGAGGGGTTTTAATGGCAGTAAAAATTTCGCTTAGGTCCTGGAAGCGCTCATTAATTAAAAAAAAAATCATTCCGCCCCACTCTGAAAAACGAAAGTAAATTTATTTTTTTATCTCATTTTGAGCTGAATTATCCTGAAAATGGACAGTATTCGGTAATTCGTTTCAACCTGGAGTCATGAGCTTTATATGCAAATTGTGTCAGAAAACTTATTTCAAACCTAAATTGAGTTTTCTAAATCTGTTCTTAAAATAAAATCCTCTTAAAACCGCAGGCGAGTAAAATGTAATTAAGTAATCGCTTCATATGCCCTATATTATGTTTTCAAAATCTTATAATTTTATTTGATTTAACTGGAAGAAGGCGAGGGGGCTAAAATAAAAAAAATGTAATAAACCATTTATTACGAGATACTAGGCTACGATGTATAGACGCGAAGTTTAGAATTAATTGCACAAATAACGATGTCTACTCTCAGAGGATATTTTTTTAACAATTCCGAAAAATCATACACCAAAGTAGAGTATTTTCTAAAACGAAAATAGGCAGGCAGCAAAGTTAAACTGTTGCACCGATACAAATATTAAAGTTACTAAGTAAAAATCCACAGTTGCGTATGTGAGCAAGTCTGTAGTTATCAAAATACAAAACTGATTAAAGATGAGAGCTTTCGACCGTTTCCACGACGGTCTTCTTCAACCAACTGAACAAAAATGCATGTATCTTAAACACGTCACAATTGACGAATTTTTGTAACAGTCTGGGAAAACGTCGAACAATCTTTCGGATTTAATTATGAAAAGGCAATCATGTTAACGGTTGTTTCCCCGTATCTGCGTGCCAGACGTGGTGATCTTGTTAACTGCTGCCTCTCGTTCGTACAACCGTTCGTTAGTGGTGATTAGGTGATTAGTGGGTGGTGAACGACTTTCAGCAAGCATCGGTACCTGTTGTTTCTGTGACAACTTACAACTCCGACAACCTGTGCGGGTCCCCGTAGGGGGATAGTGCCATCATTGCACCTCATGTGGTACACTGCAGGCATTACTTAAGAATCTTTGCAGCGTGCCCTCGGCCTCTAGCTACAACCCCTTTCGTTCCTTTTACTGTACCGCCTTTCATATTCTCTTTCTTCCATCTTACTCTCCACCCTCTCCAAACAATTGATTCATAGTGCAACTGCGACGTCTTCCTTCTGTTACTCCTTTCAAACCTTATTCTGTCAATTTCCATTTCAGCGCTGAATGACCTCATAGGTCCGAGTACTTGACCTTTGGCCTAAATTCTATATTTAATTCAATTCAATTCGACAACCTGTCCGGGAAGAGATAAGGAGAGACGCTTTATCAGGGGCCTCGAGAAACTGCTTTAAACCTACATTTATGGAATGACAGACTAGCCTGTCTGTATGCCTGTCCTCCTGCGTAAAGGTTTTGCAAATATTTATCAAAACTGCTCTGTCAAGGCTGGATTCGAAACGTACTCAAAGCTTTACGACCGGAAATGGAACGAAGATCCGGAGACAAGAAACCAAAGTAGTATTGTTTGCATGACGCTGCGAGCACTGTCATCAACATGCAAGCCTCTAATGATGTAGATCACATCAGGGACGATTCGTATGACAATGAGTAACAAAGACAGGCGGAAGTCTTGATTACTCGGCAGATAAAGGTAATAGCTGGGATAATTTAGACACAGTGAAGGATTTTCTTCAGTGCTAATGGATTGACAAGAAGATATCTTGGAAAATGTTATTTGAATAGACTGTTTACTAAGTTCAAGGCCAAAATGCCACTCGATAGTTAGCTGATAAGAAAATTTAATTTATACGTCAAGTTAGCATAGTCAGTTTTTTTTTTATAAAACAAAACATATCATATAAACAGTCAACTTTATATAGTTAAAAAAACATTTTTATAAAGCTGGTTATCGTTGAATCCATCCTAATTTAATCTAAATATATAAAACGATCAGAATAAAAAAACAATAATACAGGACAGGTCTGAACGCATGTTTCCTGACATTAATGTGGGTCACATGATACAACAGTGATAAGAACAGGCATATATCCACACTTTCCCACATACGCTAAACTGTGACCCGAATAGGGCATCTGACAATCAGCCATATAGCAATAATTATTACAGTATGTTCATTATCCGCACTCACGCATATACCCATACGCGTGCAGAGAGAGAGAGAGAGACTTGTCAAGTATTTTTTCTTTTCCTTCAACATTAAGGATATTAAACATCCTTTTTAGGCCTACTCGAAGAAAAATTGTACAAAAATACTGAAATATTAATTGGATAAAATCTCTGATAATTTTTTTTTTTTTTTTTTTAGGCCAGAAACCAGAGTGGGACAATGAATCATACTTCTGTCCTTGAGCGAGTCACGAAATCGTGTGTATCTGTCCAGATATGGCTTGTTTCCAGGTACGGCTCCTTCATTGCTTATTAATTACGTTTCCAGTTGCCAGATTAAACACTGTCATGTATATGTTATTTCTATAAAGCAGATAAAAATTCAGCGTAATGTCGTTAATAATTAAGTTTAATAAAAATAAACAGGGACGTTCAAAAAAAGTGGATCTCGTTTCCGACAACAACCACACGCACAAAAGTAAATAAAAGGAGCTTATCTGGCACTGTTGCTTCCATGCAACGCGATTTTACGGAGCAACTGGACCACGTATTTTAACGCCGGTCAAGTCTGGCCCTTTCTGGCCCTCCCTCTCACACACATACCGTAGTCTGGGGTGTGCAGTTATACCGACTTTGCGATCGACACTTAACAACACAAGGTAAACTCTTACCAGTCCCGCCACGACGCTGAGCGTCAGGAACTGTGCGTTTCTGCTCGTCTTGTCTGCTCCTGGTAAGTGTTCTGGGTGTTTTTCTAACTTTATATCATTCGTCTAAGCTTTCTTTATCAGTCAGTTAGTTTCTCCCCAATTTATATTCTTATTTTGCATTTGTAACACGAGTGTTTTTTGTTTGTTTGTTTGATTAGTGACATCGTGCCTCTTAGTGAAATGCAACACGACTTTGGTAATCGTGGTTTTTTTACACTTCCCCCTTCTGGAAATTACAGAAATTAGGAATTCTGAGATGTTACCTGTTAGTGGTTAGGACTGACGAAAATGACTGACATCCAATGAATAATCACTTGTTCGAAATTTAGGCCTCACATGGTGCAATTTAGTGTACCTTGTTCCGTGGCACGTAGCCTATTATTAGACGACCCAGCGAAACTGCCAACGAGTAACACTTTTCAAAAGTTAAATCCAGAAACAAGAACGTCCTACTCACAGGAAGACACGTATACTCCCCACAGACAACCGAAGAATGTGTCCAAAAGAGTAAGCATGTGTGTCAGCCAAGCAGAAAATCGAAGTTAGAAAACTTTACCCTTTAGGTTTCTAATGCCGGTACGGCATAGCAGTGTACTTACTGTTAAATCAGTATCTCCGAGAGTAAACTTTTTCGCGAATGTAGGTGATATACGAGGCAGCTTTACTTGACTTCTCAAACAAAAGTCGAAAAGTACCATGCGTTAAAAAAGGCAGGGATAACATTCTGGGTGGTGGCATGACGCGAGAGATTCCTTGCTGTAAACTTCAAACTGAAGAAAAACTAACAGAGACAGAAGGGTGATTAGTTTTAAGTGTATCGGAAGGCACACCTTAGGCAGACTTGAAAATGTAGGAATGACGCGAGAACCAAATAGGGTCAAAATGTCACGCTCAACTTTGAGTAAAAACGAGGGATCAGATATGGATCTTGCGAAGTGCTCTTCTGGAAGTTATAAGTAAGCCAAGAGAGAAAATATAGATTAGATAGGTAATCCGACAAGAAAAGACAGAAGTATATCATGAGACGAAAGGAACAAGGGAAAAGCTAAACCAAAAAAATTCCCCCCTGAGCAAAATATACTGACTGAAAAACAAAGTGTACAATAAAAAGAGCTGCAAAAGGAACAGATTACTAGTATAAATGTTAAAGAGAGCATAACCACGCTTATATTGCGCATATAAGCAATCTGACAGTATTTGATCAGGAATAAATTTCCCGAAACTACCATCAATAATTGTAATGACTGTTATCAACCAGCATTTTTAGTAGCAGTCATTATACTCATAAACAGTAATAACACCGCAAGGAATGCCATAAAGTTTACCAAAAGTGTTATTAGTGTTGCATATTCCTTCGAGCCTTCTCAGCCAGACGTCATCTCGGGAAAAATGGCAAAAAAATCAGTTCAGACGGACCAAGCTTACGCAGGCCTGTGGGCCAAGCAAATTCCTGGATCGCGAAGCCTTCAGTGTGGACACGATACCTGTGCTAATCGATAGTGGGTCATTTATGAGAGGTGGTCCCGTCTCTAAGGTGGAACTGAGGAGTGTGTGTGTGCGTGTGTACCTCGATATCCAGGACTGTACGATTTATGAGTTTTGATATGTTGGCATTGAATCATGATGTATGACAACCTATTTCTTTCGTGATTTGGTTCATCACAGTCACATCCATGAGTTTGAGTGTATATTTTACTAATACCCGCACACACATACACACACGCACACACACAAGCATATTAACAGTCGAGTTACCCACTACCGGGGGAATGAAAACTGCCTTCTAGCGTGTCAGAAGAGCGTGTTCTGTTATGCCGTGCTAATTTACATTCGAGTGGTGCCACCACCTGTTTGAGTATACATGGTTTTAATGACACAGGTCAATGGGGGCAATAAACTGACTGAGTGCCAGTGGATTGAATAGCAGATTTTCTTGTGAGCGTTAAGGTATAATTCAATGTAATGAAAGAGAGCAAACACAGAAGGAACTTTCTGTTCATGAAGCTGATGCGTGGTAGTGAGTGGTTGTTTTCTATTTGTTTCCTTCATCAATTCTTGAATGGTCAAACAAACCAACATGTTACCTCATAAAACTGTTATTGTTGATGAAATGCAACGGTACTCCACTTATTCTCTCTTTTCCGTAAGGTATTCAGTGCATAAATTTACAAGGTATATCACATGCGGGGCTATTAGATTTCGTAACCCTTTACCAATGCGATTAGCAAAGTTACCCCAGTGACGCTATATAAGATTTACGATTTTGTTCGTTAATATTAAGATACTATTACTGTAATTACGCAAATATTTACTGTTTCACGTATTGTTGTATAAACAGCAAGAAGCTATATTTCTCTTCTGATTATAGAGGTGACAATATCAACACGCGATATATAAACATGCTATGGAGTTGTATACAGAGTAAGATCCAGAACAAAATCAATTCACTGGTGTCCGGGAACAAAGTGAATCTTTGAGAAAAGATCATTAATCTTTTTCAATGGTTCTCACGTAATTCTGTTAACAAACAGGCAAGCAAAGAGACAAGCAGAACTGATATTATAACATCTTTAACGGAGGTAATTTCCCATTAGAATGGTTTCTTCTTTCATTTATTTTCCTAATGATTTCCGGTTTGGAGTATAGGGAAGCTATACACACACACACACACATATATATATATCCTTATATATATCTATATAATTGTATGTATATATATACGTATATATTCATATATATACATACATATCTATCTAACAATTTATATATATGTGTATATAGATAATGTATACATATACACACACACATACATACATATATCTATAGATATATATATATATATATATATATATATATATATATATATATATATATATATATATATATGTGTGTGTGTGTGTGTGTGTGTGTGTGTGTGTGTGCGCGCGCGCGCTATTGTGCGTATATTACACATAATTCCAGAAACTGTCAATAGAAACAAAGTAAACGTTTTTCTATATTTCAGCGGTTTCTTTTTAACGCGAAAATATTTCCCAACTCAATTTGGATGGCTGACATTAACTAAAGTAACCAAACTGAATATTCGTCGAAATTTCCAGTGTAATAACTTGTCAACAATAATTATAAGATAGGAAGATCCACTAATTCCTAGAAAGTTGGAAAAACAAGATAAAGGCTAAATGAAATGTACTGAGAAATAAAAACTTCGACAGGGCCAATGAACTGGACCGAATAAAATTATCAACTAGATTCGTTCCTTGCGTCAAAAGAAGATGCGATGCGATACACCCATCACATACTGGTTTGATAGGCCTACCTTTTTCAAAGAAGAGGCCTACGTCAAACAGCACGGGGCTAATTAATCAGACCCTACTTTTCCAGCTACCCACTTATTCACGAACAAAATATGAATCGTGTTTTATGGCTATAATTATGATAGCTATCGTCGAAAGTACACTTAATTGCTGTCAGTTAATTACGGTACACCTGCACAGAAGATAATGAATATTTGTGTCTTTTTTCTACTAAGAAGTTTTTCAGTAGAGCGAACCCTTTTGATATTATAAAAATCTTGTTTTTCGAGGGATTTCTTGTTCATTTGTTTTTCTTAATCTTGCTGTTGTTGTTATTATTTTTGTGATCCAATAATTCCATAACACCACAACAAAAACAACAAAATCAACAAGAAATCGAACAAAAACGTAACCTTGTCTTCGTTCGTTTTCGATCATTCCTCGTTGGTTAGGAAAAAAAAATGCTCAACTACTTTGTTGTATAGTTTTTTCTTCGGTTTCTTTGTTTCCGTCTAAGATAAGCTGTGCAAGGTACAACGAATGCTAAACAGGCAATTGATATAATGTCACCGACAGCATTCATACTAGCATACTAATAGCATGCTTATACCGAAACAATTATTACGTCACACACAACAGAGCCGCGCCCAGTAATTTCTAGAAAAAGTCATCGCTCTCTTCAGTACTGGGAAGACTGGCTTCTTGTGCATGTGTGAGTGTGTGTGTGTGTGCGCTCGCGAGTTTGTCTTCCGCATGTATGTACGTATGTATGTGCTATTAAATAACATGGCAAAATGTGGATAAAATAAAGTATTCAGATTAGCAGATAGGAAATTTTGAAGCACAACTTTTCACGCTCACGCACCAACATGCGCACATACACGCACACACACAAAAAACACTCACATGCACGCTCCTGATATATATATATATACAGTAAATATATATATATATATATATATATATATATATATATATATATATATACTGCATATATTCATGTGTGTACGTCTGTGTCTGTGTATATGTATATATATATATATATATATATATATATATATATATATATATATATATATATATATATATACAGTATATACACAAAAACACACACAGACACACATTATATATATATATATATATATATATATATATATATATATATATATATATATATATATATGTAGAAGCCTGGTATGATCCTCTGGGCTCGACCTGCCAACCGAGACGCAAGACGCGTGAATGCAACATCGAATCGTGAAGCAACACTCACTATGCAAAACGACTGCACAGTGACTATGTAATTTCTGTCTGTTAGGTTAGTGTCTGTTTCAAAAGTAATTTTGTCTTAAAGTAATTACAATTTTGTTATCATTAGTGATTAAGGATTTTCAAAAATAAAAGCGGGAACAAGGTTCAACTAAAAAATTTTGGCACACATTTGTTTGACGAAAATTGATGTTTTTTTCCTACAGGTCCTACCTCTATTAAATTATTCCTTACCGCCGAGTTTATATTGGTAGCGAGTAAGGAAATTTATCAGTAGATTGGCTGAAAATTAAATTTTTCCTTTCCTTTGCTGCAAAAAGGAACATAGTTAATTTCATTATGAAATTTGGCGTCTCTTCTCAAGGTTTTGAAAGCGAAAATTCCTTTCACAGTTATGTCTGTGATTTTACCTTTTTCATATAATTGTTTAAAGTGAGATTTTTTCGTAATTGTATTATAATGTCTAGTGTCTAACGGTAAACTTTTACACATTAATTTTTATGCATTTTCAGCATGGATGTAAAATTAAAAAAATAACTTCAGTAGGTCCACAAATGAACGCCACATTGCAAAATACAATGTATTTTTCTTTATATTTATTGATTAATAGCTATTCCTTTTATTTTCGCAGTTAACGGAAACTTAACTGCAAAATAAACGGAATAACTATTAATCAATAAATGAAAAGTAAAATATATTGTATTTTGCAATGTGGCGTTTATTCATAGACCTGAAGTTCATATTTCTTTTTTATTAATATTACATCCATGCTGAAATATTCCTAGGGAGCTCAGCGCCCCTGGGGACGTGTACTTAGGCCTAACGGATGTTTACGCCAAACGTGTCTGTTTCGTCCCGTCTCTTAATTAGGAAATCATATGGTTTTTTTTTTCACAGCCTTCGAGTAAAAACAGACAGAAAATAGAAGTTAGGGTAGATATCCGATATCCAAAGGTAGCACAGTTTTTCATATAGTTCTTTTTCCGTTTGTTTCTGGCAAATGCAGAGTGTGAGTTGTATTTAATGATTTTATTTACGGACATAGATAAAATTGCATATAAGTTATCACACCCATCAGCCAGAATAACTAGCTATTCTTAATGCGTATATATTTGAAAGATTAGTTAATTCAGTGTATGTACTCTTGACAGAAAAGAATTAGTGAGACACATCTTTTGTTTAACTTCAATGTATTGACACTGACAAGTGGATTATGATGTTTGATGATTAAATAAAGGAACAAATGTTTAATGAGGCAAAGTAATTAAATTTGATGCAAAATCATTTTCAATTTTTCTCGGTTTAAGCCGGCTGTGCAATGTTCAACCTTTCCTTCTCTTTTATTCAATAAATTTCGTAATCGTCCAATAAAAGAAGATGATAAAAATTATTAGAACAATTATCATTTTTGTTATTTAATAAATATGACGGGCATCCATCACCATCACGTGTACGAGTACAAATATCTTTTAAATGAGCACCGGAATACACATTTACTTTTAGATTTTTGTAAATCACCCGCAGCGAACTTTTGAAAAGCTAAACGAAGTCTTTCCTCACAATTCGAATACCGTCATATTCCAAGGAAAACTCTGAAGGACCCATCATCATTACTAATCCAGAACATTCTGAAACGGAATTAAATTCAATTATGGCGATCTTCCTTAATGAAGTGACATATTTGAATATCCACGTTGACTCTACGGCTCTTAATAACGTTAATCACTTCGCCTAATTAGTCATTACGACGTCATTGTCTTCTGTGACAGGACTCGGCCGACTCCCTCTCCTCTCGAAGTTCATTCGTTTTTTTTTTCTGTAGATACTTCTCTGCCACATTTTATAAATGCTTGAATTTTCAATGTTGGGAAGTTATTTTACTAACAGATAATTAACTTGTGCTCTATAACACACACACACATATATACCTATACATATACATATATATATATATATATATATATATATATATATGTATATATATATATATATATATATATATATATATATATATATATATATATATATATATATATATATATTTAAGTAAAGGACAGTCAGTCGAAAGGCCTAGCGATCACTCAGTTGTTTCACTTTTTCCTTCGTGGTATTTGCCTTTATCTATACATTCATCACATTCCATATCTTCGTGATTTAGTTACACATATGTAAATATATATATATATATATATATATATATATATATATATATATATATATATATATATATATATATATATATGTGTGTGTGTGTGTGTGTGTGTGTGTGTGTACACACACATACACACATATAAACCATTTCCTAATTGGTGGCTGGCCCACTCACCTTCATCTTGTACTCACCCTTCCTGATTTTTAATGACTTACTCTTACTTTGTGCTCATTTATCACAATCTTATACTTACCCTGTTTCTGTATTACTCGTTCTTGTATTCTATGGAATAATCCGTTCCTTGTACTTACCTTTACATTGTGCTCAATCACTCCTACCTTGAAATGACTCATCCTAACTTGTATTCACCCCTACCTTTAACTCACCCCTGTATTTACCTCTGCCATGCAATGTGTATTCCCCCTATCTCGAGCTGACTCATCTTTACTCTGTACTCACCCCTATCTTACCCTTACTCTTTTTTTTTGCCATAAATTGTACTTATATTTGTGCTGTTGTACTCTTCACATGTTGTAATCACTCGTGCCTTGTACACCATTTTTTTTAACCTACGTTCTCTCACACGTGATCAAACCTTAAAAAAAAAAAACCTTGACTAATTTTAACACCCCTGCTTATATATATATATATATATATATATATATATATATATATATATATATATATATATATATATATAGGCGTATATGGTTTTTATCTTCGCAATAGCAGTGTGGGTTTGATCCTTTTAGAAAAGTCTCATTTATCAAAAGAGGACTAAAATTCTTGAACACATTCGTTGTGTGATTCAAATGGTTAATGTTTAGTAGTTCTACGATTCAACATTAAATGTCTTCTAGCCTTGTGTGATGTTCCTATAAGAAAATATAAAAAGACGTAGTTTTATAAGACAGGAAACTAATAGGACATACGGTTCTTCCATCAAAACTGTTCAGGGTTCGCTGGATACTCAACGTATAAATATCGAATGAATGAATCCAGTGAATTTAATAGTCAGTAACTGAGTTGAAGAAGATTCCAATCATGATGGTGTTTTTCATCCTCATATATTCAATTACATGGGAAAAATATTTGTGCATATAAGCTATGGTTAAAGTCAGTTTAACTGTTATGTAAATGAAGCCTTCTCGTTAAAATATTAAAGCGTGATTCGGAATGTTTTACTTATCGCCTGGTAAGTCTAAAAATCCTTATATTTTCTCCTTCAATCTGCTACAGTTTGACTAATTAACAGTACTTGCTGACTGTTATTATTATTTTTATGACAAGCTATTTCGTGTGTCTGTTTATACAGTTATTCATTACTTTCTCTTTCCAGGTACAAGATGAAAAGCCTCCTACCCACAGCGGCGTTGATTCTAATCACTTTGGTGTCTCTGAGTAAGTTGTCGATATTATTCTTCTTGAAAATCACATTTCATTCGTTACTTTAGGGAGGTCGAAAAGTCTGGAAACACGGAAAGAGAGAGAGAGAGAGAGAGAGAGAGAGAGAGAGAGAGAGAGAGAGAGAGAGAGAGAGAGAGAAAATATAATATTGTCATTAATGATACCAGACAGTTCGAACACCCTGTACATTAGTAACTTACATTTAGTGGCAGAGCAAAACAAGCCATTGCATGAAAGTATATGAAGTTATGCTGAAATATAAGATAATTTCATGTAAGATGCATCAAGACGGATGGAAAAGTGGGCCAGTAAAACACCTCAGTGATAATGACTTTTTATTTCTTGCTTGAATTCCTTTTCCATTCAATATTAGCATGTACTAAGAAGCAGGATGAGACTGAGAGAATGTCGTGGCTTAACAATCCTTATTACTTTATTACAGAAAGAAAGAAGTAAAAAATATCAAACAAAAGCCCACACAAACATTTGTGGAGTATGTTATATATATATATATATATATATATATATATATATATATATATATATATATATATATATATATATATATATATATATATTCACCATTACACAGATAGTTAATAAATCTTCGAAAAATTTTGCAAATGCAGTGAAGATTTTAAGGCAACCATGTTCAACTTGTATATATTATACATAGCCTATATATATATATATATATATATATATATATATATATATATATATATACGTGTGTATGTGTGCGTGTTGTGCACACACATATATATATATATATATATATATATATATATATATATATATATATATATATATATATACACGTGTGTATGTGTGCGTGTTGTGCATATATATATATATATATATATATATATATATATATATATATATATATATATATATATATATATATATATATATATATATATATATATATATATATATATATATATGGGTGCATATATGTACACCGTATACTTAAAACTATAAACTTATTCTCATATGTTTAATGATAGTCAGAAAATGCATGTACACAGGCAATTCACTGTAAAGCCTATGAAAAGGTAACAGAAGAGATGAAATCGTAAATGCAAAATTGAAATATCTTTTCCTATGTCAGGTCAAGCAGCTTTGCTATTCTTAGTAATTTGCTGTTTTTTATTTGTTGTGGTTTGGGCTCGAATCCTTTGGCTGGGTAACGAAATGCCCCTGTTCCTAGATGTAGATTCTAAATTCACCTTTCACAAATTATTTTATTTCCTTTAATCCTTATGTTATTTAAGTAATAAATCATGCATAAATAAATATCAGTTTTTTAATTATGTGAATTAATGGACCTTATTTTCCTCCGCGCTGATATGAAATAAACTCAGACTTGAAAATAAAGCAATAAAGAAAATCTCTGCAGGGTCAGTAACTCTCCAAAAGATTGTTTTTCTAATCAATGTTTTCCGTCAATTCTCAACAATAATTTATAGCCAAAATCACATTTCTGACGTCTATGACCATCACGTTGCAACGTCGGTCTACTCGATTAAACCAATCAATCAACAGTTCACTCATCAAACATTTATAATTTTCTAATCAATCTATTAATCAATTAGCAGTTGTAGCTTTGTGTTGTATCCTTTTTTTTTTTGTTTATTGCAGGTAAGGGAGACAGGAAGTGCTACAATTGTACGGGGGACTGTGTTAACGACGACCTCTGTGATGGGTCTTGCATGACCATAACTCATGAACTAGGTGAGTCCAAAGGAGGGAGGGTCATCCTCCCAAAATGATGGGCGATGGCAGGTAAATGGCTCCATTGTTATCTGGGAAATTACGTGGGTAAACAGGAGAAACAAATTGCATTTAGACATATGCCTCGGTCATCTGTATTCAGACCCAAACACACAAACATACACACACGAAAGAAGGAAAACGCTTGCATTCATGCCCAGTTAACACGTATATTTATACGTTAATTAATGTGGTATTTGCTGCTTTTATTATTATTATTATTATTATTATTATTATTATTATTATTATTATTATTATTATTGCTAATAGATTCACAATTTCGTGAAAGACAATCTATGTAATAAAAAATCCACAATTATATAGTAAATATATTACTATGTAAAATTTTGTAAAATAAACCAAAGACTTTCGAACACTTGATGAGGAACACCGTTCAGGTGTTCGAAAGTCTTTGGTTTATTTTACATATTTTACATAGTAATATATTTACTATATAATTGTGGATTTTTTATTATTATTATTATTAACCAACCTCCAACCGAAGTTGGAAAAGCAGAATGCCACAAGCCAATGGCTCCAATACGGAGATCAGCCTCATACGATAAAAAATACCATAAGAGAGAAATGGTAAGGAATAACAAAAAGAAAGTAAAGAAAGCAGGTGAATATAGCGAAGATACTACATTATGGACTCACTGCAATGGAAGATTAATAACATTTAGAGGTATTCCACATCAAAGCCATGCTAAGCGTCACCGACATGAATTTTCCTTTCATTGATTAACACGTATTTAAACCGTTACTCTAATCGTTCATGGTTTCAGGAAACCTGAGTTATTTTGTATTCCTTGGCGTGTTTTAAAGGGCGTTGGTACACAGTGTGATGTTTCAGTGTTCGTTACATTTTGTTTAAAACTGGAACATGTCATTTTTCGAATAAAAAGAAAAGGTAGTTCAGAAGTCAGTTTTGGGGAAGCTTGTAATTTAGTTTATCGTATGATTGAAGACCCGTTTTTTTGGGATGGGGATAAACTTGCGATTTAAGATTAATAATGAATAAGAGCGAGGAAATTTTATAGATCGTTATATCATTTCAAAAGTTTCTTATTTATAATGGTAAAATCACACATTTTATATACCGAAAACTTTGGCAGAACAAAATAGACAAAGAATACCAAAATTTGCACAACTGTGATTGCAGATTTTTCACTCCCACCATTTAAAAAGAAAATGTTCTCATTTTTTAAAGTTCTCCTCAGACAATGAAATATGGCTATCGTTATTATCATCATTAATATTAGATTAACTATTTTACCTCAGCAAAAATCCATAACATGAACGAGTGCGTAGACTGAATGGATAAACAGTGAAAGCAGTCTAAGGGAGACATAATATCTTGTTGCTTAGTTCGTGTGTGTGTGTGTGTGTGTGTGTTTATTTTAAGAAGTATGATTGTGGTGTGTGTGTGTGTAGGGTAAGGATGCGTGTAAATGTTGTATTTTACCTCCCAAACCCACCTCCCCAAGCACCCTCCAACCCCTCCCCTATCTCCGCAAGTCTCTGGGAGGTGAATGTCCTCTTCCAAGTCAGCGAACGTTCATTTTGACACTGGCGTGTAGCCATGTTCCATTCGATTTTTTCCTCATTACTAATATTATGTGGCATTATACCTACTTGGAATAACTAACTAAAACCCATGGAAATATTACTCTTGAACAAAACCATAAAAATAGATGGGTGAACAGCCATAACTACATGGAATTTGTTATATTTTCCACAAATACTGACATAATTCCCTAATTACGTTGCTTAACAGTACCTAAACAAATTATAAAAAAATAACATCTTTCACAATAACGGTATAAAACACAAACTAGAATATTGAAAAACTTTGAACTAAATTTGCTGCAAGTTTGATTTCTGGCGCATAAACTGATTTTGACAGGGAGCTCTCTTAACAAAGATTTTACATCCGTTTTTCTTATTTCATTAAAGAGACGGTTCAATTGCTTTTTTTTATTTGTTTAACACCACTTCTTTTTTTAAAGGCTTTAAATCTATCAATATCCAGAAAAGGGCTCTAGTTGTCTTTTACATCGCCTTTTACATTTCAGTAAAATTCTTGTTGGTCTTCTCTCATAAAAGTAACTCCTCACCTAGTATCACTAGCACCAAAATAGATCCACACACGTAGAAAGAGGATTTACTAAAATTGCGATCTCCTGAATACGGCCATTTCATATCTGTCACAAGAACGAGATGAACTTAGAGATCTTATGGTTTTTTCCATTCATCAAGATTTTCAAGGGAAACGATGAAATTCAGTTAAATCAGTTTGAATAATTCATTAAATTTGTTGTGGCCACTTTATTCTCTTTTCGTTCATTTAGTCCCAACGATACCAGCAAAGATTAATTTAAATGAAAGAAAAAAAATTTTAAGCTATAATTATAAGTGAGTATGAAAAGCCTCTGGGTTTTACTTATAAGATGAGTATTCCAAAAAGGTTAAAATAAGCAAAATTATACAAGCTATTTTTTAAAAAATCACAAATAAATGACTAAGGAATCCAACATTCAAGATGCTTCATAAAATACATCAACAAACATATGAATAAAATAAGTAAAAAATGCGCCGAAGTTTCTTCGGCGCAATCGAGTTTTCTGTACAGTGTATAATACTGTATGAGTCGTGGGCCATTAAGCTTTCAGCCACGGTCTGGTGGTGACCTGTGTTGTTGGTACCTATAGCGGTGCCAGAAGTATGTTTAGGGCTAAATTTAACCTTAAATGAAATAAAAACTGCTGAGGCTAGAGGGCTACAGTTTGGTATGTTTGATGATTAGAGGGTGGACGATCAACATACCAATTTGCAGCCCTCTAGCCTCAATAATTTTCAAGATCTGAAGGCGGACAGAAAAATTGCGGAGAGAAAAAGTGCGGACGGACAGACAAAGCCGTCACATTAGTTTTCTTTTACAGAAAACTAAAAAGAGCAAAAAAAAAAAAAAAAAAAAAAAAAAGGCAACATTAAAAGAGGCGAGTCCGCACCTCGTCTTGGGGCGATATGACAAAGGGTCGAAAGTGTCAAGGAGACGTGTCGTGGAAAAGTTGTCTTGCGCCAGTGATGTGTCAGTCACAGGTCTCAGGTGTCCGTCATCGGGTGAAGAGCCTTTCGTTGGGAGCTTCATCGCGTAAAATTTTACGGTATATATATATTTTTGGGAGTCATAAGACCTTGAAGTCTTCATCTTGATCAAGGATGTACGCTAGAAACCAGGATAGGGCTTTGCAGATATATATCACTCTCACATACACAAGTATACACACAAAACACACATATTACATGTATATATATATATATATATATATATATATATATATATATATATATATATATATATATATATATATATATATATATATATATATATATATATATATATATATATAGGCATATGTTACAGGCAGATAACGAAACCAGCCATTTCACGAACTGCCTGAAATTTCAGGTAGATAGCGAAATGCACTCAGGGACATTTGATCCCCCAGGGGGTTAGTACTAACACGACGAAATACATTTGACACGCCAGGAGCTAGTACTAAACACTGTGAAACAGCATAGGTGAGTCATTGTTTTGCCGTGTTTAGTACTACGCCCTGGGAGGATCAAATGCCCCTGGGTGCATTTCGCTGTTTCCCTGAAATTTCAGGCAGTTCGCGAAATACCTGGTTTCGCTGTCTGCCTGTAACATATATAAACGTGAGTTTGTGTAAAAGGCTAAGGATTCTCCTCACAGGAGAGTCTTCACAAAAATACGAGAAATGCAGAGTAAGTGTTTTCGTTCAAATTAAATCAAATCCAAAGTCACATGCTTCTATGTGAAATGGGGCAATTACTGTATCTGTCAGAATATATTCTACAGTAAACTTCAGAGTTCATATAAATAACAAAATTATAAATGCCTTTATATACATTATTAACTCTTAGTTTCCAGTAAGAGGATAAATATTCCGTGAAATGCTTCTTAGTGATAAGTAAAATATCACGGCATTTTTTGACTTTCCCAATGGCTTCCACAAAAAAAAATTTTTTTTATCGCACCAAAGTCCCTGACGGCATGACCCAAGGAGACACGGCTGATTCAAACAATTGTAAATCAAGGACCCAAAGAGGTATATTCCTGGAACTGTCATGGTCAAGAATTTTGAGTAGGATTAACAGTAGTAGCCGGTAGTCTCTCCATTGCTAAACATTTTGGGTAGGAGGAGCCGAGTTCTGTTAAATGGAGGATTCTCTATTGGAAATGATTTGGATAATACATGCTTTGTATTATTTCAGGTATGTTAGCATCAGCAGAATTCTCTTAAAGAGGGAAATGATCCAGTGCAAGAGAAGCATAAATACAGGCGCTTTTTAGATAATTTTGTAGACATGAATTCTCCTGTAATATGCTCTCAGTCGTACGGCACAACAAAATTTAATCAGTAACAAATGGGATGCTCCACTTTTGTCTTTTTTATTAGTTAATGGATACCATTATCATAGTCATTATGTGGAGTTTGATGAACCTTCAGTGGGAGGACTTTCGCGTAATTAAATTTTTGGGGAAATTTGTCGAAGGTTGAATGTAGATAAATCAAGGTCAAGCTCATTGATGAATTGACTTATGAAATTTAGGCTGTCAAACCAAGCACTGGAAGCATTAGGACATTCAGCGATTAAGGCAGTGAAAGGAGGGAGCTGGAGTGGTTGGACAGAAAGATAAAGAGACCCAGGAAATAAATGAGAGAGGAGGTAAAGTAAAAGCTAAAATGGGTATACAGATAAGGGGCGGAGGAACACTGTAAACAGTGTGAAATGAGACTTTCATTTCATCTGCAATGCTTTACTTGAGGCCCACTGACGGCACTAATGACCCTTCAACGAGGATCAGGTTGAAAGTTCTGTTTGGAGATCACGGAAAAATTTACGTCTGCGTTTTGATAAATATTAGAAAGAACATTTATGATGTGGTCTCCAGGAGATGAATAACTTTCGGATGAAATCATTTGAAGGTTAAAGATAAGATATCTAGGTTTTTTCAGGAATTTGATTGCTTCATAGCTGACTTCTTATCAGTAGTACCTCATTTTATATTGAAGACCTATAATGAGAACTCCCCATTAATTGATAACACCATAGATTGACCTTTATAAATACTACGTATTTGTGGAATCTTTGCCATTCTCATGAACTGTAACATCAAAATCCTAATGATTATGTTGACCATGTGTGACCTTTCAAGCTCAAGGGTCAATCTCACAGCTTTGTGGACGTAAGTTCTTAATTACCTGTTGGATATACATGATACCTTTTTCATGTTGGCAAATAGTAAGAGCAACTCTCTAGTAAGCAAGCTTAATCAACTGACCTTGACAAGCGAAAGATTAATGACTAGGAATTCATCATTTTTATTTTATTTAATTTAATAAATTCAATCATTTTTATTTTATTTAATAATATCTTACATCACAGAAAAGCTTAAAATAAGTGAAAAAATTATGAGTGATTTCAATACAAAATTACTAATAAATAACAGTAATAAACAAGTCAAAATTAAATGTTAGTTTCATTAGACAAACTTTCTGAGGAGATACGTATGCTGACAAGTTCATTATTAATATCATTTGTTTTTATTCATTTTCAGGCGATGAACCAGAAGTCAGAGGCTGCGTCAACGATACTAAGCCCGACGGATGTGTGTCGAAGGTCATGGACGGCCAGAACTACAAAGTGTGTTACTGCAACACTCACAGATGCAACTCATCGAACTTCCTCTCTGTCTCTGCTCTGCTTCTTCTGCTAGTGTTGGTCTTGTGTTTTCCAAAATAAGCTGTTAGAAGGGTTACCCTCTTTAGACTAAGTAATTTTGCTTTTCCCTTACTGAGCATTTATGAGGCTTGTTCCTGTTCACGTTAAGAAATTTTGTTTCTTGCATACTGAACCGTTATAAGGGTTTTATTCTAGTTCTAATCAAAATCTTATGGTTTTCCGCACTGAGCCGTTAAAAGGGTTATTCCCAATCAAATTAAGAACTTTTAGGTTTTGCAGATCGAACTGTTATAAAGGCTGTTCCTGTTCAGATTAAGAAATTTTAATTTACCCGAACTGGGCCGCTATAGGAGTTTTTCCTGTTCGGACTAAGAACTTTTAGTTTTCCTTTCTATTTCTTGTTTCTGAAACAATTCTCTTACAGCGATTCATTTTTCCATCTTAGTCCATATGTTCTCAAAGGCTTGAAGGAAAGGAAACTGTTCATAATCTTGATTTGGTTCAACAACCTCTTTGTAATAAGTATCCTGAATACAGATTAAATGAAAGACTCTTCATACAGGGCATCTGTGGGTCTATTTTGTTACTTATAAACAGGAACCAAGTTGCTCTAATTAAGATATGGTGTCACTGTTCCGTCTTCATCATAGCTGAATGGAAAAGAGAGAGAGAGAGAGAGAGAGAGAGAGAGAGAGAGAGAGAGAGAGAGAGAGAGAGAGAGAGAGAGAGAGAGAGAGAGGAATATAGTTAGTTCCTTGCAACCTCCACAGTATTTTCGATATATTTCCTAAATACTAATATTTTCTTTAAAAAAATGTAATGAAAGCATGAGACGGATTTCTTATATTTGCAATTATTGTAGTTATAATTGTTGTTTTCGGTCCCTCTTCACCTAGATTTCATTTCTTGCTGTCTTTTGACCTTGAATTTCATTTTTTCCTTAAAGTTTACTTTTCAATAAATTCATTTACCTTACCTTTTGGACGAAGTCCTCATCCTCGCAATGTGTGCTTTGAGTCATACACCTTAATAAGAAAACAGAGATTCCTTGAGTGGCTTTGTACCCCTCATATTCATATTAATGCTGTCGTGCCTTAATTAGTTTAGTAGAATAAATAAAAAACACATCAACAGATTCATACAGTATCTCATTTTAACAAATGCTTAAACACGTATACGCAAACACACTATATATTGTGATATAATTCTTGTGTGGAGTGATTGGCTTTATCTGCCTCTTTTGTATACAGTAGGAGAGTGTGGTACCAATAGTAGTCAAAATAAATCATACAAAAATTAGTAGTGTTATTAGCAATGATGATTACTTGAATGTTAAACATACATACATATATATATGTATATATATTTTATATATACACACACACACACACATATATATATATATATATATATATATATATATACATATATATATAAAACATATATACATACATACATACATATATATATGTATATATATTATATACATATATATATGTATGTGTGTATGTATGTTTAATATATATATATATATATATATATATATATATATACAGTATATATATATATACATATATATATATATATATATATATATATATATATATATATATATATATATATACTGTATATATGCATATGTATATGACGCTGGACACCCTAACGAGAGGGAAGGAGTTCCAGTCTTACCGAAGTATGGAAACACGAAAACAGCCATATTCCAGAAAGTACGACTTTGGGAGAGTTTACCGTTAAAACGCCAGCATCTTTTTCATATCAATCAATCAGTTCCCACGCAGGCACTACAGGCTGTGCTCTCTACCCAAGAAGGTTTCAACATGGTTTGATTATATGGATGATCCAATAACCTGCGTGAAGGCTGGCCGGATGGTTTTCCTTAACCCAATTTCAGGGGTTTGGCAAACACGGGAACGCTTGACAGAGAAGGAGTGAGGAAGCCACCGCTTCAGAGATTCGGCTTTTACGGAACGTTCTTCATAACAACAAGCACGACACGAGACGTTTCCAAATTTTAGCCTTTTTAGGGACAAAAAAAATGCTACTGAAAATATAGTGAATACACCTCGATTTTAACATTTTTTGAGTCTGAAGCATTATGATTGCAACTATTTTTTAAAGTCTTTAGACATTTTTTTATGGAGGTAGGGAAAGGACCAGTACCTCGACAAGGATATGTCTTAATGAATAAAATGCGTTATTATGGGAGAGAAAAAAAAAACAGAGTAATGAAAATGTATATTTCCCTATCAGTAGCCCCCGAGCAAAGAGCTAGTCTGATAAGATTTGAATGGGATTAGGTAAAGGTATGTCAACTAAAATCTAGTAAATTTTACGCAGAATAATCTTTAAAACTTATTTTTCAAAGTCAACAAATCTTGACAAGTAGGTGCTTGCGTTGCCACTCAGTTTTTCGTAAGAGACAATTTGTGTTTGGGAATTACAAGTGACCTTTTCATACTTGAAATGTTGAATGAATAAGAAAGTCAAACTTATTTTGAAATAACCCTGAGTTTTGATGTTACTGCTATGAAAGGAGAGATAGATGTACTTGAAGCCAAGATATTAGTAATGAGGCTGAGTTACTTTTCATAGTGAAGTTTTTTTATTTTCATTGTAATTCCTTTCAGTCAAATAAAATGAGTAATTGCTTCATTTTGACTTGATGTAAATGTCAGTTTTGTGTTTCTTTGCTCGGAACTTCCAATGAACAGTGTTTCATGACTTTGGATTGATAATATGCTGATTAATCGAGATGTTCATCGCCAGGGTATTGAAGGTTAAGTGTGGCAGCAAACACGAAAATTAGCCTGATGTATGACACAAACATCTAACAAGACTTGATCCACTATATTGTTTGGAGCAGTGGTTCCCAACCTTTCAGAGGTTCCGGCACCCTTATTAGATTATGTTAGTAATTGCTCAGCATTCATTCTAGTCACTGTGACAAAAATTTGTCCCTGGATAAACTGAAAATGATAAATACTTCTTTTTTCTCAGATGTTGCTTTTTTTGATGTAAAATGAGACAATAGACATTTATTTGTAATAGTAGTTAGAGCAGTTGCATAAATATATGAGTAATGATCATCTTGAAACAACAGAAACAAGCCAACAAGGAACAATGGGCTACACTTCACGGAACGATGTTTTTGTAAAAACACAACAAAAATACTTCTTGTTGGTTACACTTCTCAATCACATTTTTGTTATCTATTATAAACCTTTTTGTATATATATAAAAAAACACCTTCAAGCTATAACCGTCTTAGCCGAGCGTTTCTATTTAAATTGTGCCAAAGCTAATAAGAGTTAAGTGAATGTGGATACCGAAGTATCGAAACCACTGATGCCAGGGTTGAGGAAGAAAGTGGATGGTATAAAACAAATTTCCATCATTCTTTTATATTTATTTTCCCCAAATAGTGTGGCACCCTCAGTCGATCACATGGCACCCTTTGATGCCGCGGCACACACTCAGCAGATCAATGGTTCTGCTGAGTGAATTGGCCTCTATCATCTCAGAAGGTTGATAGAAATTTGGGACAGATCTGGCAAATTTATAAGGAACAGGCCCTGCGCTTTACTCTGCACTCGCAGAAAACTATAAAAGATTTCATGTGGTTAATTAATTGTGCTAATGAAAAATGCCCTCACATAAGCGTTTTAATATTTACTGTGAACTTTGTGTCAGAGCATTTCAGGGGCGAGCTGATGGCCGAATTTCGAGGAATTATCGATTTTTAGTTTTTTACAGTTTTGGACTGGTATATGTCTAAATAAACATGACCTGAAATATTATTGCTAAAAAAAATTTTAAGTGGGGTTTTTTACATTTTTGTTCACCGCATTTACCGGCATTTGAGCTACACTGAGCGAAAAATTGTCGCAAAATTTCTTTATGACTTTTTAGGTGGAAGTGAGAAATATACTTTACTTCCTACCAAAATACAAACTATCTACGATAAAAACTGGTTCTCTCTCTCTCTCTCTCTCTCTCTCTCTCAAAAAATACAATATCAGAGTAAATATGTATTTATGTATCTCGATATCGTCCTGTGAGTAACACTGAGCGACAAATTGTCGTACAATGTCTATATGACTTGCCAATTCTAGATAGTAGAAAATGAGAAATTTACTTAAAGTATCCTACTAAAATTACCCATTTTCTACAATAAGAGCTGGTTAGTTCTCTAAAAAAAATATAAAATCAAAGTAAATATATAACTATGTATCTCGATATTTTGAACTCATCATAGTCGTATCACAAATATACCATGCCAGCTAGTGTACATATAATATTTTATATTTCTTGACATATTTTTACTGCGTATTTTCGGAAATATGAAATTATATAAGTACGAAACAGTTCCAAACAGAAAGTCGGGTTTTACCAGTAAACCATCTCGATTTGTGTGTGGTTCTAGTTCAGCGATATCCTAGTGCTTTGTGACGCATTTCCTTTTCGGATTGTCTTACCGTGTAGCGCATTCACGCAATCCCATTGCCATAAGCAAGCGAAGTACCAACCTTGTGAGGGAGAAATTTGAACGGTTGCGTCTCGTAAGTTTGTTACAAGAGAGGGACGAAGCAAACGGGAATAGCCTCGCCTGGGATAGCAACAACACCAGAACGCCCATATCTAGGTAAGGGATTTGTTTTCCTATGTTAGTGATATTCAAATTGGTGATTAGTGATATTCTAATTAGTGATTACCATTTTTCATAATATACAGTATTATAATAATCACATAAGACCACAAAGCTTGATTTTACTGCAGTCAGGTGTCGTCTGACTCGTGACTTGTATAGGCTTGGTTATTCAGCGTTTGTTTACTTTATCCTCGCAGTTGTTTGTTTATTTGCCTCTCCAGTATCAGAACGGAAAACATGTACAGTGGTAGCGTCTATAGGTTATGTAGAAAATTTATATTAATAGCATGTATTTTTATAGGTTATGAAGAAAACTTTAGGACGAGTGCAAAACGCTTTCCTAGAATACCATGTCCAGGCCTAACCTCATTAGGGCATTTATTTTGATAATTTATGACAAAAATTTCGCACTGGTAGCATATAGCCTACTATTTTTCATAGGTAGCATATACAATTTTTTGTAGGTTATGGAGAAAACATTATATTGTAGCATATATTACTGAATTTTTATGTATATATGTATATACATACAGTATATATACATATATACATATAGATATGAATGTCTTTTACTGTAATACAACAGTGTAATATGAAGATAATAAAGGCCCATAAAACACTATTTGAACGTTGCAACCACATATTTCGAGCACTTCCTTCTGTGCCCCTGTTCACTGGTAAAATATGGGGAGATGATGTGTTACAAGAATATTATATATTGCCACACCTACATATGCTTTGTATATATACTCTTGTAACACATCATGTGTCCATATTTTACCAGTGAACATGGGCACAGAAGGAAGTTCTTAATATATATGGTTGCAACGTTCAAACAGTGTTTTATGGGTCGTTTAGCTTCATTATATATATATATATATATATACATAGATTTGTATATGTATGTATGTATATATATATATATATATATATATATATATATATATATATATAATATACTATATATATATAAACATATATTGTATATATATATATATATATATATATATATATATATATATATATATATGCATATATATATATATATATGTATTTATGTATATATTATATATATATAGGCTACATACTTTATCACTTACACAATTTTTTTGTGCATTAGTAGAATTACAAAAAGGACCTCATTCAGACTGGATGGTATCTAATGGAGTATTTATTCCGAAAAAGTTACAAGCTTTCTTGGACAAATAATCCACATTATAATTATCCGTAGTTAGAAAAAGTCGGTAGAGGGGGAAGAGATTAGAGGAGGGGTATATATGGCAGCGTGTCTATACTGTGAAGATGGGTACTATGGCGAAACTGGCAAATCATGTAAAGAGCGAAGCAAACAACACTTGCAGAACATAAGGCAAACACTGCTGGGAAAATGACCATAAAATAAACTGGGAAAATATGAGTTTTCTGTACAGGAACACCAACAAAACGGCCAGACTGGTTGTAGAGAACGCCTTCATAACATGCGCTAACAACATAATGGCAGGGAACACCGGAAACAGCTTTGAAGACAGCATATCTAGAAAAATCGTACACTCCACAGTAGCAAGGAAACGAAGGAAAAACGCAAGAGGACGCACGGAAAACGAACATTTGGAAGAAGCGGGCAGAGGAAGGCCAAGGTCACGATGGGGTGGGGGTCACACAGGAGGAGCTTGGAGATTATAGGATTAAAAGTACCCAGCACTCATATATAAATATAGCTGGACTACGCGTCTGGTCATTGTACGGATACTTGATAATGTAGACTGTATGTCCAAGAAAGCTTGTAACTTTTTCTGAATAAATACTCCATTAGATACCATCCAGTTCGAATGAGAGCCTTTTAGTAAATATGTGTATATATATATTATATATGTATATATATATATATATATATATATATATATATATATATATATATATATATATATATATATATATATATATATATATAAATGCAAATTTTAGGTAATATAAATCAAGAGAGAACACATTTCTATTCATTTGATTAAATTGTAAATTTCAGGGCATATTTCTTATATACAAAATAGTTTTTGTGCAAAAATTGGTCTTCTAATTCTCATATTTCCATAGTTATTACAAAATAGCCATAATTTTTTTTCTTTTGTCATTTTCTCAAAACTTAGTTTTTTTTTTTTAATAAATGCTTATAACTTCAAGAAGACTGAACCAAATTCGATGAAACTTTTACAGAGTGTAGTATAACTATATATCTTGATTTTGAACGTGGGAAATTCATTTTTGAGTGAAACTTTTTTTTTTGCATATTTTTAAAAGGTTTTAAAATCTTTTTATCGGATGCAAAAAAAAATGATCTTAGAAGTCAAATTTCTAAATTTCCCATGTTGAAAATTTTCATTATTACCTGGAGAATAAGTGGTAAAAATTTGAAGCAAATCCCTTCATTCATAAAGTAGTTATAAGCACTTACTTTATAATGGGGCCTTATGGAGTCAGCTCTCCCCTTCAAAGCAGTTACTTTGATAATTCCTCTGGTGGCAAATGGAAACATGCATGAACATATATCTTGATCTTCACCAAAGACTGATATGCATCACCTTGACACTATTTACAGTCTCTGCTCCTCTACAACTTCCAGTTTGTCTACTTCTAGATTAATACTGTAAATGTTTTGCTACCTTTGAAGATTAACTATGTTGGAAAGTATACAAAAATTAATGGAGTTTCACATTTAGAAAATTTCTTTATCGTTCATTACTTCATGTAAAAAGATTAGATGACAGATATTACTTATATGGTCAATTTTTTTCCCCAAAGAAAACTGGTCATATTAGAATGAAAAAAGTTTCATACAATAAACCTGTAACATTCAATGAATTCTCAGTCTTGGCATATTTTCTTGAAACGGATGCCACATAATGGAACAGTTGTATTTGGCTGAAAAAAGCATTAAAATAATTTTAGCTAAAGGGTCTAATCTTTCTCTTTAAGAATTTTCAACATTCATAAAATGAATTCAATTACTTTTATCGCTGACACTTTATTTGCAAAATGACATTTCAAATACAATGGCGCCTTTCATTAGTGACATTCAAAAAAGATATTTAATAGTTTTACCAATTTTCATCTTCGGCTGAATTGACGACTGCAAAACTAATATAATATATTTTGTATATTTTGTATTCCAAGGACATTAATATTTTTACTTTGTATAGCTTTAGTGTAATCAACTATTATACAAACACACACACCAACCAATATATATATATATATATATATATATATATATATATATATATATATATATATATATATATATATAGGCTCGTATATATATATATATATATATATATATATGTGTGTGTGTGTGTGTGTGTGTGTAAATTACCTACCATTTCTTCTTCTTGCATACAATGCACGTATTATACTTAGATATTCCTCATAGCCATAAGTGTCACTTAGAAATATGAAAGTGGACCATTGTCAAGACCAAAAAAGTTATGGTATTGATAGTTGAGAGAAGAGAAGTAAAGAAGAGAAATTATGTGCCGTAAAATATGGAGTTTGGACGTTTGCCATTTTACTTTGGAGTTTCCATCCCATCTAATATTGCCACTTGGACGATTTTCCTTTTTCTTTTCTTTCTTTTCATTTTACGTTTGGGATTAAGTGGAGAGAGAGAGAGAGAGAGATATGGCAGCAGCAGGAGATGGAATTGCACAAATGGACAGAATCCTCAACGTACATACAAAGAATTTCATTATCTGTCCCTCAGTCGGTTTGCGCATCTCTCTCTCTCTCTCTCTCTCTCTCTCTCTCTCTCTCTCTCTCTGTTTGTCTGCCTGTCTGTCCACCCATCTGTTTTTTTCTCTCTTTCATTTATATTTTGCCTCATTTAGAAACATTCAGGCGATCTGTGGGTGAATGAGTCAGGAGTCTGATGTTTCCCGGCTCCGAAAGGAACCATTTAAGGCGTATTATGATGTTGATAAAAGAACGTGACATGAATAAAGTATGAGGGATGGCTCTTACCTCTCCTTCCCCCCCAACCCTCTTCTGGTTCCAGCCCCCACCCAGTCCCCTTCCTTACAACAACCCCTCCCCCAACTGCTTCCTCAAAGGACTCCTTCCCTCTGTGATTTAAGGAGTTGATTATCTTCATCATTTTCAACTTTATCCACAACTCAGCTCTTTGCTTCTTTCTCCTGGCATTGATTTGAACTGTATGAATGTCTTGTTATATACATGCATACTTATATGCAAATATGCAGTCAAGTACTTGCATAGGTGTTTAAGCTGTTTGTTCCTTATGTATATATATATGTATATATATATATATATAAATATATATATATATATATATATATATATATATATATATATATATATATATATATATGTATATATGTGTATACTGTATATATGTATATATATATATATATATATATATATATATATATATATATATATATATATATATATATATATATATCTATATAAAGTACTTCCCTTTGACATTCTCTTACTGTTCGACATCAGCTAATAATAGTTAGCTACCCAAGGCTCACAATGTCTTAACCTTAACGGAGAGCCAAATATTAGTAAAGAAAACCTGAAAAAATAAATTAAAAATAAAAAAAATCTTCCATAACGTCCGTCACACACTTGGGTTCCTTCTGCCCTTTTTCGGGGGGGAAGAATTAACGTGACGTATTTCTTGTAGTTAGCGTCTCTGATGTCGGTTTATGGACTAGTAAAGAAGTCGTAGATTATCGGCGGATGGGAGGAAGAAAGGTAGATCTATCTATGGGCGTCTGATGGATGAGAATCGAAGTGCTGACACCAGAGGGGGAAAGAATCCAAACGAAGACATTATAAATAACGACGGGAGAAAGATTGCTTACTAAGCTGAGGGAAAATATGAAAGGGGAAATAAGAGGAGATTTAGAACTATGGAAAGCGATAATAAGCACTTTTTTTCCCCTTATAATATTTCTTTAATTTTTCCCCTTTGTCCTATTTTCATGAATTGCGATTGCTAGATGTCGATAAAAGTTTTTTTTTTTATAGTATATCTTTATTTGCTTTCCTTATGTCCTTATTTCGTAAATTTAAGTTGTGAAACATCGGTGAATATTTATCTTTTTATGCCTTGAATTTTTCATTCATCATATTTTTTATTTATAAAACAATCATAGATACATTTATTTATATTATTTTTTTTCTCTGTAGGTTATTTACGTAAATTTTGTCATAATAAACTACGACAATTTCCTCTTAATATCTCTTCCCTTCTTCTACATCTTTTTTTTCGTAATTGTAAACTGTTAGAAAACAGTGAACACATTTTTCCTCTGAATTCTTGAAGTGTCCGCTCTGTCATATTTCCGTACTTACAGGGCGTTGGAAAATAATAAAAAATATTTTTTATGATGTCTCCCGAATTTTTATTTTATCAATACAGTTTTAGTTTTCTGTAAAAGAAAACTATTGTGCCGGCTTTGTCTATCCGTCCGCACTTTTTCTCTCCGCCCTCAGATCTTAAAAACTACTGAGGCTACAGGTCTGCAAATTGATCTGTTGATCATCCACCCTCCAATCATCAAACATACCAAATTGCAGCCCTCTAACCTCAGTAGCTTTTATTTTTATTTAAGGTTAAAGGTAGCCGTAATCGTACTTGTGGCACCGCTATAGGTACCAACAACACAGGCCACAACCGGACCGCGGCTGAGTTTCACGGGCCGCGGCTAAGAGTTACATGGGCGGTGGCTGAAGCCACCACCGGACCGTGGCTGAGTAGCATGGGCCGCGGCTAAGAGTTTCATGGGCCGTGGCTGAAACTTTCGTACAGCATTATTCGCCGTACAGAAAACTCGATTGCGCCGCAGAAAATTGGGCGCATTTATTATCTGTTTTCTTTTAGCCTGTCTTGAATTTACATATATAAATAAATAAATAAATAAATAAATATATATATGTATGTATATATATATATATATATATATATATATATATATATATATATATATATATATATATATATATATATATATATATATATATATATATATATCACGCCTTACTATAATTTGGGTATAATACTTTGAGGAAATAATGATAAAACAGGTTCTTTTATAATTTGGTTTTTTTGTCGCCCTGTTTGATTTTTGACAGAGTACGCTTTTTTTTCCCCTGTCCTATTTTCATAGATTTCGATTTTTTTTATAGTATATCTTAATTTGCTTTCCTTATGCCCTTATTTCGTAAATTTAAGTTGTGAAACATCGGTGAATATTTTTCATTTTGTGCATTGAATTTTTCCTTCATCTGCTTCCATAAATTTAAATTATAAAACATTCATAGATACATTTATTTATATTATCTTTTTATTTTCTCTGTGGGTTATTTTCGTAAATTTTGCCGTAAGAAACTACAACAGTTTCTTCTTAATATAATTTCCTTTCTTCTGCATCTTTCTTTCGCAAATGTAAACTATTAGAAAACAGTAAACACATTTTTCCTCTAAATATTTCCTGAAATGTCCACTCTCTCATATTTTCGTAAATGTAGTGTGTTAGAAAATGGTAAAAAATATTTTTTATGATGTATATATCTCGAATTTTCATTTTATCAATATATTTTTTTTTTTTAGTCTGCGTTGAATTTATATATACCTCAGTCATACTTCAATTTAAGTATAATACTTTGAGGACATTAAGATAAAACAAATTTTTTTTAATATTGTGAGCTCTTTCTGTCGCCCCGATTTTATTTTTGACAGCGTGCAGTTGTAAAGCCTAAGAAGGTGTCTGTCATCTTAACAGTTTTGCTTGCTAGGATAAAACAGTTTAAATAGGATAGAATATCACAGAAAGAAAATGTTTTAAATCTTTATTTTTGTCTAACTTCTATCGTGTTTCTTGTTTTTAAGCGAAAATTGACTTAAACCTTTGACATCCTTTCGTTAAAGCGTGCCTGCTGATAATAAATACACGATTTATTTTCCCGAAGTTTACGAAACCATTCTTTTCATTTTCTTTTAAATACCTTTTTTTAATTTTCTATTTTGAGTTATTTTCTTGTTCAAGGTATCCAAAATGTTAAACTTTTTTAAAATTTCAAAATGCGATAAAATTGTTTATTTTCACCTTTTTCAAACGTAATTAAACAGTACAGTCTTCCCGTATTTTGATTAATTTCTTATTGTCAGATGGATTGTCTTTAATGATTAGCGTAGTCAATAGTCAATTTTATATTTAATAAGTCAGGAGTTTGTACTTAACTGACGATTCGCAATTTGACTTTTTGGTCAACATGATAACGGCAAGACCAGATACACCATGGAAGTTATATTCTATTCTTTTTTAATTATGACGATAAATATTTATAGTTTACTTTTTTATTTAGTCTAAGCACCTCAGCCAGAAAGAGTGACCTACAATCTTTTTAATAAACTGCTCTAATATTTCTAAAATAAGCAAAGGATAAATTTCATTTTCAATCGTTTTCATAATTTACTGCAAGCGAATACGGAAATTTAAAATTTTAAATAACGATAATAAATGTTCAAATATTTTTTAACTGATTGCTGGAGAGAATTAACTTTCAATAGTTTTATTCACCTGCTCCAGTATTTTAGAAGTAAATGCGGAAAGGTCCCAAAGGCTACACAGAGCACGAAACTTTCTTAATTGCGAAGATTTTCCGTTCGCATTTATCTTGCAGTCCAAGTTTTAAATAACAGTCCCACAAAAGTTTTCCTATCCGAGTAAACTCGCCCAAATTGTTATTTAGTAAGAAATTTCCCTTTCCTTCTTCATACAAGTGAATTAATTTATCGTATTCCCCGAGGGCAGCCTTTACAGTCTCTTCCAGAAGCGAATAATGAGAAGTGTTAACTGTACCTTTATGAAAAATTTATTACAAAACGGTCATAAAATTAGAAAAAAAAAAAAAAATATATATATATATATATATATATATATATATATATATTATATATAATATTATATATATATGTATATATATATATATATATATATATATATATATATATATGTATATATATATTGGTGTGAGAGTAAGGCTATTCCTTAGCAAAATACCGAGAAGGCACTAAAGCAGACAGCTTGGTACATGGTTTTCCTTTATTCATCATGGCCTATTTGTATATTTTACTTTGTATTTTTAGCCTTGAGGATGAGACAAGGATCTCGAAACGTAGGGCGTGATGAATAAAGGAAAACCATGTACCTAGTGTCTGCTTTAGTGCCTTCTTGCATATATATATATATATATATATATATATATATATATATATATATATATATATATATATATATATGTGTGTGTGTGTGTGTGTGTGTGTGTGTGTGTTACAGTAGACTGTGAAACCAGGGATTTCACGAAATACCTAAAATTTTTAGGGGATTAGTGAAATCACCCATTTACTTAGGGACATTTGATCCCTGAGGGGCTAATACTAAACACGGCAAAACAGTGATTCATCTACACTGTTCCTCCATGTTTAGTACTAGCCCCTTCATGATCAAATACACTTAGGGACATTTGATCCCCGAGGGGCTAGTACTAAGCACAGTGAAACATATTTGATCCCCGAGGGGCTAGTACTAAACACGGTGAAACAGTGCAGATGAATCACTGCTTTGCTGTGTTTAGTCCTAGCCCCTCAGGGACCAAATGTCCCTAAATGAATTGATTTCATGAATTCCCTGAAAATTTCAGGAATTTCGTGAACTCCCTGCTTTCACAGTCTTACTGTAACATATACAGTATATATTCATATGTTACAGTAAGATTGTGAATATATATATATATATATATATATATATATATATATATATGTGTGTGTGTGTGTGTGTGTGTATGTGTGTGTGTATGTGTATAACTGAATCACGAAAATATGGAACATGATGAATGTATAAAGGATTGCAAATGCCATGAAGGGAAAATTGAAACAACAGAGTGGTTGCTAGGCCTTTCAGCTCATGGTTCTTTACTTTGCAGACTGGTGAGAAATGTAAAAATAAGGTTAGAATAAAGCTCATATAATTGACAGATGACTCACAGATATCCCAGTGGATGGGGATTATAAAGGAACAGATGCACCTGGAATCCAACACAGTTGAAGAATTAGTGGACCTACCAAAACAAAGGTAAATATTTGAGAGGTTTTACAAAAGATGAGCACCAACGTCTCAGAAGCAGGGAGGAGTCAATTAGATGATTATACAGGGGAAGAGACTTACCACCGAAAATGACCTTGGGATGAATAAGGTAATTACATATTTTTATAAAAGTACAACAGCTTATTATATTCTCCTTTGGTAAACAGCAAAAATTGTTATAATTTTTGCAAAATGAACATTTTCAAAGAACTATTAAACATACGAATACATAGAATATATATAAGTAATTAAGTCAATGATTTTATCTTGAACATTTTACTAACATAGGGGTCCAGATAATACATTCCAAGGCTAAGGTTGAATTTTAGCTGGAAGTAAGCTGTATAATAGCAGATTCTAAAAGATTTCATGAAGAGAAATCATTCTATCTGACAATCAGTGAACTGTCATTCCAATTTATCCTGTGAGAGTTTTCACTTAAATGAATGAATATCACATTGGATGTTTGCTCAGTTTTGACAGAATACTTACGCTGTTTAATTCTAACTTCTAAATCCTTACTGGACTGACCTATATAAAAACATATGTAATCAGCTTATTCATTCCAAGGTTATTTTTGGTGGTCAGTCTCTTCCCCTGTATAATCCTTTAATTGTCTCCTCCCTGCTTCCAAGATGTTGAACCTAATCTTTGTAAAATCTCTTAAATATTTACCTTTGTTTTGGTAGGTCCACTAATTTTTCAACTGTGTTGGATTCCAGGTGCATCTGATTCTTTATAATCCTCATTCTCATGGATATCTGTAAGTCATCTTTCAATTATACGAGCTTTATTGTAACCTTACTTTTATATTTCTCATCAGTTTGCTAAGTAAAAGACCTTGAGTCAAAAGACCTAGCTACCACTCTGTTGTTTGACTTTTCCCTTCCCGGCATTTGCCTTTATATATATATAATATATATATATATATATATATATATATATATATATATATATATATATATGTATATATATGTATATATATATATATATATATATATATATATATATATATATGTATATATATATTATGTAGAGCAATGAACCAGTGTTAAGAACATTTTAATGGAATTATAAAATAAAGGTAAAACTGCAAAATATTAACAAATACCGGATGCAGGAAGATAAATCAGCTTAATTTATACCATATCCGGGCAGCATTTTACGCCCAGAATTAAGTTATGTGAAATATTCTATCGTTTATCACAAATGAAACTCCAGGCAAGGATGATTTATGAAATTTTGGCTGCCACGCCAAGCACTGAAGGGCCACTTTCGGCCATTCAGTGTTTAAGACAGTAAAGAGAGGGAGTTGGAGTGGTTGGACAGCAAGATAAACAGATCCAGAAAATGAAGGAGATAGATAACAAGGATCTAAAGGTGGAACTAGGTAAAAACCAATAATTGCACTAACGATAGTTAGAAAGGCTGGACAACAAGACTGGAAAATAAGGAAGAGGGAACGGAGGTACTGTAAAAGGCTAAAGAGTAAATGCACCTTGCGGCCGACAGTGACTACCCTTTAAGTGGTCTGGGCAAGGTACATGCGAGAAAGGCATTCCAGCGGGTAGGAACCCAGATACAATTCCTATATTAAACAATTTATGGGATATGTCAATATCGGCCACACATATATCACGGGAAAAATTAAGCAGAAAAATATGAAATAAATTACTTTACTTTTTAAGCCTGATTTTTCTTTACGTCTGACAGTCCAAATGCTGGTCGAATATATTATCTAAAAAAAATTAGTGTAGCTCAATTTTTTGTTTGATGATTTTTATCTCTCTCTCTCTCTCTCTCTCTCTCTCTCTCTCTCTCTCTCTCTCTCTCTCTCTCTCTCTCTCTCTCTCTCTCTCTCTCTCTCTCTCTCTCTCTATATATATATATATATATATATATATATATATATACACATAGCTATGTATATGTATAACTGAATCA
>JANJGK010000027.1:18780794-18788294 GCA_039081455.1 Macrobrachium rosenbergii | reverse complement strand
TGGAAAGGAAAACGAAAAGGGCAACATTAGTGTGTAGAGAGAGAGACTACTCAGATGAGACGCTGTTCTAAGAGAAAAAGTGGCCTTCGCGGGTTGAGGGTAGATACGAAATTCTCTCTCTATCTCTCTCTCTCTCTCTCTCTCTCTCTCTCTCTCTAGAGAGAGAGAGAGAGAGAGAGAGAGAGAGAGAGAGAGCCTATCTGAAAAGTCTCTAAGATATACACACACATATATATATATATATATATATATATATATATATATATATATATATATATATATATATACATACATATACATACATATGCATACATCATATATAAGGAGCCCGTAAAAACGCAAAAACGTATAAAGTAAATGCTCTATTTCAGAGACCAACTGTCTCTCTCATTCATTACTTGCCTGATGAGAGAGACAGTTGGTCTCTGAAATATAGCAATTGCTTTCTACATTTTGGCGTTTTATGGGCTCCTTATATTTGATGGAGTTTTTACTTAACAGAAAATATTTCACAGTCATATATATATGTATATATATATATATATATATATATATATATATATATATATATATATATATATATATGTATGTATGTATGTATACATATCTATACGAGTATATGTACATATATAAAGTGTTGACTCTACATGAGGAATGCAAGATGTAACTGTAATGCATTAGTCATTCGTTAATAAAATGTGAATTTAGGACAGCGATTTTAAAATTAGGGGATTTGCTTCTGTCTGGGAAAATAAAGTTAATCAAAGTCCTGCCAAAACAAAGGAAATGGAAACGCCATTCAATTATTCGTAATGATATAAATCTTAGATTAGCGTGAAGGGAATAGAATGATCGCTGGGAAATTTTATATGGGTGTCGTAAGAGAGGATTGAAACAGTTTGCCCAGTAAGTGGAAAAGTGGAGTTCATCGCTCATATACTGTCGACTTTCTGCACAGAGTTACAAACAAAAAACTACTTGGATACAAATTGCATTTTGCTGCATTTACATTTTTTTAAGCTGACGGGAAAGATCTGCGCATGATCTTATTAAAACTTTAGGTATTTACCACCAACCAAAGGTTACGATTCCAGTATTCCAGTACATCGGCCAATCAAAAGCATGACAGAAGCTTTAAAAGATCGAATGCTGATATTTACCGTCAAACAGAAAAACAGACAAAAAGAAAATAAAACTATAGTCACTTTTACGATGTTTATTTCGAAAGGTAAACGCACCCAGTGATTTTGCTCGGTGACGTATGAAGCCAATGGCGAGTTGACACATGTCACGGTTATCACAGTTTAATTGCTCTGCGGAATCCTATCCCTATTTGTGTCCTCAATTAAATATCAGAATGGCAGTAATGACTTTTTCGTTTATGAATCAAGCGCCAACTAATTACTCTCTAGCGGGGACCAGCTTTCATATTGATGTTCGTAGGTACTAAGCAAATTGTAGTACGCCGCTCAGTGGATAAAAGTGTAGAGCATTTTGTTTGATAATTCCGTCTGCTCTGTGTGTTAGGCGTTTGTCTCGATTATATATCGCACGTAACAACAAGCATTAAGCGTCCATCTATCCTGTTTTCGATTAAATGTTGTAAAATTAGAACTTTTAATGACTTGCACGTTGCCATGGTGACATAAATTGTTGGCGGATAAGGAATATAATTAAGGAATGGTTATTTTAGAGTTAGGCTCTTTGGCGAGCCATTGACATTTCCGTGGATGCGCGTTTAAAGTGTCAGGATGAAAATCTGGTAGTATATATATATATATATATATATATATATATATATATATATATATATATATATATATATATATATATATATGTGTGTGTGTGTGTGCGTATATATATATATATATATATTTATACACATACACACACATATACATATATATACATATATACATATATATAGTGTGTATATATAAACATATATGTATATATATACATATACATGTATATATGTATATATATATATATATATATATATATATATATATATATATATATATATATATATATATATATATATATATATATATATATCTGACTCACATCGGGACCGAACCTCAGTCTACCGAGTGACAGTCCAAGGTGGCACCGACTGACCTACCACGGTCATAAAAGAAGTTGAAACCTATGTATTCCGTACCTGAGGTTTTTTCCTGAGCATGCCTCTGAAGCCTAACATACAAGCGAATTTTACCTAACTTCCCGACCCATCAGCAAGTCAGTCAGTACCATTTCATTCAAATTGCCACTTCACCGTGAAATATGATGGAAATAATGAACACATGAGCACGTGTTTCACAGCATTCTCGATCGTCAAATCACACAAGAGAGAAAATATGCCCAAATAGCTTACATCGCCATGGGCGGGCATAACTCCCATGGAATGTCGTCAACAATATTCTTGAAGGACGACTCCAGGAAGCAGAAGGTAGACTACGGACAGCCACCGCCAAAAAGGAATTCATATGAGAGGAAATCAAGGAAGATTTGTGTGATACGATGATGGAGAATGCCTAACTTCCTACAGGAATCCAGACGACGCCTTCGAAAAGCGAGGAAACGGTTTATTGACTCGAAGAAATAAATGGAACCAAACGTGAATAATCTTTCTTTATTCCCGAGAAGCTTACCTGAAGGGAAAAAGAAGAAGTATAGACTGATCCAAGGTCTAAATGAAAAGACAGTCTCTGGAAATAATGCCACTGAATTTAATATATATATACATATATATATATATATATATATATATATATATATATATATATATATATATATATATATATATATATATATATATATATATATATATATATATATATATATATATATATATTTATATATAGGTAGCCTATATATGTGTATATATATATTAAAGTCAGTGGCATTATTTGCAGAGACTGTCTTTTCATTTAGACTTTGAATCAGTCTATACTTCTTCTTTTTCCCTTCAGGTAAGCTTCTCGGGAATAAAGAAAGATTATTCACGTTTGGTTCCATTTATTTCTTCGAGTCAATAAACCGTTTCCTCGCTTTTCGAAGGCGTCGTCTGGATTCCTGTAGGAAGTTAGGCATTCTCCATCATCGTATCACACAAATCTTCCTTGATTTCCTCTCACATGAATTCCTTTTTGGCGGTGGCTGTCCGTAGTCTACCTTCTGCTTCCTGGAGTCGTCCTTCAAGAATATTGTTGACGACATTCCATGGGAGTTATGCCCGCCCATGGCGATGTAAGCTATTTGGGCATATTTTCTCTCTTGTGCGATTTGACGATCGAGAATGCTGTGAAGCACGTGCTCATGTGTTCATTATTTCCATCATATTTTACGGTGAAGGGGTAATTTGAATGAAATGGTACTGACTGACATGCTGATGGGTCGGGAAGTTGGGTAAAATTCGCTTGTATGTTAGGCTTCAGAGGCATGCTCAAGAGAATACCTCGGGTACGGAATATATAGGTTTCAACTTCTTTTATGACCGTGGTAGGTCAGTCGGTGCCGCATTGGCCTGTCACTCGGTAGACTGAGGTTCGTTCCCGGTGTGAGTCAGATATATATATATATATATATATATATATATATATATATATATATATATATATATATATATATATATATATATATATATATATATATATATATATCCATGATTGTATGGGTGAACGAAATTCATTTTCATTCGGTTTAGGTGCTAAGCGTAGCTGCTGCCTTACTGGAATTGTTCTGGTTTTTCATAGGCAACATTTTCTCTTTATCAAAATATCACATGCTATAACTTACAAAAAGGATTAAACCGAAAGACAGATCACTCCAGAGTTCCACTTCGAAGATTTTCTTCTGCCGAAAATTATTGAATAATTTGAAAACAGAAACCAATCTAGGTGGCAATATATTTGCATTTAATATTTTTACTTAATAGATAAAATTATTTTTTTTAATTTTTGACAAATTTTCATAACTTCAACTGACCTTTATTGGCAGGATTTAAATATGATACTATAACTTACAAAAATATGATACTATAACTTACAAAAAGGATTAAACCGAAGACAGATCACTCCAGAATTCCACTTCGAAGAAGGTTTTCTTCTGCCGAAACTGCGTGTTTTATCCTCCAATTTTGATTCCCTTATTTTTGAATTGCTTATCTTCCCAGCCAGCTGGTAAAGTCCGCGAGAAGATTTAGTTTGGATTTCCATGAACTTAAATGAATCTTATTCCCATACGTCCTCATTTAGCTTCCGGTTGTAACGGGGAAAAGTCGGTGAAGGGAATTCTGTGGAGTGAAAATGAATTGATGCAAGTCTCGCCTTCGATTCAGGAATGTTTTTTTGACGATTTGCAATATCATATTGAAATCCTACCATTAAAGGTCCATTGAAGTTATGAAAATTTGTCTAAAATAAAAAAAAAAACGTTTTACCTATTAAATTAAGAAAAATGTTAGAAGCACATATATTGCCATCTAAATTGTTTTCTGTTTTCAAATTGTTCAATAATTCTTTGCTTTTTTACGTAATTTGTCGAATTCAATATACTATGCAGTTCTACTGAATTCTTATCCATTCTTCTGTTACAACATCTTTTGCCATTTTTCATTATGAAAGATTATACTGTTGAAAACATTAATATAAAGCAGCTTCGGTTTTTGTAACTTATCTTGAGAAGGAAAGGTTTATATTTTTGTGTTTGTCAGGTAAAACAACTAGTGGATAGACGATGAGAGAGAAGTGGGGGTGGGGGGGGATAAATATGTAGATGGAATAACGAGATGACTGGACGGGAAAGAACAGCTGCAGCACTGAAGCAGATGGCAAGAAATAGAAATGATTGTAAGTCAATAATCACCGACGCCTTAGGAGAAAGGCATACTCAAGAAGAAGAAGAAGAAGAAGAATAAATGAAATATTTTCCGGTATTTCCGTATCCTACCATGCCAGTATCTAGACATAGCTCTTCATTGGAGGGGTGGGTAGAGCGTTCGGCTAGCACGCTGTTGGCCCAGCGTTCGACTCTCCGAGCGGCCAATGAATTTCTGGTGATAGAAATTCATTTCTCGGTATAATGTGGTTCGGATTCCACAATAAGCTGTAGGTCCAGTTGCTAGGTAACCAGTTGGTTCTTAGCCACGTAAAATAAATCTAATCCTTCGGGCCAGCCCTAGGAGAGCTGTTAACCAGCTCAGTGGTCTGGTTAAACTAAAATATTTTTTTAGTATCTAGACATGCACGTACAGTATCCGCTTTAACTTTTTATGATGGTCGTCAGAGCTTAATTCATTTACTCTTATAGGACTTCATTGTTCATCGTCAGTATTGTTGCAAATCTTAATACTTAACAAATTACTATTATACAATTGAAACCTGCCTTACGTCTCTTTTTTGCAATTTACTTCATTTATTTGTTTCCTTCGTTCCTACTTTACTGCACTTTGATGTACAGATGTACACCATCTTAGAGTTATATCCAGTATCCACAATTTACTTCCATAAAGGACTGTTAGCTCAACAATACCATGTTGACTCAGCAATGCCATGTTGGCTGAACAGTGCCATCTTATCTTAAAATACAATCTTGGCTTTCCATAGACACTCCGAGTTACCTCTTAATCTTTTACGCCTACTCTGTGACTCACCTCTTCTCTCATCATACCCTTAACTGAATCAGTTACTCCTATTTACCTATAAGAATCTACTCTTCCATTCTCTCAACGTTCATTTTGTCATAGCCTGCTCTAGAAGCCTTGATCCTATTTAGCATCATAAACTTACTCCAGCTCAAGTTTGCCCTCAACTTTCTCCTCTCGCAAACACATTATAAAAAATTTTTCGCTACTGTCCGAGGCTTTTCTTCACTAGCATCTGCTAACCTCAATCTGTCCACACTCCATTTACAGCCCGTTTTCTTACCCCGCAGCTTTGCATATACATCTGTCCTCTATCTGACTTCTCACATCACTCCAACAAGATATTAAAGATCCTTGGAAACATAATACACCCATGACTCAGGTAAATTTCTACACCATATTAGTCACCTACCCTTCAACGAATTGTAAGACATGTTTGACTTTCACAGAAAATAAAAAAAATAAAAGTTTTATTGTCTCAACAGTATATTCTCCATGCTACACATCCTGAACACTAACTAAATTGCTAAATTGACTCTCTCTCTCTCTCAATATATATATATATATATATATATATATATATATATATATATATATATATATATATATATATATATATATATATATATGTGTGTGTGTGTGTGTGTGTGTGTGTGTGTGTGTGTGTGTGTGTGTAAGTGTGCTTATTTTTGAGTTTTTATGTGGATGTATGTTTGCGTGTATGTCTATAATCATCTAAATGTGACGTAATTATACAGCCTGAAAAACAGGACGTAAAAGTAAAGACATTCAATGGCAACGGATATTACATAATAAAACAGTTTAATAACACATCAGATTAAAATTTCAAATAAAGCAGCAATTCTTCGGCAAAGTAAAAAAAAAAAAATAAAACAAAAACATGAAGACATGAAACGTCTGACAGAACAAATCCTCATTCCCCACCTGAAAAAGCTTTGGCAGGATATGCAAATGTCTAGGATACCATAGCGTGTGTGTTCCTTATAGGATCTCGTATGCTAATTTGCAGGAAGTTAGAACCGAGGCTGCGGGAATGTAAGATGAGTGAACACACTGTGTTCTCCCCATAGAGCAAATTTAAGAGGCTCTCGGTGTTGTCCTTCAGAAAACAGAACTTTCGCTTTATGTCTTGCATGACTGTAGTTCTCAAGAAGCCTGGAATTTTCTATTAGAATATTCAGATGAAAAATAATGTTCTAGTAATATAGGCATACGAAATTTTCTGCTGATTCAGCCAGTTTTATAAGATAGGGCAAACAAAGAACTTCTCATATATATGTTGTAAAGGAGTAGCCAAAATAAGCTAAGAAAACAGTCTCCCCCGTTCTGCCTTTGTAAAATCAATCGAAGCAATAGACAGGCTCCTGTCTATTTTGACCTTTCTCAGGGTAGTTTGTGGGGAGTGAGACAGTGAAGGGTTGAGAACCATACATTCCAGAGGGTATTAAGGCACGCTCAGAAGATAATCTTCGCCTAGGGCAGTAACTCGTTTGGCGCTCTTTCTTGGTACAGGTACAGGACCAGTGACCTGGGTCAGGCCATCGCCTCCCCCTACGCCCGGGCAGAAGCCATAAAAGGCCCCAACGCGCTCAGGTCAGCCTCACACACAGCTCAGACCTAAATGGAGGACGTCACATGTTAAGATGTCTCCTTCCTCCTGCCCTGCCTTGCCGCCAAATGGACCGCTGCCCCTTGCTTTGTCTCTCAACCACGTGTCCAGTATCATTGCTAAACGGTGAAGTGCAACCATATCGCGAGCGGAACTCCACTACTACACCCTATATCATCTCAGGGGTGCCCCTCCACCACTCCACCGATCCACGTCCCACGAG
>JANJGK010000027.1:18770794-18775794 GCA_039081455.1 Macrobrachium rosenbergii | reverse complement strand
AATGCAGGAATTATGTTGTAATGAGTCATCATCACATAACCGAATAAATGAATGAAAAGGAAATCTGTTTTCAGTAGAGAATTTATGCTAGAATGAGAGAAGGAATATTTACATTACATCCTTTGGTTTATAGAAAAAACAAAGTATTTATCGCCTCAGGAGTGAAATGAAAAATTATAAAACGTGCTAAATATTAGATTTTAGGTAACAGAAAAAAATTGTAAGATCGACACAAGACTGGTCTACGGCTATTAAGTTCAGATAAGAAACAAACTGTGATCTTGGCGTTTTGTTTTTCAGGTTGATGTGTGAGATTCTCCTTGACTTTTCTCAATAGATGGATATATTCGTCTTCTAAATACCTTCTTAACTGTCTCATCGATTGTTCAGCCAATACCTTTATTTTGTTTTTAGCGGCGTCACACGAGTTTCATTTCTTTGTCTGTCGGTTTTTATTTCATTTGTTTGTCTCTGTTATTTCACTTTTATCGTTATTGTTTGACATCTGTGTTCGTTTTCCCTTCCTGGGCCGCTTTCCCTTTTGGGGCCCATTGGGGTTTATTACTTAATAATAATAATAATAATGATAATAATAATAATAATAATAATAATAATAATAATAATAATAATAGTCCAAAATTATTTAGTAAATATATTACTATGTAAAATATACATAGTAATATAGTCACTATATAATTGTGGATTTTTATTACACAGATTGTTTTTCACGAAATTGTGAATCTCTTAGCAATAATAATAATAATAATGATAATAATAATAATAATAATAATAATAATAATAATAATAATAATAATAATAATAATAATAAGTAAGATGCACATTATCTCACTTCATGCAGGTAATGTGAATGGTTATAGCATTACTTCGAAGTTAGTTATTTGGTGACTGGTTTAAACTAGCCTTTTGCCAGCAAGGGCATTTGCCCTGATTTAATCATAGTAAGGTGTAAGAGGTAGCAAGGAGTCCTGGTGTGGACCACCAGGATTCAGTCCTTCCAGCACAGACTACGTCACTTCGAATTACTTTGCACTTTTCAGATGCGAGATTCCACTGTGCATTTTGTCTATTCGTAAGGGACTGAATTAGATGGAAAATTGGGATTAACGCAGAAAGGTCCATTTGTTTCCAATCCGTTGGTCTAATGAAGAGCGAACCTCAATTACCGGAGCGAAATTACCTGATCGTTTCTCAGCTCTTTCTTCTCTCTTCTTTTCCTCGTTATCTCAATCTTTTCCTTCTTGCCATCATCATTAAGATCATCATCACCTTCTTTTTACTCTCTCTCTCTCTCTCTCTCTCTCTCTCTCTCTCTCTCTCTCTCTCTCTCTCTCTGGGTATCTTTCCAGAAATAGCCGCATTCCAATATCTATCAGATCTTCCCTCCGGATCGGCCATCTTGAAATGCCTCGATGCCCCAGATCTCAACCAGACTGATAAACGACGAGATTTTTCACTGGAGTCATCAAATATAGTTTGATTTATTGGCGGCCTCTCCACTTGGACCTCGCAGACCCCGATTTAGCGTCGCATTAAAGATTTCTCTTTCCCTTTGAAGACCCATTTCATAAATCATATTGCTTTTTTTATTTTTTGAAAGTGGGTAAGCAATGGGGATTTAGGATATTAATGCGACGAAAACTCTGTTGTGAGGATTTTGGGTGCAAGAAAGTGTCGGAGGGGACCTTCATTTATTGTTTCTCTCTCTCTCTCTCTCTCTCTCTCTCTCTCTCTCTCTCTCTCTCTCTCTCTCTCTCTCTCTCTCTTCAAAGGAGAAAGCGAAGCTCAGTTTTTACAAATATTACAAAGTAAATTTCTTACGTGAGTTAAATCGGAAGACAAATCTTAAGAGATCGAATTTCGTTTGATTTTTCTTTACAAGTTCTGTCAATCTTGTCTTTTACAGAGATTAGGCCTTTAAGGATACAAGCTACATTAGCTTTCATTCAGTTTTTGTTTTACCTTTTAGCATGGTTTCTTCATCAAGTTTCAAAGTCGAATGTCGATCAGAATTCGGTTTATGAAGAGAATCTACTTCCTCTCTGAAGGATCGATTTCAGTCAAGTGATCTTCCTTTCTCAGGTATCATTCCTCATTAGCATAAAAAGCGAGAAGAAGAGCAGGAAAACATTCCTTTTTATTTCCTTTTCTCCTCTTTTCTTCATACATTTATTCATAGCATAACCTTTGCTCTGATTCATAACATCTTTTGAAGTTGGAGATCCGTGGTTTAAAGGCGTATATCAACTGCCTTTTTCATACGTTGCCTGTATACGCGGAGGCCGTACGCTTTTCCGTAAATGGCACTGAGGATGAATCTTAAACTGTAAAGGATCTCATGATGATGATTTTGATGATGATGATGATGATGATCACCATCATCGTCATCTTTTGTTTACTTTTAGAGGCTTTCCTATCGGCTCCCATTGGCCTACCAGATATCTGTCATTCAATTTGTCAGTTGTAGTGTTTAGTTCTCTGAAGTCTGAAGTAACTTGTCCGCGTCTGTGATTAACTGCTTTTGAATAAACGTCCCCCTTTTTAATTTCATTTTGTTATCTAGTTTTCACATCACTTTGGTTTTAGGGGTAATTTATTTAATATTTCTAATGCCATGTATTCAAATATTCGTTTTTCAGAAATTTTCTTTAGCCTTGGCTTTATTAGTGCATACTGATCCCATAATCTGTATTTCATCCCTGTCCCTAAAAGAATTTAGTTTTTCGATAGTCTATCTCAAGGAGCTCTTTTACGTATTTCGGTATTTCTTTGTCATGATATTTTTCAATATAAACAAATCTTATATTCAATTTACGTTCTTGATACGTAGCCTGTGTGGGTCAATTAGAATAGGTAATTATGCATTAATAAATTGATTAATTATTCATTATTTCCTTAGTTATCATATTAATTGATTACTGTCACTTTTCAGTAAATAATTTAGTAGACCATTACAAGACTCTAGCCTTGTGATTCATTTTGAAATTAATCCTGCTTGAATAGCATATGACGCTCAGGAGATATTCGTATGAATCTTAAATATTAAAAAAGATTTGCTGTGATTCGTACTTTATGTGAAAACCCTCATAAGGGAAAGTGAACCTTTAAAACGCGATCAGAAAAATGGAAAGAAAAGAAAAGGAATTATTCTTTGTTTATGAAAAATATACTCTTAGAAAGGAAGCACTTTAATAATAATTATATGCTATGATAATATTAAGATCATAATACGATAATCTAATGTGAAAAGAACTGCATTTTATCGTAGAGTGTTAGCAGTCATATAATCGATCTATTTATTTTTTTAATTGCAGTTTTGTGAATAAATGACACGGTGTCATTCTTTTTGGTTCTTCTCTATTGGCTTGTTTGAATAATAACCCAATAATGAATGAAGTGATCGCTTGTAATTAAGGGGTTTAATGGCTTATACATAATCACTGTTTTAATTGCTTTTCAACATATTATGGAGGTGGGATGTGTTCTTTTTTACATACAGAAAATGGTCGTATTATGATGGCGCTTTGGATGTTTATTGATGATGGCCCTCGGAGTTTTAGTCATAAAACTCACATTGTGAACTATAATGATATTTGAATTTAAACAAAATTCTACTCACGCACATACACACGCATTTCCACAATACACACGTGCACACACGCAGTATATATATATATATATATATATATATATATATATATATATATATATATATATATATATATATATATATATATATACCGGATATATATAAATATATATATATATATATATATATATATATATATATATATAAATATATGTGCGTATAAACATATATATGTATGTATGTATGTACATATATATATATACATATAAATATATATATATATATATATATATATATATATATATATATATATACATATACATATACATATACATATATATATATATATATATATATATATATATATATATATATATATATATATAAAATATATTCATAAGCATGAAATGAAAATTATTTATGATGAGTAGAATCACACGCTTATTACATGTTGAGGAAGAAGAGGGTTGAAAAGGTCCTTGTTGAATAAAAGGAAGAGGGTAGGAAAGAGAACTAATTTCTTAATGACATCTCTAGACGTAAGTAAAGAATTAAAAGTAACTCTGTTAAGTACGACAGATATGTCGGACAATGAGAAATGTCAAATGATCATATATGTATATATATATATATATATATATATATATATATATATATATATATATATATATATATATATATATATATATACTCGTATATATGTGTGTGTGTGTGTAAATATGTATAAACATGTATAAATCTTTGGAGATACGTTCGTATATAAGCGCATGTGGAAAATCCCTTACACAGGCACACACACACATGAACATACATACATACATACATACATGCATACACACACACACATATATATATATATATATATATATATATATTTATATATATATATATATATATATGTGTGTGTGTGTGTGTGTGTGTGTGTGTGTGTGTGTATGTGTGTGTATGTGTGTGTGTGAGCTTGCGTCTGGTGGGGCAAAGTGAATTTATTTACAGCAGCATTCTGACGTTCAGTCGTAAATATTTTTTGAGACCAGTCACCAAAATAGACATTGCCGAAGCCACGCCATTTTCACTCCAAATATTATATTTCCATCGAAACCAGGGTCATTTGAGCATCACGCCCAGTAATGAATATAATGTTTGCTAGTAATTATGGGATTTAATAGTTTGCACGGAACAGCTGTTTTAATTAGTTTCCAAAAGACTATTGAATTTAGAACTGGGCTCATTTATTTATAGTCAGTAATCATTGGTTTTGATTCCGTTGAGCAACGGCTTCGTCATCAAATCATTTGTGGAAAATGAGCCCGTTTTCATGTTATTTAAAGATGAAAGAATTTCAAGACACAAATTTAGTATAGAGACTAAACAGGTAAAAATGCGCCGAAGT
>JANJGK010000027.1:18748294-18765794 GCA_039081455.1 Macrobrachium rosenbergii | reverse complement strand
AAAAGGTAATAAAAGTAACTAAATGTCGTGAACTCTTTAGCCCCTACATTTTCCTCCCATCTCCTCAAAAACGGAAAGCCCAGATTACCTATATTTTCATATCTGGCAGATAGATTAAACAGGAAAGCACTTATAAAGCAAAATAACAGCACAGTCGCACACCCTGTTCACTCCATATATACCGAGAATTATCCAGTTAACCAAATTCCCATACAAATTTTGGCGATCAAAAAAATCACTGTTCATGATCCGATTTTCCGAAGAATGGCGGAAGGTGATAAATCTCAACAAGGACACCTTAACTTATCTTTTATTAGTAACTTCTGCTTTATTGAATAAAAGAAGATCCGAAAATAAGCAAACCGTCTTTTCCAACTGCCACCGTTAAAACGTATTGAGCACGTTTTCCATCGCCTTGTGCAGACAACGGCCGTAAAACAAAACGGAGAAGAAGAGAGAAGTTGAGGGAGTCCAGGTATTTAGAAGTAAAAAAAAAAAAGTGTGCAGGGGTAGGGGTTTGAATATGGGACTTGAGAATCACTAAGGGGAATACGTGAGTTATCTCCTTGGTGGAGAGAGAGAGAGAGAGAGAGAAGACGTCAAGGGGGAGGAAGGAAGGATGAAATATTCCAACTCATTCCAAATCTAATATTGTCCTCTTCACGCCCCTGAATGGGAAAAAGAACCGACCTTGATGAAGCACTTTAAATGTGCGGCCAGGAGTTCCCTGTCGCGCCGTAAAATATGAATTCAATTATCTGTAAATTTCCCCAATTGTAATGGCACTTATTCACTGATTAATGACAGTATTCAAAAGGATGAAATATAGAGAAATATGAACTATAAATTTCAATTTTAAAGACAAGAATTGGTTGAAAACTGAACTGCCTTTGAGATTTTACTTCTTAGCTCTACCATACATTAACATTCAGAATTCCAGAGATATCTATGGCTTTGTTTGACTCTTGATACACCTGAGGTGAATTCGATTTTTTTTTTTTTTTGACGAAATGATGCCTCCGTCATGGACAATTCATTTATAGTTAATCTGACTAACATTAAATCTGAAAACGATATGTTGTATTGGACCCATAATATAAATTAGAGTAATATAAGGAAGGTTCGGGACGACTAGTCTCAAACCGATCAAGGTTACGTACCGTCCCCCGGGCTGGAGGATGGCAAGTGTAAACGTGGAATTCATTATCCGTAGACTAATGTGGTTAAACAAAGAAGAAAATAAATATCACGGATGCCATTACATTTCATCATAAAGTTAAATTTCTTGTCACTGGCACTCCCGTCTACGATAAAGGGAAGTAACAACTATAATATTTTCCCTGCTGAAATTTTTGCTGTAGTTTTTTGTTTTAGCTTCAGTCATCACTCCATCTACTTGGAATTGTCTACCATAAAGCTGGTATTGGGGCTAGGTCACATGAGAAATTAGGTCCTGTTTCTGTAAGTATTTTGACAAAAAATTTATGCAATTATTGCTAATATTTATGTATGGATATATATTAAATATATATATATATATATATATATATATATATATATATATATATATATATATATATATATATATATATATATATATATATATATATATATATATATATATATATATATATATATATACATATATATGTGTGTGTGTGTTGTCTGTATTGCACATGATGCACATACAAGTAACAGAACAAGAGTAAATTAAAAGGATTCCACAAAGAAGTTGCAACAATTTTTGTCAAAAAGCTTATACAAGTAGAAGCCCGAGCAGATCCCTCAGAATCAAGGGGTCGTGTTGGCATTCACTCTGAGGAAACTGGTAATCCAGAGATTACGAGTTTCAGAAACTGTTATCCTATATTTTCAAGTTTTGTCATTCTCTGTTTGTTAGATTTTGTTATTTTTTAAAAATTTCATTCATCGTATTCAGTTGGTTTAACCATTTTATGCATGTACATTATTCTGTTTTTAATTGTTTTACCTTTCCATGTTTACCATTCTTATTTATTTGTATAATCGGTAATTTAAGAATGTCTGGTTTGTTTACCATTTCTCGATTGTCTCCTGTTATTTTTTTTTGACGAGTATAGTCTTTCTTTCGTTAGCATTATATTTCTGAAGTGGCTGCCCTTTCCTTGTTGTCCCAATCACTGGCCTTTTTATCTGGTTTTTCCATTCAGAAGTCGTCCCATTGATGGATTTCCTTTGCCCTCGTCCGCTGTTTCTACAAAAGAAGAAAGAAATCTCCCCAACAAAGGAGGAGAAGAAAGGCCATTAACTCTGTTGACACAGCACTTATGCCACCGAGTTGTCTATTAGTTAATTGTGTCTCTTTTTTCTCGTCATCATTTTTATCCATTCTCCCTTTCTCTCTCCCCATTCTTCCTCGTATTTGCCCTCCTCTGCTTCCCCTTCTCATTCTTCCTTTCACATGTTTATCGTCTGTTTCTCTTTTCGAGTGATTTTGGTGGGTAATACGCTGTTAATTACAAGGTTGTTCGCGTAATTAGAGGAATTCACAATGAATTTGTGAATTTCCTTCCTTTGTTTAGTGTGATATATATATATATATATATATATATATATATATATATATATATATATATATATTGCTCGGCGAAATGGAAAACATTGTTAATGCAAGATGAATATGCTGGAGTACACAACAACACAGTGAAAATTCATTATGTATGCATTCCTTCAGGAGTTCAGTAAATCTTTGAACCTACAGTATAACCTTTTATATGCCCTCTTGTTGGTATATATATATATATATATATATATATATATATATATATATATATATATATATATATATATATTTATATATTTCATGTGTACGTCCTCTCATTTAATATACCTGCAAGAATCTTCATAATTACTTGTATCATTCGTTTCAGCGCCCGCGCTTTCCGAAGACAATTGTCCGAAAAGGACATCAGGAATATAATTCTACTGTATACAACTTGCTTATAAAGCATATTGCACTAGATATGAGTAAATCATCTAGAAGGCACGACTAGTGTCCCTTGAATTTCAGGTGTCTGATCAGTCATCATCACGATTTTGTAGGTCTTGTACTGAACTCATATCGGTTTTTGGCACCTTAGTAGTATTCAAACGACGGAAGACTAGCTTAAGAATCCCGTATTAGAATGTACGTAGTTCATGCTTATGAGATGGAGTATTTAATCTATCTCTCTCTCTCTGTCTCTCTCTCTCTCTCTCTCTCTCTCTCTCTCTCTCTCTCTCTCTCTCTCTCTCTCTCTCTCTCTCTCTTAAATGGCCACTGAGTTCTTTTTGTTTTTATCTGAAGGTACAAATATATATATATATATATATATATATATATATATATATATATATATATATATATATATATATATATATATATATATCTATATATACATACATATATATATATATATATATATATATATATATATATATATATATATATTTTTTTTTTTTTTCATTACTCTTGACATGAAATATTGGTGGCTTCTCCGAAACTCTTACTTCACAACTTGAACGCCGACTCGATGAGAGTAAGATTCTTCTGTCACATATTGTTTCCAGGGCAAAAGCAAACGATTGCCGCTGTACCTCATTGTGTGTGAGCAGTCAATAACCATCAGGTTGAGAATTCCTCCTCCTCCTCCTCCCCCTCTTTCTCCCCCAGCCCCTCCCGCTCCCCCCCCCCCCCCTACATCCCAAACCTCAGAAAATCCCCGAGGAGATAAAATGGAGGCGGAGGTCGAGGTGGAGTGGAGGCGGAGGCCTGCCCAGACTGCTGGAGCTATCATTTGCCTGCCTTGGCGTCTCCAGATTCTATTTTGCAACCGTCTGCCACCAATAATGGTTGGCAATTTCCCAAGGAAATGGAATCGGTGTCCCCCTTCGATTACATTTCTTCCGGTTTCCCTCGGCGGTCCTTCGACACGCGAAGGATCGTTTTCGAAATTAATCATCACGTTCAATAGGTCATCTCTTGTTCTGTTAATTCGAGGCCGTCCGAGCGTGTTTTGTGCGTTTTTGACTTGCGATATAGTCTGTCGCGTTCTTCAGACCAGTGCTCATGGATGTAAGTAGACGGGAAAATATGAATATATATATATATATATATATATATATATATATATATATATATATATATATATATATATATATATGCATATACACACAATATGTATATATACATATACATATAAACATTATATATATATATATATATATATATATACATATATATATATATATATATATATATATATATATATATATATATATATATATATATATATATATATATATATATATATATATATATATATATATATATATATAAGCTCCGCTCCCTGATGTTTTCCAATTTTGTGTATTTGTATACTTGCCCCAAATGTAGGGTGGGGAAATATGTGGGGGCTTGTCGGAGTCTACTAAAAGTGATAATTGATTGTCACTGGGGGAGTTAGTTATAGAACAGGTGTTAGATGCACTAACCCGGAATTTTCTAATGTACGTGAACATACCATAACACGCAAAGTGGACATTGAGTACAAACATTTTAAAATTCTCTCCAGAGTTACCCCAACTCATTAATTAGTAATAACTGAATCACTGTACATTAAGAAACTTGGTCTAACTTTAAAAAAATGAATAACCTCTACAAAACTACCTGTTTTGAGTTTACTCCTGTAGTGTTTTCATTTTTGGTGTCACTCAGTCCTTGGTTCCCCTCCTGATAGGGAGCGATTTGTTTTTATGCATTTAATCTGTTAAATCTTAATGTTTTACTTTGTAAATTTCTTCAATCTGAGTAATTTTCAACAGTTTTATATTTCATTATGTTATTTTTCAGCTTTTATCATAAACGGATAAACAGTTCATGAAGACTCCTTCAGCTCCTTGTTTTATGCTGGTTGCCAGCAACACTTCTCATATCCATACATACATACATACATACATATATATATATATATATATATATATATATATATATATATATATATATATATATATATATATATATATACTGTACTGTATATCTGACCATTGCAAGGTGCGTAATCCACCGACACATCTCGTGACATAAGGACTGTCAATAAAAATTTGTATCATAATTTTAAAATCTTTTTTTTTTCGCAGTGAACAGAATTGCTGGTTTTACGACCAGTCCTTCAACGATGTAAAGTCTTTCGCACGTTTTAATATGCACTATCAGATCACTTACATGAACGTATAGTTTTAATAATCATTATTACAACTTGCATTATTTTCCGTATCGGAAATAAAATGCAGTATGATTTCTAGATCTAATCATAGTGATTGTAACTGATATAATTAATGCCCTTCCTTTAATTATATTAAGAAACGTTTCTTCTAATGACTGATGATAACTTTGCATGAACTTTATTCCATTAAGAGCATGGTGTGCACCTAAATTTTTCAAAATCTAATGAGGGTTAAGGACTAAAAGTTATATAAATTACGATTAATATAATTGCTACAGAAACTATAGATTAATTTAACTTGTCTTTTTAGTGGTCTTTATACCTGGTGCAAAATATTCACTCGAAGAACCACCTCAAGCAACTGTTTTCTACTCAGCAATTTTAAAATGAGTAACTCCTTACAATAAAGGTTTGGCTATAGTAACGGGACAAATTGATCATACGTCGGGCAGGGGTCACTGCTTGTCTACACATCTTTTGAATAGGGTTAACAGAGCCGCTGCAGCTGTAACGCTTATTCTAAGCCAGTGGTTCTTAACCTTTTTATTACCACGCCCCCTCTGAGAGTTGGTTCTTCCTTGCACGCCCCCCTTACATCTATGAGTGAAATTCCCTCCCAGATTTAAAGGAAAATGAAAAATAAAGAGAAAGAGAAGGGGTGTTTTTATTCTTAAGCCCAGCGAGCCTTCTAACTAGAGTAGTAGACTATAGGAAACTAACGCTATAAGGCGATACTTTTGCATTTTTTCATAAACTTCTGAATATTAGTTCCTCACTCTTGTTAAGAGAACAATGGGTATAATTAGGGAATTTTTAATATTTAACCAGGGCTTGCGCCCTCCCTGGAAATTGCTGGCGCCCCAACATTTCCGAAGCACAATCCAAGGGTAAGTTTATTCTGCATAGTGCTACAGAGTTGTGAGTTTGACAACGGCAAGCGTAAACGGGAAGTCTGTTTTCAGTAGGCTGTTAAACCCAGAAAAAATATCTGTATGCACACTTTATATTATATATAAAAGGACGGTCAACCAAATATATACTTTTTCCACGACTTCAAGATCGAAATTTAACGTCTTATCATCACAGATTTCCAGTCTTTACCTCACCTGTCTTTTTCCTCCTCAGTCGCCCTTATTCTATCGCTACTCTCCGCTATCAGTGAGACAGCGCCGGAAACGGTGGTACCAACTCAGATACCATGTTCCTATCTTTCCTCAGGTTATCAAAAACTCCCCAAGGCTCCTCTCTCTCTCTCTCTCTCTGCAGCAGACCCACTATCTCTCTATCTTGATAGTTGTGTCGTCTTTTCTATAAAATTGCCCATCGCTATTCAGGACATGTCACGAGCAGTCTTTGTTGAAATCATCCATTTCTGTACTCGATTTTGTATAACGTATGCTGCGTTATTATTATTATTATTATTATTATTATTATTATTATTATTATTATTATTATTATTATTATTATTATTATTATTATCATTATCATTATTATTATTATTATTATTATTATTATTATTATTATTATTCACATAGTTATTTGGATCATTGGCTTATATCTTGAAAATGTACCATGAGAAGGTCGGGCTTATTAAATGCCTAAAGGTATACAACACCAGACCTGTACACTAGGCTGATGGATGACTCACTTCGTTATTAAGAGGAGAGTCTCCTGGAGACGTAGCTGTCTTTTTTAATTGACAGCGTAGAGATGTAAGAGTTCCTGCAGAAAAAACGAGACATTTTTGTTATTATTATTATTATTTCAGTAGATGAAACCTATTCACATGGAACAAGCACACAGGGGCCATTGACCTGAAATTCAAGCTTAATGCTGGTTTCAACCTCCCACCGCAGACCCGATACTGCAGCAGTAAGTGATCATGACAGCCAGTGATTTTTCATCGCCCTGGGGGAGACGCGCACCTGCAACACCTGAGTGGCATGCCACGTTACTAACCACTATACCAGCGGACTTGCACTCACGTGGTATTTGAACTTATAGAAAGGAAAATATTTCAGCTAATTTATGCAGGACCAGTTATCTTTTAGTATTTCTCACAGTTGGACTTCGGTTGATTGTCTTGCGTTGATCGTGTACAGTTTACGTCCAGATCATTTTCTTTTTCTACAACAAATTTGACCGCAAAGACATTTTGTTTGTCAGATATTTTTCCATTCAGTTTTGATAAAAACAAGTTAAAGCTGCACAGAAGTTTCTTCAGCGCAATCGAGTTTTCTGTACAGCATATAATGCTGTATGAAACACTCAGCCGCGGCCCATGAAACTTTCAGCCACGGCCCGGTGGTGGCCTATGTTGTTGGCATCTATGGCGGTGCCAGTAGTAAAAACTACTGAGGCTAGAGGGCTGCAATTTGGTATGTTTGATGATTGGAGGGTGGACGATGAACATACCAATTTGCAGCCATCCAGCCTCAGTAGTTTTTAAGATCTGAGGGCGGACAGTAAAAGTGTGGACGGACAGAAAAATAACCATCTCAATAGTTTTCTTTTACAGAAAACCAAAAAACATCGAAGAAAAAAACTCGGTAAAATTTTCATAGGAAAAATTTAATATAAACCACAGTTCTTAGGCAACATATCTAAAAAAATCCGTGTTGTAGTTTAACAACTGAAACATGAAGGACAGTCTAAATCAGATTTTTAAAAAGTTTCTTCCACGAGCCCGTTAGCACGTTACCATATACAGTATTACAAAATATTTATAAGTCCCAATTCACAGGTTAACTACAGGCCTTGTAATCAGAAATTATATGTAAATACAATAGTGGTAGGCTTCAACGTCATGTCAAAACCTGTCGTGTACAAACCTGGAATTCGGAACACACATGAGAGTCACAGAGAGTTGGACAACATTTAGTTCAGAACTTCAGATTAATTTTTACGGAATTATTGATTTTCGAAAATCTGGCCGTCGAAAATCTTCGTCTTCTTTTCACGATCACACTGGCATTACAGGACCTGCATCATTTTAAAAGATTTTTCTTTTCTGTAAATGTTATTTTACGGTAAGTTTGTACTATAACATATTGTAGTCTGCAGTTGTTTTTACATAGTTTTTACAGTTTTTCATTAAAACTTCAAATGATAAACTTTTTAAGTTTAATCGCGTGAAAAGTCAAGTAAATTTTGTCGTTTCACAAGGTTGAATGCAAGACATCTAACAATATAAAAAATACAATTATACTATATTAATTGACATTATCTACGCCTATACTATACCTATTACCTACTACATCAAAATCCTTCAAGGCATAAACTCTTAAGTCCAGCGCGTCTGTAACAACACTTAGTTTTGCAGTGTCCACATAGCTACTCAATACATTGCATGTTTATTGGGAAAAGCTTAATTTGAGCAGTAAACTCGTGCGCCCTAGGATCAGTGACGTCACAATCATACGGAGCATCTGATAATGAGCTTGTTAGCAATGCTCAATGTTGCCAACTTAACGGAAAAACTACTCATTCTGGCGAAAAGCAGGATATCTGGCGGATCTGAATGGTTTTGTTTTTTTAAGTGGATTTCGTCAGTGTTAAAATCAGAATTAACTAGTTGGAAAGTTATACTATGAAAAGAAATAATTTTTGAGCAGGGAAGTAACGAGATGCACCCGTCAGCAATGCAACTCAAGAATGCAACGATCCTGCAACTGATGTAATTTCATTGCCTCCTTCAGGTACCCAGGTTTAGACACAGTTTAGTCAACTAATTATTGTAAAAAAAAAAAAAAACACTGAGAAACAGACTATCCAGTAAACTTGAAATCGGTTGATGGTGTGTGTGGCAGAGGAAACAGGAGCAATGACAGCATACAGCTTGGTCTATTCCTGTTGGGAAAGCAAGCAGGATTGATTCACCAGGGGTTCTGGGCACAAACCAAGTCAAAATGGTGAACCAAAGCCCATATGTTGTACATAAAACCATTTCGTTTAAGTGTATCAGAAACTGAAAAATCTAGCGTATTTTGGTCATACCGGCGGATTTCCAAAGCTAGTATGGCGGATTTCATTGTGTTACATTGGCTATACTGGTGAAGGTGAGTTCACTCATTCAGTGTCCTACGTATGCTAGTGGCGATAAGATGTGTATTTCATTTCGTGCTTGTTCGTTGACTGGTATGATGTTCTACTTATAGATAGCTATTAATGGTGTCGAAACGACGAGTACTGAAACCAGGACTTACAAAAAAAAAAAAAAAAAACGAGTAAAAAAATAACCTAAGAAAATGCGATATGAAACCTCCCAGCCGTCGGTTAACTGGCACGTAAGTTGAACAAATTTCTGCAGCCTGGCCCTGCTTTCTCTTCACCAATGAAGATAGTGTAAATGCGTGTGTATAGTCGCAAACTGGCTTTCATGAAATGCAGAAATGAACACTTACAAGAAAGAGGCTGCACAAGTCAGTTCACTGCAATCGTGGATAACGTTTACTTCGACCAAGAAATAGGCTAGGCCTAGTGAGCTGAAAATCTTTAAAGAATTTTGTTTAAATTTGTCGTGTTGATTTTCACTCTACCTGCTACAGGTCCTACGACAAACACGACTGCTATGGTGAAGTGACAAAGAAGTTTACTGAATAAAATAAGAGCGTAGAATTAAGATACAGCCTAAATGAAAGCATGAAGGGAACAGATCTAGAGAATAGAAATCACCTGAAGGTAAGTACCATGTGCTATGTAATCATACCGGTATATTGTATTTAGGTACCGGCCCAGTACTCCAATACAGTTGAACATTTTGTTGATCTGTTTCAACTTGTAGGATATTTGAAATGTCAAGTACGTGAAAAAATTTATATATTCATCACATAGGCCCAGGTAGCCTATCAGAAAATTACTATATATTCTACATACCAGAAGAGAAAGCCTTTTAAAAACGATATCAAACCCCTTGTAATGTAGACCAGGTAAGCAAAGGATAGTGTCCCGTTAACCATTAAGTAAATTCATGTGGCATCAGCTCTTGTACTTTATCGCTAACAAAAAATATTCATTTGTTTTTAGTGATTCTGTGCCTTTAAAACCGTCTCATGAATTAGGCTAGACCTAACCTGCCCAGCGTACACTTAACTCAGTGAACAATTCAAACAGTTTCGAAAATGGTGTCTTGATGTCAATTCTTTTACACACTCTCTCACATCAATGTCTGGATTCCACGGCAGCCTTCAACTTTAAAAGGACGGCCTGGACGGGAAGCATTATCATCTCCAGACGAGTGGCGTTTCAGGCGTACCAACCGTTTTGAGATATAGATGTCATTTGCCATTTAACAATCTGGCTTCCGGCGTCAGTAACTTACATGTTGTGACGCTAGTTTTAGTAGCCTTAAATCAAAGATTTATCATCTCCAGATGGGTGGTGTTTCAGACGTACCAACCGTTTTGAGGTATATATGTCCTTTATCATTGAACACTCTTTGTTTCGGGAAATGACGTGAGGTTGGTACTTCTGTCGGTATATCTCATTTCGGAATGTCTCGTTCGTTATGTTGGTAAAAAAAGCTCAGCTAGCGCAACCTTTTGCAGTAAAGGCTCATGTTTTCACGAGTATGTTTGCTGTTCTCTATGTTACACCAGCTTTGCCAGAGTTGTTGTGAAAAATGTGACTCCTGAATGAGTGTGGTAGGAAACACCTCACATATGTCGCTTGGGGAACTCGACGCCATCTTGAACTTGCGAGAACCGGTCAAGCTCAAGTTAAGAACATAGTTTTGAACAGGACTTATTGACGTCTAAGCAGTGTTGTCTCTAAAAACGCCCAAAGCGTACTGGGAAAAAATTAGTCATCTAGGCATCAAGCGACCAACTAAAAAGAGTTGCCAGGCAGGAAATAAGTAATTAATTACAGCTTACGTGTTCTAAGAGTGTTACCAAATTATGTTCCAACATTTTCCATACGAGTAAACGTATTATTACGGGGCTGACAGCTTGAAAAGCACAGTTAAAGTCGTGAACGTAATATCCCGTTGAAGGCGCTACCGAGTAGATTGCAGCAAACGTATTATTACGTGGGTGACGCTTAACAGGTTCAGTAGCCTACTTCGGTACAGCATTACAGAGTATTCCCAAGATCTTTGTTCAAGAATTGCTATATATATGGAGATATAGAGAGATAGATAGATAGATAGGTGATGTGTATATTATAAATGTATATATATATATATATATATAATATAAATACTGTATATAATATATATATATATATATATATATATATATATATATATATATATATATATATATATATATATATATATATATATATATATATATATATATATATATATATTAAATTCCTTTCCTACTATCCTGATTATTGTTATACTAGATTTACATGTTAGACTTTTAACACATCTTTCTTTTTGAGCCCCTTACATTCAGCGTCCTCGTATTCTCGTAATTTTATTTTTTTCAATAAGCCTTCTGTCCCCACGGACGGTAAGCCTATGTCACAGATTGATTTTCCATTATTCTGTTTGGACAGTCGGTTCCTGCCTGTCAGCCACCTTCTCCATTTATATGCAAATCTTATTCATCAATTATTAAGATTTCGAAAAATAGTTTCTCAGCAAATTAGTATGAGGGCTGAAATTTCAGTGTTTTTTAAAGAAATGTTGATTCTGAGGACTTTTTAAAAATATCGTTGCGTCATTTAATGACAAATTATATTTTTGATCATTTACACATAAATTTATACATACACACTTACATACATACATACATATATATATATATGTGTGTGTGTAATTCTTGTTGTTTTCCCACTTTTTTATAACTATCTTGACAATAAGGGGGCCGAAAATTCAAGGTCGGAGAGGAGTGCTGCCCATATATAATTTTCCCCTTAAGTTTACGTATTCCGAAGATACGAATTCGAGGTGCGCGAGCGCCTGTCACCCTTAGAGGTGCGCAATAGGGGTAAGGGCCGTACATATCTGTATTGGCAGTATATACATACAGTATATATACGTATACGTACATATACACATACATGTATGTATATAAGAATATATGTATATCCTTATATACATATATGTGTATATATACGTATACGTATATATACTGTATGTATATATTGCCTATACAGATATGTACGGCCCTTACCCCTATTGCGCACCTCTAAGGGTGACAGGCGCTCGCGCACCTCGAATTCGTATCTTCGGAATACGTAAACTAAGGGGAAAATTATGTATGGGCAGCACCCCTCTCCGACCTTGAATTTTCTGCCCCCTTATTGTCAAAATAGTTATAAAAAAGTGGGAAAACAACAAGAATATGGCTTCTCCAGTTGATCCAGAGGCACAAAAGAGGCAAAAACACAGGGTAGGAAAAAGAAAGGCTAGTGTCATCTCCACTGCCCCTTTTCCCCACCACCCACCACACCAACACATTCACGCTGTTAGTTCACTCGTTTCGCTTATAAAACCATCAAATTAAGGCCATAAATACCATAAATACGCTACCACATATTTCCATCAACAGCATTCACTAAATCCCAAAAAATATACAGCGTCAAAAACACCGGAATTACCACATATAGGCTACTCGTATACTCACATACTCGTGCATGCTACCTTGAAATTTTTTCTCCCCAAAACTGGCTTCGCTTGTATCCAGTGTAGGCTATCGTGCGAGTTTCATTTTGGCTAATTCTACTGTACTAAGCTAGGCTATTATACGTGTCACGGTTTCGGTAGATTCCATTGATAATGCAAAGTGCAGTTCCCTTCATGTATTTCGGTACACTTCGCGGTGAGCTAAGGATAAGGAGACAACTGGCAACTCCACGAAGTAGCGGCTAATGCCCCGGTGTAGAGCAAACACGAAGGTGTTGGTAACGCTGCCTGTGGAACTAAAGTCACTGAACAGCCAGAGAACGTTTGTCAAATGAGTAATGATAAATGAGAAACTTTTTCTGTGCATAATGCATAATACACTAGAGCTGGAAACACTATATTCTCATAACTAGATAACAACCTTTCTATTGTGACGTGGCTATACTTTTGTTTTGGTGTGATATTGAGATCAAATTGAGGGAAGTAATCCATGCAATGAAAAGACAATACATTGATGATGAAATGCCGTTTTTGATGATCTGGTCCCTGCATTCATTACGGCACGAATATATCACTGGCGTCATTGTAAATCACCTTGAACAGCCATTTGGTAACTGTGGCTTTTACATCGCTTCCCGTTATTGTCACTGCATACTGCTGTGAGGAACACAGTTCCACACCCGTTATTTTTAACATTCTTTGTATTTTAATTAACTCTTCCATACATTTTTTTATAGAGCTCATGTAGTAAATTAATAATTTTATCCATTTGGTCTTGACACAAAGTCAGATAAACTAAGCATCATTGTAGGCTAAAAATCAGCGCAATGAGGTAAATTAATAAATTGTATGTTTTCATTTCAGACACAAAAGCCAAATGCATAGTCAACCATTTATACTCACACACACACACACACACACACACACACACACACACACACACACACACACACACATATATATATATATATATATATATATATATATATATATATTTGATTAAATATATTTGTATATATATATGTATATATATTTGTATATTTGAATATATATGTCTAAAAAATCACAGTAGATGCACGTGACTTCAGTGTCTAAGCGAATCCCACAGGAAAAAGACAGGCAGAAGTTCAGTACCAAGCGCTTTCACGTTTATTGACGCATCGTCGGGGCACAAATGAGACACAAATATAAAGAAGGTTACAAAGTAAACAAAAAGAACAAGAAATACCAGATGGTCAGTTGTCAAAGGGTAATAAACAGAAAGTTAATCCAGGATAATCCGGGATCGAGCTGTCACAAACTGAACCTAAGACCAAACAAAATGACATAGTAAAGTTTAGGCTTACAAAATCCAAAAACATGTATAACCTTGAATACCAGATGGTTAATTGCCAGGGGTTAAAAAGAAAAGGTTAATCCACGGCAAATCCGGAATCACGCGGTCACAAACTAATCCAAATATATACTTAACCATAAGGAAAACGGAATCTTACCCATTCAAATTGCAGTAACGTATAATAAAAATTAATATTAATTTTGCTTATATTTATCAACAACTTTTTTAATTATTAAAGCATCAAGTTTAAATAAACCAAGACTTAAATTTAGAGCACTTTCATTATTTGACTTAATAAAACAAGATTCGATGATATTCCTTTTATATTTGGCCAGTTCTCACAGAATATTGATGTTGTTTGATTCGTTGTGAAAGTGGTTTTCCAGTTTGTCCATAATATATTTTATCACATTTTCTGCAAGGAATTTCATAGATGCAGCCAGAAACATCTTTAGGAGAATTTTTTATCACAACTCTTAACATTAAAATTACTGAAAACAACATTTATGTTGAAAAGCTTTAAAATTCTAGGAATTTGTAAAAACCTTTCATCATACGGTAATTTGAGAATATTCTCAAATTACTGTATGATGAAAGGTTTTTACAAATTCCTAGAATTTTAAAGCTTTTCAACATAAATGTTGTTTTCAGTAATTTTAATGTTAAGAGTTTAGTGATAAAAAATTCTCCTAAAGATGTTTCTGGCTGCATCTATGAAATTCCTTGCAGAAAATGTGATAAAATATATTATAGACAGACTGGAAAACCACTTTCACAACGAATCAAACAACATCAATATTCTGTGAGAACAGGCCCAAATATCGAATGCATTATTCGTACATATGAGAGATTTAGATCATCCTATTAACTGGAGTAAAGCAAGACCTCTAGTCCCGCGCAATGACACAGTTAAAAGGAATATCATCGAATCTTGTTTTATTAAGTCAAATAATGAAAGTGCTCTAAATTTAAGTCTTGGTTTATATAAACTTGATGCTTTAATAATTAAAAAAGTTGTTGATAAATATAAGCAAAATTAATATTAATTTTTATTATACGTTACTGCAATTTGAATGGGTAAGATTCCGTTTCCTTATGGTTAAGTATATATTTGGATTAGTTTGTGACCGCGTGATTCCGGATTTGCCGTGGATTAACCTTTTCTTTTTAACCCCTGCCAATTAACCATCTGGTATTCAAGGTTATACATGTTTTTGTATATTGTAAGCCTAAACTTTAGTATGTCATTTTGTTTGGTCTTAGGTTCAGTTTGTGACAGCTCGATCCCGGATTATCCTGGATTAACTTTCTGTTTATTACCCTTTGACAATTGACCATCTGGTATTTCTTGTTCTTTTTGTTTACTTTGTAACCTTCTTTATATTTGTCTCATTTGTGCCCCGACGATGCGTCAATAAACGTGAAAGCGCTTGGTACTGAACTTCTGCTTGTCTTTTTCCTGGGGGATTCGCTTATATATATGTCTGTGTATATGTATATATTTATAATATATTATATGTACGGTATATACCACCGAGATTATCAGGTACACTGAAGCCTTTTGGGCTCAGAAGCAACGTAGTTGTAAACAGTTTCAGGCCTCCTTTGCAGTACTTCCCACTCTGTTGCAGCATGTTGTGCTGTTGAGAACATCACCTTCTCCGGTATTTTTCTAGATATTTCTCGCTGGTGAACCTGCCATATATGATAGCAGTTGTATACCGTAGAGGTGAATCTATCCCGAAGAGTTACACGTAACACGACCGCTCCTCGTTTCTGGTGTGGAAACAGAACGTATGATTAACTAATTGTTATCAAAGTGAGATTACTACAAAATGATGGCCTTGCATTATTAACTTTGACTAATAGGTATATGCAACAAATTTGATTAAAATTAACATGGTTAGTTCAGTTATTGTTCATTTTATAATTACTATGGCCATTATCAAATTTTGTGTTATATTTCAAATTATCTTTCTAATAGTTAGGTGCTACTGTACGTTTATTCTGTTTATAACCCAAAAATTGGTCACTAAATTGCCCAAATCATTCATTAATATGGATTTCGAGCTGCTCATACATTGCAAACTAAAAATGTTTTACGCCACGCGTACACTAGAGGTTGCCTCTATAAACTTGTTTCTAATCTTTTTTTTCTTACAAAGGCCTGAATTTACGGGTTTTTACACCATGCCAGAGGTCGCCTTTGCAAGTTTTTTTTTTTTTTTGTACAAAGCCATTAACTTACTGGGTTTTACGCCGCACCAAGTGTTGCCACTGTAAATTTTTTTTCTTGCAAAGGCATTAACTTATCGTTTTTACATCACGCCAGAGGTTGCATTTGCAAGATTTTTTTTATTTTACTTGCAAAGGCTTTAACTTGAGGGGTTTTAAGCCACGCCAGAGGTTGTTTCCGTAAATTTTTTATATTTAAATTTTTTTTCTTACAAAGGCATTAACTCACGGGGTTTTACGCCGCGCCAGAGGTTACCTATGTAAGTTTTTTCTATAAAGGCATTAATGTACAGGGTTTTACGCTGCGCCAGTGGTTTCCTTTGTAATTTTTTTTTTTTTACAAAGACGAACTTACGGAGTTTTACGCCACGCCAGAGGTTGTCTCTTTAAATTTTTGTTTTTTATTTTTTTTTTAAACAAAGGATCAACTTGTGAAGTTTTACGCCGCACGAGAAGTTGCCTATCCAAATTCGTTTTATTTTTTCTTACAAAGGCATTCATTTACGGGGGTTTACGCTCTACCAGTGGTTGCCGTTGTAACTTTTTTTTTTTTACAAAGGCAATAACTTCAAGGGTTTTACGCCACGCCTGATGTTCCCTCTGCAATTGCCTTTTTTACAGAGACATTAATTTACAGGGTTTTACGCCTTGCCAGAGGTTGCCTCTGCAAATAACAATTATTTTTATACAAAGGCATCAATTTACGGGGTTTTACGTCCGGCCAGAGGTTGCCTTTGCAAGTTTTTCTTTCACAAAGGCATTAACTTGCAGGGTTTTATGCCACTTCAGAGATTGCCTTTGCAGGTTTCTTTTTTACAGAGACATTATCATTTGGGGTTTTACGCCGCGCCTGGTGTTACCTCTGCAAAATAAAAAAAATAAAAAATTTTTCTTAGAAAGGCTTTAACTTACGGGGGTTTTTCGCCCCACCAGAGGTTGCCTTTGCAGATAAAAAAAATTTTTTCTCACAAAGGCATTAACCCTTTGATTTCGGTTGTAACGTATACGACGCATTTAATAAACTGGCCCGGAACACTGTTGTGTCGTATACGAGCACCGGTAATTTCCTTTTATGTGAAGGACTGATGATTGAAATACTGGCCTCTTTTT
>JANJGK010000027.1:18735794-18743294 GCA_039081455.1 Macrobrachium rosenbergii | reverse complement strand
TACATATACTGTATGTATGTATGTAGGTGATATTGAGATGCACGTGTGCTTTGACAGAAATGACCCGCTTTGTTTTCAGCTCGCTGTACCTTCCACTTTGTCGAATTTGGTTGGCGTGACCGTTGGAATAATTGCCGATTTTGGAATATTCCTTTATTACTGGCAGCTTATTTATTTGTGTTGTTACATTAATTGCATAATATCTATATCACGGATCGCTACTATCACAATATTATCATATAAATAAAACAGGTTAATTTGCAGCAAAACAACAAATACAAACGCTATTACAATGATTGTTTACGATTTCGTGCGTCTGGTAGCATGCTACGGGTGACTACCGTCTGAAAACCCTCCGGATTGTGGTAAGTGTGAGGTCTCATCTCGGCCGTAATCAAAGGGCTAATGAAAATTAAAATAATTAATAATTTCCCATATTTTGGTAATCATAGAATCAACTAAAAACGATTATTAAATAAAATTATCTAAAAATGAAAAAAAATCCCGTAGGGTGGGTCTGCCCAGAACCAACTTGCACCAGATAGGGTTAAGAGACTGGCCAGTCTTGGAGGCCTTTGGGCCTCATCCTTGAAGTTCTTGGGCCCTCTCCAGGCCTGCTTCCCCAGCCTGGCAGGATACCTGCCTTCCTCCGAGGAAGCAGCCTCTGGGTCGGACCCTTCCCTTCAAGGCTGCCCTCAAGAGACTGGCCAGCCTTGGAGGACTTTGGGTCTCATCCTTGAAGTTCTTGGGCCCTCTCCAGGCCTGCTTCCCCAGCCTGGCAGGATACCTGCCTTCCTCTGAGGAAGCAGCCTCTGGGTCAGACCCTTCCCTTCAAGGCTGCCCTTAAGAGACTGGCCATCCTTGGAGGACTTTGGCCCTCATCCTTGAAGTTCTTGGGCCCTCTCCAGGCCTGCTTCCCCAGCCTGGCAGGATACCTGCCTTCCTCCGAGGAAGCAGCCTCTGGGTCGGACCCATCCCTTCAAGGCTGCCCACCCATCCCTTCAAGGCTGCCCTCAAGAGACTGGCCAGCCTTGGAGGACTTTGGGTCTCATCCTTGAAGTTCTTGGTCCCTCTCCAGGCCCGCTTCCCCAGCCTGGCAGGATACCTGCCTTCCTCCGAGGAAGCAACCTCTGGGTCAGACCCTTCCCTTCAAGGCTATCCTTAAGAGACTGGCCAGCCTAGGAGGACTTTGGGCCTCATCCTTGAAGTTCTTGGACCCTCTCCAGGCCTGCTTCCCCAGCCTGGCAGGATACCTGCCTTCCTCCGAGGAAGCAGCCTCTGGGTCGGACCCTTCCCTTCAAGGCTGCCCTCAAGAGACTGGCCATCCTTGGAGGACTTTGGGTCTCATCCTTGAAGTTCTTGGGCCCTCTCCAGGCCCGCTTCCCCAGCCTGGCAGGCAGGCTACCTGCCTTCCTCCAAGGAAGCAACCTCTGGGTCAGACCCTTCCCTTCAAGGCTGCCCTTAAGAGACTGGCCATCCTTGGAGGACTTTGGTCCTCATCCTTGAAGTTCTTGGGCCCTCTCCAGGCCTGCTTCCCCAGCCTGGCAGGATACCTGCCTTCCTCCGAGGAAGCAGCCTCTGGGTCGGACCCTTCCCTTCAAGGCTGCCCTCAAAAGACTGGCCATCCTTGGAGGACTTTGGGTCTCATCCTTGAAGTTCTTGGGCCCTCTCCAGGCCCGCTTCCCCAGCCTGGCAGGATACCTGCCTTCCTCCGAGGAAGCAGCCTCTGGGTCAGACCCTTCCCTTCAAGGCTGCCCTTAAGAGACTGGCCATCCTTGGAGGACTTTGGGCCTCATCCTTGAAGTTCTTGGGCCCTCTCCAGGCCTGCTTCCCCAGCCTGGCAGGATACTTGCCTTCTTCCGAGGAAGCAGCCTCTGGGTCGGACCCTTCCCTTCAAGGCTGCCCTCAAGAGACTGGCCATCCTTGGAGGACTTTGGGCCTCATCCTTGAAGTTCTTGGGCCCTCTCCAGGCCCGCTTCCCCAGCCTGGCAGGATACCTGCCTTCCTCCGAGGAAGCAGCCTCTGGGTCAGACCCTTCCCTTCAAGGCTGCCCTCAAGAGACTGGCCAGCCTAGGAGGACTTTGGGCCTCATCCTTGAAGTTCTTGGGCCCTCTCCAGGCCTGCTTCCCCAGCCTGACAGGATACCTGCCTTCCTCCGAGGAAGCAGCCTCTGGGTCGGACCCTTCCCTTCAAGGCTGCCCTCAAAAGACTGGCAAGCCTTGTAGGCTTTTGGGGCCAATCCTTAAAGGGCTTGGGCCCTTTCCATGGGAAGGGTCAGACCCATAGGCTGCTTCCTTGGAGGAAGGAAGCGGCCTCTGGGTCGGACCCTTCCCCTCACCAATACTCTTTGCTTTCTCTTACCCTACTTTTCAAAACTGACACTTTCTGTCTCCGAAGGCTTCCAGACGATTTGAAGCATCTCGGAGATTGTTCTTGGACACTTTGAAGCTCGGCGCATGCGCGAATGGCATTTCTCTCGTCCTTCCAGGAGCCGGAGGACTGAAGAATTCCAAAATGTCTTCAAGGAAAATCTCGAAGGTTTTAGATCATTTCAACATCGCGATAACCATTACTTGGAGTTCTTTTTCTGGCACATAAACAGCTTCTTTGCTTTAAGGAGTCGTCTTCTATAAACTTATGAGATTCCCTCTTACTGACGATATTGATCATCCCTTCGATTCTTCCTTGCTTCTCCGAAAAGTAATTCTGTGAATCCAAAATCTTTGAAGTAGTTTCTAACACCTCAGGTTATCTACTTTATTCTTCGTCAGCATTCTTCAGTATACCTCCACGCCGATGTCGTCTCTTTTTTGTTCCTTCTCTTTCTTATTTCGAGCGAAGAACTGCTCCAAGCGGTAATTTTGGGCATCCAAAATCCCCTCTCAATCAGCTTAGAAAACACCTCAAGTTCTCTACCTTTTATTTCGTATAAATTCTTCAGTTCCTCCGTTCCACTGTCTTCCTCTCTTCTTGATTATTTCCTTCCTTATTTCGAATGAAGAGCTTGCGTCAGTGAGTGACAATACGACTGTAGAGGTGCCGAATAATCGCAGAAGGCGGGAACCTCGACTTCATACTGCTCCGCGAAGTAGTCCATATTTTCAGCAGTAAACAATTACAGACTGAAGCTATCTGCCATTCTCGTGATGTACTTTTCCCTCTTGAAAATCCCTTTTAGTCGATCTGCTTCGTCATCCAGTTCATTTTAACCATAAACTTCGCCTTCTTTGCTCACATGCTGTCTCTGAAGGCTTCAAGACGTCTTCCTGGAGGATCCCTGAGATGGCCACTGTAGTCCTTGGTGTCAGTGCACCTATTGAGTGATGGCGCTATACGCATGAGCGGAAGAATTCTAAAACGACTGCAGGAAAAACACGAAGATATTACGGCGCCAGGCGACAATGATTCTTTCTTGCAGCAGAAGGTATGAAATTTTCTTGAAAGCTTTATTGCCACGAAAACATCAATAAAAAAAAAAAAAGAAAGAAATTAAAAATTTAGTGAAAAATCATCATCGTATCCTTTTCTCTCGTCGCCGGGAGAAATATATATATATATATATATATATATATATATATATATATATATATATATATATATATATATATATTTATATATATATTTATATATATATATATATATATATATATATATATATATATATATTTATATATATATATATATTTATATATATATATATATATATATATATATATATATATATATATATATATATATATATATATATATATATTTATATATATATATATATGTATATATATATATATATATATATATATATATATATATATATATATATATATATTTATATATATATATATTTATATATATATATGTATATATATATATATATATATATATATATATATATATATGTATATATACATACACATACATATATATATAAATATATACAGTACATATGTATATATATATATATATATATATATATATATATATATATATATATATATATATATATTCATATATGTATATATATTATATACATGTATGCATATATATATATATATATATATATATATATATATATATATTATATACATATATATATATATATGTATATATATATGTATATCTACATATATTTATATATCTATATATATGTATATATATACATATAGATAGATAGATAGATAGATAGATAGATATCTCCTCCCGACGACGAGGGAAAAGGATACGATGATGATGATTTTTCGCTACATTTACATTTATTTCTTTAAAAAAAATGCTATTTTCGTGGCAATAAAGCTTTCTAGAAAATTTCACCCCGGGGAGGACAAGATCAACTTGGAAATTATTATTATAGATAGATACATATACATAAATATATGTATATATAAGTATATATACATATATTTTATATATATATATATATGTGTGTGTGTGTGTGTGTGTGTGTATACACTGGTTTGTGCGTCTGTGTGCGTTAATTTTTCCCAATAGTTAAAAATAAGGTGGTCTCAAGAATTTCTGTTTCCTGAAATGGTCATCACTAGCGCCCAGTAATCCAGTCAGCTTCAAGAGAAAAGTGACCTTTTTTGTTTTAACAAGGCTTCTCCATTGCCATTGATCACCTTATTAAGGGGGAGAGAGAGAGAGAGAGAGAGAGAGATGGCTGCCTCCAGCAAGGAATGATTAAGTTTTTTCGCATAGCAGAGTAAGTTATAAATATATAGTTTTTTTATGGTACCAGCATCAAATTATAATAGTAGATTTTTTGAAGGATACAGAGTAGTTTAAATCGCTTGTCTTATTTAAATAAAAATTCTTCTTCGGAAAAGAAATAAGTTTTAGAGTCTTCAAGAACACTATTAAAGACGCACGGAAAACTTTTCCAATATTCCTGGAAAACCTGTCTACCATATACTTTGGAGGCTTGTATTTCAAGTCAATGGTCCCTGTATGCTTGTCCCGTATGAATTGGATTCATATTCTAAAAAAAAAAAAATAATAGTAATAAAAAAAATACTCATAGTAGCATGAGTCTTAAAATGAAGTAGCAAATCCACAGTTGTATATTTATCTTTAAATATATGTACATATACATAACTGTGGAATTGCTTCTCCAATAATAATAATAATAATAATAATAATAATAATAATAATAATAATAATAATAATAATAATAATACTGAGATAATATTAAGCAAACTTTTTACTGATGAAGATGCAATTTTTAATAATTTTAGTAGGACATTTTTTAAACAACTTTTAGAGCTGGCCGTGCTGGACACGACCTTTGCCTTCAGTTTGTATAAACAAACTGAAGGGATGGCCATGGGATCACCACTTGGTCCAATTTTTGCTAACATCTTCATGTGCTCCCTGGAGGAGCGCATAATAGAAGAATGTCCCATTAGGTTCCGCCCTCTATTTTATCGAAGATATGTTGACGACACGTTCTCCCTATTTCGTCATGAATGTCATGCAGAGTCCTTTCTGGAGTTCGTCATCCGACAACATCCAAACATAAGGTTCGCTATGGAGAAGGAGGTAAATAACAAACTCCCCTTCCTTGATCTTATTATTTCCAGAGGTGACTCAGGTTTTTACACAGGTGTGTATAGAAAAAATACATTTACTGGTTTGGGAATGAATTTTTATAGTTCGTGTTTCTTTCATTTGAAACTGAACTCTATTTTAACCCTCCTCCATAGGGCTTACACCCACTCGTCAAACTGGAAGAGTTTCCACGATGAGATATCCTTTTTAGTGAAATATTTCAATAATAATTGTTTTCCATCACGACTTTTTTTCAGATCCCTAAATAAACTGCTACTACAGAAAATGACTCCGGCAACACCTGAATCGACTGTGCCGAAACTAAAGATGTATGCAAGTTTCCCTTTCGTGCATGATGATACTTTTAGGAGAAAATGCACAGCCATTATTCAAAAGAGTTTTCCAGCTTTAAACCTGAAAATCATCCCGAAAAATCCCTTTACAATAGGGTCTCTGTTCAGAGTCAAAGACCGGCTCAGTCCTCTGTTTTCGTCCAGCGTTGTTTACAAGTACACTTGCCCGGGATGTGATCACGGGATATACATATGTGGGATGCACGAGGAGGCTGTTGAAGGTCCGCATAGATTCCCACAGGGGCATAAGTCATAGAACAGGTAGCAGGTTATCTAATCCTGAGCAATCAAATATACGAAATCATTCAAAATTATGTAAAACTTATATTGACAGCAAGGATTTTTCCATCCTAGGCCGAGTGCAGAACAACAACGACTTAACCATCCTAGAATCCATAATTATCAGGAAGACTGTGCCGTCGTTAAATACTCAATCGTCCTCAGTGAAATTGTTTATAGCCTAGTTTGGGCAACTGGTTTTCCTCACTCTGTTTGTACTTATTTATGTTAGTCTTGTTCTTTCTTTCATATAGGTAGGTTGTTTTAAGATTTTAGTGAACTCCTTTTACTCATTATTGACTTGTCTTGGAATGAGGTGTTTTGTTTTAAATATTTTTACTACATAAAGAGCTGTTGCCATTGCATTAATTTGTTATTGATGTTCGCAAATTATATTATATTTTATAGCCTTGAAAATGCGACTTGGAATTCGTCGCGGAACGTCGGCATTGAAAATAAACTGTAGATGATGAGGATGCCTTTCCCTACTGCTTCCTTCGTGATGTATATATATATATATATATATATATATATATATATATATATATATATATATATTACTAAAAGGACCTCATTCAAACTGCATGGTATCTATAGATACCATCCAGTTTGAATGAGGTCCTTTTAGTAATTTAGTTAATGCACAGAACAATTGTGTATGTGATAAAGTTAATATATACGTATGTATACATATATGTGTGTGTTAGTGTGTGTATTAACAGATAGTTAGACACAGAGATAGATGCATAGATAGAAAGATATATATATATATATATATATATATATATATATATATATATACATATATATACATATAAATACATATATATATATATATATATATATATATATATATATATATATATATATATATATATATATATATACATATATACATATATGCATATATATAGTAGGGAGTACGGATAGGAAGAACAGTCAGCTCATCATTGATATATTTATTAATAGGTGCGCTTCGGGATCACCCATATCCCATCTTTTCTGGCTAAAAAGATACAAAAACACTAATTAAAACTGACAACAGAGCTTACAAAATTAAAATGCTTTAAAGATTGAAAAATGACAATGACAAAACAAGAAATAGATTACCTTCAGTAGTAAAGTCCAGAGGATGAAAACTGAATAAGAGTAAACAAGGTTAGCAAGTAAACAAGAAAGGCGGGGGGGGGGGGTGGGGTGGGGTTACTATAGTACGACCGTTTTAGGAAGAGACTTTGCCCCTCTTAAACTGACCATTAACCTTCTGACTTCAAGCTCTCATTGTTTGCGCCTGTTATCAAGCACGTGTACTATAATAGAAAGT
>JANJGK010000027.1:18726068-18733194 GCA_039081455.1 Macrobrachium rosenbergii | reverse complement strand
ATATATATATATATATATATATATATCACACACATATATATGCATATGTATATGTATGAAAAGTGTTTATGATGATGTAATTTAATTTTTACATAACTTTATCAACGTGCTCTTTTACACTTTTATTAAGATCAAATTCAGCATGTACTGCAAATTATGAACATTCGGCATGCATAAAGATAATTGCATATGATCCCATACATACTCGCGCTTAAATATAATTGCACTAATATCTAGACTATTTCCATCGAGAAGAGCTCCCGAATATGAGTATGCCATTTGGAAGCCATGTCGAGCGTCCGTTTCATTTCGAGCGTCCATTCCGTCATCATCACAGCGCTATCTGAGCGTCGTGTGTTGAGCTAATAGCGCTTTCTATCACCTTAACTGGCTTCTAAAACACTCGCAATGGGACGCCATTTAGCTCAACCTGAAGCCGAGATTTATAACGAGTACCATTACAGCAAGGGACGAACTTAAATCCACAACAAATATTAAGCCGCTTATAAGTCCTCTCTCTCTCTCTCTCTCTCTCTCTCTCTCTCTCTCTCTCTCTCTCTCTCTCTCTCTCTCTCTCTATAAATACTATAGACGATTCCTCTCCACTCTCCACCATGGACTTGAGAAAATAACAGAAAGGTAAAATTAAATCCAACAGAAAGGTAGATGCCCTCTGTATCTCAGTGTACCCTTCTGTAGCACAATAAATCTGGCAATTTTAGGAGAAAGCCCAGGACGAGAACTCGCCCCCGCCACCCTCCTCCTGCAGTTCCTTCTCCTATTTCCCCTCCCCTACTCCGTTCCACACATACTTAGAAAATCCCTGAGGAGATAAAAGAGAGGCGGAGGCCTCCGAGACTTGGAGCTATCATTTGCCTGCCTTCGCTTCTCCAGATTCTATTTGCAACCGTCTGCCACACCAATAATGGGGGGCAATTTCCCAAGGAAATGGAATCGGTGTCCCCGTTCGGGGAAAATTTCGCGGTTTCCCCTAGCGGTCCTCTGGCAGGAAAAGGTTCATTTATATATACTATCTGAGTTCTGTTTACCTTAAGTCATCCTTAAATATAGCTTTGATTAATTGTTGAAGATTTGTTCTACATTATATATCCCAGTATATAATTCAATATAATATATACATATATACGGTATATACTGTATATACATATGAACACACACACATGTAATATATATATATATATATATATATATATATATATATATATATATATATATATATATATATATATATATACATATATATATATATATATATATATATATATATATATATATATATAATCATACATGAGTATAACAGTGTATGAGAATATTTATAGTTTAATTACTTTTCACTACTTCGTAATTAATTTTTTTGCTTTTATCATAACTTTAATAACTGAATACCAAGACAGTAATGTTCTAACTTTACTTTTAGACTTCATCTGTTGTTAAAATAACAGAAATTTTAGCAATTAATATAACAAAAAAAAACCATAAACTTACTACTCACTGTTTGCCTATTAAATGGGCAAGAATTGATGATCTTGACAATTGTAGGTTTACATTCTCTCTCTCTCTCTCTCTCTCTCTCTCTCTCTCTCTCTCTCTCTCTCTCTCTCTCTCTCTCTCTCTCTCTCTCTCCTTGGATATAGTTACATTCCTCTCTCATCTGAAACCCGGTTCTTTATGTAAGATTTCACTTCCTTCTGGTCAGTTGTTTAATTTATGTTAAAAAGTTCAAATAAAGATTTTCCTTGAACTCTTGGCATATGAGCCACTTGCTCCTGTTATACTGCAGATGTCCTTACAGTTGTAATGGTGTGACAAAAATGGCTAAGTTACAGGGATTCACAATTCCATTCTGCAAATGTTGTTTCCTATCGTAACGAATGAAAATCATGTCAGGGAGGCTGAAAATTCAAAGTGCCACTCTCCCCTAGAGGCCACACAAAAAGTAAGCTGGGTCTCTGTTAATTATTCTTCTGAACGCGTGTATTTCTTCTTTGATGTCGTTCCAAAGGAATTTTGTAATAGTTTCTCGTTGGAATATCAAGAATGTCGTCAATTTTTCCACTATCTGCTTTCCTCTTTGTGCCTAAATATCACTTATGGTTCTAGAGTTACCGGATCCTATCTTAGTATTTGTTGATAGAAAACCAGTTATTGCAATGCGTGAACGCCCTATTCAAGTTTGTCTTTGCAGTTATGAAATGTTTTATTTGTCGTGCAAGGACATCGCAGAAGGGAAGACGCCTTTCCATGCTCATCTATATCACGGAAACTAAAACATAACTTTCCTTGAAATTAGATACAAGACGCTGAAGTTCTTGTTCTGTTCTGATGGTGATGAATATGTCACTGATATGCCTAGAATAAATGGTGAATCTGGGGTGTTCGATGATGATTCCTCCTTTAAATACACCTTAATACTGAGTAAAAACAAAAAAAAGGATCAGGGATAAGATAGATAGATTGATAAATACACTGAGTCATCCATCAATACATACATACATATATATACATACATGTATATGTCTATAATATATATATACGAGTATATATATATATATATATATATATATATATATATATTATATATATATATATATATATATATATATATATAATATATATATATATATATATATTATATATTATATATATACCGTGTATGTATATATAAAGGCGAATGCCACGAAGGGAAAAAGTGAAATAACGGAGTGGTTGCTAGGCCTTTCGACTACAATGTAGTCGAAAGGCCTAGCAACCACTCCGTTGTTTCACGTTTTCCCCTTCGTGGCATTTGCATTTATTTATACATTCATCACGTTCCATACCTCCGTGATTCATTTATATAATATATATATATATATATATATATATATATATATATATATATATATATATATATATATATATATAATGGTGTGTGTGTATATATATATATATATATATATATATATATATATATATATATATATATATATACAAACTACCAGGTCACCAGTAGTATGCGCTAGTGTGTCCGCTAATAGTGTCCGAATCTCTCTTTTGATTTTGAGAGAGGGTAAAAGATTTCATCGATCACAGTTAAGGTCCTTTAGCAAACAGATACATGGAAATTTTGGTTATTAAGTTACATTTAATTTTTTTCCTTAACTTAAAAGTTTTTCAATACCATTAATATCACCATTATTATTGCGGAGAGAGAGAGAGAGAGAGAGAGAGAGAGAGAGAGAGAGACTATAAGTAATTCAATATCAGTGAGCTCGTCATATGTCGGGATAAATCATTTGATATTGAAAAGATTACCTCTACAGTTATAATGTAAATGTGGAATACTGACCGTCTGCAAAATATAGGGAATGCAATCTATATTGAACAATTTTCTTTTTAGGTTTAACAGGGTTCCATCACCGGCGTATAAACTTTAAAGCAAATCAATTGTCGCCTCTGGAAGAGAATATGCACCAGACTTGAAGGCTCGATTCGAGGTGAGTTTGCTCCCCCTTGAGGTATCGCTTCTCATTAGCATAGAGAGTGAGAAGCTTCCTTGTTTTATTTTCTGTCCTACTCTTCGTGCATAAACAATATGACAACTACCAAGGTCTCAGAACGGAATGCTTCATGAATAAAGCTTTTTGGAGACATATAACAACGTCTCTTTCGGTAGTATTTTTTCACATATATTTTCAGAATACGCGTGTTGTCACAGAGGGCATCGATGACAAATCTCAGTTACTCGGGTATTTAAATACCTATTGCTTTGAAATCAGAACAAAAGGCTTTGAAGTATCTATTGCTCTGCAGCCAGAAAACCTTTCTTTTGAAATACCTAATGTGTCCAAACCAAAGAAAACCTTCCACCATGTAAGATCCTCTGCCTTGAAACGAGAAAAAAATTAGCTTTGCAAGACCTACTGCTCTGAAATAAGAAAAAAAATCCATCCTCGTAATATCTGTTGCCTTGAAACCAGAAAATCCTTTCACTTGAAAGACCTATATTTAAGAAACAAGAGAAACTTATAAATGAAAGGTATCATAGCTGCTCTGAAGAAGGCCTTCCCATGCAATAGCTATTCCACGAAATCAGGAAATATTTCTCCTTGAAATGACTATTACTTTGAAACCGGAAACATCTTCAGCTTGAAATACCTATCGTTTCGAAACCAGAGCAAAACTACAAAAGACCTATTGCTTTGAAACGTTAGAGAAGCTTACCCTTGAAATATACAGGGTCTTAAACCAGAATATACAGGGTCTTAAACCAGAAAGACTTGGGGGAAGACTACTGCTTTTGAAATTTTTGAAAAATAATTCCTAATTATTGCTCTGAAACCAGGAAATACTTCCCCTTGAAGAAAATATGCTTTCATACCAAAAAATAAATCGCCATTGAAGTATCTATGATTTCGAAAACAAAAGAAACTCTAGACATACCTACTGCCTTCAACGAAAAAAAAATACCTATAGCTTTGAAACCCAAAAAAAGGCACCCTCTAGAAATACATATTGCTTTTAAACCAGCAAAATATCAAGAGTTCTTCAGAAGTTTCCCTATGAATATGTCATCAAATAGCATCCCTAAAAGTCGTTGGAAGAAGTTGATGCAGCTAGTTCGAATCATCACCAAATCGTGACGCAAGTCGACATTTTTCTGAATAACGCTGAAAATAAAATCTAATTGCCAATGCTGCCTGATCACTTCCCGAAGTTTTTCAAAGACCTGTCGTCACTTTATCACTGATGATACGCATCTGTCAAAAGGAAATCATTAGGAGCGATTCTGGAAAATTGCCATTGAGGCGGGCTTTGCACGGTATATATGTCTGCTTGATTTATACCAATAATTCTATTCAGTGGTAACTATACAGCGATACGAAACGGCTGGTATCAAGCACACTGAAATTATAAATACCATACGAATTTGCTTACGACCATATTCATCTTGCGATATATTCCGTAGTACTTGTTATAAAATCGAATGTTTATAGTCGTATAGAAAAAGTAATTACAAAAAAAATCCGATGTCTCATATTAAAATCAAATAAATTCATTATTAAGATGCAATGACTAATACCCTGTTCTACCGACAAAGGTATCAGCTCAGTGGCTTGAAACTCATAATTTGACTACACAAGGTATGGGAATATCTGTCCCTACTTTAATTCTACTTAATTTTTGCTTGGCCTGAAGTAATGCTACAATAGAAAATGCACCGTCTATCGACATATTATTTTATGTGTTTAACCACATTCAAATAGTTGGAAAGTAAATTAATCCAGGATTAACTATAAAAAATGTCAAACATGAAAATGCAGACTAACACGTTCGTTATATGTTATATATACGATGTCATTCCAAAAGAAATTAAATGTTACGTCGCACAAATTTGGGGTTAAGTTTATATAATAAACATTTTTCCAAAAAACCAACATCGAGTTTTGATTTTTCGTATTTTCTTAGAGCTGTCTCCCATCTCCTTATTTCAGTCCAGGTTCCTCTTCCATGGCTGTTTGGTATTATTTCTACTTATGAGTTCCCTCTCGGAAATCGTCCTCTAGTGATGAACTGCAGGACGTTTAATAATAGCATCCATCTCTCCATTCCACCTCTTTATTTCCATGAAGCTTTCGGGTTTCTACTCTTAACCCATCATCAGCTGCAAATATTGATTTTATATAGTTTTAAAAGCAAGTCAAAATTAACTATGAATCGAGTAGAAAGACAAGATTCCTCCTCAATGGTGCTCTGACATTTTTTGATGGTTAGATGAGCAGTTTGTAGTAACTGCTATTTAGGATCAAGCAATAGGTCCCTCGCCGTCAGGGTATCGGAACATGCAGGAGTAGGCTACAGAACAAAAATATTCTAGCTAAACCCCTGCAGTGACAGTCATCCGTGAGGGAGCACTCCGAGAACATCTGTAATAAACGGGTCAACTTAGAAGAATTCTCCATTGTATGTAAAGGGTAATTATTTACCAGAGACCTGTATTGCAGAAAGCCTCCTTATCAAGTCCTTACAGCCAACTTTAAACAATGACAGCTCGAGTTTTCCCTTATAATTATTTTAGTTACGTGAGGTTTCTTATTGTCATTGTATAGTTCATATATTGTATTTTTTTCAATTTTCGTTGCTATATAATGTTGCTTTTCTTACTGGATATTGTTGGAATTATATTTTGGTTTTGGTCAATCTGGTGCGTGATTCGTCAAATGTTTCTAATTTTTAACTTGCAATGTTGTGGTACTTTGCTTCTCTGACTGTTCGCCTTTGCACTCAATTTATAGTTGATTTTGACTTGCTGTTAAACCTATATAAAACCAATATTTGCAACTGATGATGGACTAAGAGTAGAAACCTGAAAGCTTCATGAAAATGAAGAGGTAGAATGAAGAGATGGATATTATTATTAAACGTCCTGGAGTTCATCACTCGAGTACGATTTCCGAGAGGGACCTCGTAAGTAGAAATAATACCAAATAGTTACGGAAGAGGAACCTGGACTGAAATACGGAGATGGGAGACGGATCTAAGAAAATACGAGAAATCAAACCTGGATGTGGTTTTTCTGAAAAAATGTTTATTAAATGGTATGCTGTTTACTCCCTTACCTAAGTCACTTGAAGAACGGATGGTTGTAATTGTCAAGGAGGAGAGAAACAAAACAAAAACAAAAATCCGGAGCTTTAGCGAAAAGAGTAAGAAGCAGTTACCAAAAGTTAATGAAGAACGATGGGAAATAACAAAATAGTGCATGATATCGCCAAACATCTACGGTGATGTAAGAGAGGACCAAGACATCAGGTTCCTACCATCATGACGTCATATGAAAGGGTCTGGCCCCGGCCTGGACGACAGCAAATCTCAACATGCAGCTTATTTTCTATATGCTAATTGTGTTACATACAGGATAATACACGGAAACCAATTACATGCGTCTTTTGTAAGAATACGCTCTTCAATATTTATAAGACCTATGCCCACGAAAAATATATATAAATACGGAATCGCACTGAATGTACCAGAGTCAATACATTTGAAAGCTTCGTATCTGTACTCTTTAAAAGCAGAAAAAGATATACGAGTTGGTAACAATTAAATATCGTTTTTATGCATT
>JANJGK010000027.1:18716068-18721068 GCA_039081455.1 Macrobrachium rosenbergii | reverse complement strand
GAGGCTGCGTCAGGTGACGCTTGTTTACCAGTGCTTTGAGGCTGCGTTGGGTGACGTTTGTTTACCACCGCTTAGAGGCTGTGTCAGGTGACGCTTTTTTACAACTCCTTAGAGGCTAGGTCAGGTGACGCTTGTTTACCACTGCTTAGAGGCTAGGTCAGGTGACGCTTGTTTACCACTGCTTAGAGGCTGCATCAGGTGACGCTTGTTTACCAATGCTTAGAGGCTGCGTCAGGTGACGCTTGTTTACCACTGCTTAGAGGCTGCGTCAGGTGACGCTTGTTTACCACTTCTTAGAGGCTGCATTAAGTGACTTGTTTACCACAACTTAGAGGCTGCGTTATAGGAGACGCTTGTTTACCACTGCTTAGAGGCTGCATTATAGATGACACTGGTTACCACTGCTTAGAGGCTGCGTTAGGTGACGCTTGTTTACCACTGTTTAGAGGCTGCATTAGGTGACGCTTGTTTTCCAATGCTTAGGGGATGTGTCAGGTGACACTTTTTTACCAATGCTTAGAGGCTGCATCAGGTGACGCTTTTTTACCAATGCTTAGAGGCTGCGTCAGGTGACGATCTTTTACCAAGGCTTAGAGGCTGCGTCAGGTGACGCTTGTTTACCACTGCTAAGAGGCTGCGTCAGGTGACGCGTTTTTACCACTGCTTAGAGGCTGCATCAGGTGACTCTTGTTTACCAATGCTTAGAGGATGCGTCAGGCGACGCTGTTTTACCACCGCTTAGAGGCTGCATCAGGTGACGCTTTTTTATCACTGCTTAGAGGCTGCATTAGGTGACGCCTTTTTACCAATGCTTAGAGGCTGCGTCAGGTGACGCTCTTCTACCACTGCTTAGAGGCTGCGTCAGGTGACGCTTTTTTACCAATGCTTAGAGGCTGCGTTAGGTGACACTTGCTTACCAATGCTTAGAGGTTGCGTTAGGTGTCACTTGTTTACCACTGCTTAGAGGCTGCGTTAGATGCTTAGAGGCTGCGTTAGGTGAAGCTTGTGTACCAATGCTTAGAGGCTGTGTTAGGTGACGCTTGTTTGCCACTGCTTAGAGGCTGAGTTATGGGTGACGCTTGTTTACAACTGCTTAGAGACTGCGTTATAGGTGACGCTCGTTCACCACTGCTTAGAGGCTGTATTAGGTAACGCTTGTTTACCACTGCTTAGAGGCTGCATTAGGTGATAGGCTGCGTCAGGTGACGCTTTTTTACCACTGCTTACTTAAAGGCTGCGTTATAGATGACGCTTGTTTACCACTGCTTAGAGGCTGTGTCAGGTGACGCTTTTTATCACTGCCAAGAGGCTGCGTTACGTGACGCATTTCTATATTTCTATTTGTGTATTGGGGTCTTACCCTTTTAAACCACCGGGCTTTTGTCATTCAGCTTTCCCAACTTGAGCTGCAGTTTGGCTAAAATAATATAAAAAATAATAATTTACGTAAGCAACGTCCACGAAGATCCATTTGCTTTCGGTCCTTTAGTCTAATGAGGAGCGAACCTTAATTACCGAGGCGAAATTACCTGAGGGTTTCTTAACTCATTCTTCCTTCTGCTTTCCCTCTTTTTTTCTCATTTTTTTCCTCCTTGCCATCACCACACAGCATTATCACCATCGGCTTTGAACGTTTCTCAGCTCTCTTCCTTCTCATTTTCTGTTTTTCTTTTATCTTTTCTGTTCCGCCATTATCTCCTTCAAGAAAATAATAAACATCTCTTTCGCCATCATCAGCTTTTCTGTCACCCCTCAGTTCCTATGTGCTATAAACCCTCCATCCTTTGATACCTCAGTGCTCCAGACCTGCTTTCCTTAAATTCCTTGGTACTCCAGATCTGCTTTCCTTAAAAGCTCCTGTGCCCCACATCCACTATTACTGAATGCCTTGGTGCTCCAGATCTGTTATCTTTAAATGCCTTGTTTCTCCACATCCACTAGTATTACATGCCCTACAGCTCCAGATCTATTACCCTTAAAAGCCTCTGTGTTCCACATCCACCATTATTAAATGCCTTGGTGCTCCAGATCCGGTACCTTTAAATGCCTTGATGCTCATTATACACTAATCTTATATATGCCCCAGAGCTTCAGATCTGTCATCCTTATATGCTTCTAAGCCCTAGATCCATTATCCTCAAATGCCTCAAATTTCCAGATCCATTATTCTTAAATGCCTCAGAGCTCCAGATCTGTGGTCCTTTAATGCTTCAGAGTTACACATCCACAACTCTGAAATGCCTCGGAGCCCCAGATCCACTAGATCCACTATCCTTAAATGCCTTGGAGCCCCAGATACACTACATCCACTATCCTTAAATGCCTCAGAGCCCCAGATCCACTACATCCACTATCCTTAAATGCCTCGGAGCCCCAGATCTGTGGTCCATTAATGCTTCAGAGTTACACATCCACAACTCTGAAATGCCTAGGAGCCCCAGATCCACTATCCTTAAATGCCTTGGAGCCCAGATCCACTACATCCACTATCCTTAAATGCCTCAGAGCCCCAGATCCACTAGATCCACTATTCTTAAATGCATCAGAGCCCCAGATCCACTAGATCCACAATTCTTAAATGCCTCGGAGCCCCAGACCCACTAGATCCACTATCCTTATATGCCTCGGAGCCCCAGATCCACTGGATCCACTATCCTTAAATGCCTTGGAGCCCCAGATCCACTACATCCTCTATCCTTAAATGCCTCGGAGCCCCAGATCCACTACATCCACTATCCTTATATGCCTCGGAGCCCCAGATCCACTACATCCACTATCCTTAAATGCCTCGGAGCCCCAGATCCACTACAACCACTATCCTTAAATGCCTCGGAGCCCCAGATCCACTACATCCACTATCCTTAATTGCCTCGGAGCCCCAGATCCACTACATCCACTATCCTTAAATGCCTTGGAGCCCCAGATCCACTACATCCACTATCCTTATGTGCCTCGGAGCCCCAAATCTGTGGTCCTTTAATGCTTCAGAGTTACACATCCACAACTCTGAAATGCCTTGGAGCCTCAGATCCACTACATCCACTATCCTTAAATGCCTCAGAGCCTCATATCCACTAGATCCACTATCCTTAAATTCTTCGGAGCCCCAGATCCACTATTCTTAAATGCACCAGAGCCCCAGATCAACTAGAACCACTATCCTTAAATGCCTCGGAGCTCCAAATCTGTTATCCTCTAGTGCTCCAAATCCGCTATTCTTAAATGTCTCGGTGCTCCAGATCCGTTAACCTTTAATTCCTCGGTGCTACACGTCGAATATTCTTAAATGGCTCGTTGCTTCGGATCCTTATTCTTGAATGCCACGGATTTCCAGACCCCAATATGACTGATGAAATGCAAAACGTTTTGCTGAAGTCATCTAAATCAGCTCGATTAATGGGCGGCCTAACCAGAAGTACCTCACAGGCCTTGATTTAATGCGGCATTAAAAATTTCCTCTTCCCTTTCAAAATAAATTTCATAAGCCTAAACTTTTTTTTTTGGAAAGTGGTAAAACCAACAGAGATGAGGGAAATGAATGAGATAAAAAGTTTGTCACGAAAATTCATATGCTAAAAGTTTTATGAATGCTTCAGGGTCATCTCTCTCTCTCTCTCTCTCTCTCTCTCTCTCTCTCTCTCTCTCTCTCTCTCTCTCTCTCTCTCTCTCTCTCTCTCTCTCTGTTTTGGTAGTCACAATCTGTTTACAATCAAAGCTTTTTGGTCCCTGCTGTTAGAAGGGAGGCTCTGGAATTTGAGAAACATCAAATCTTTGTCAGGGACCGACACAGGTAATCACTACTTTTAGTAAATATAAATACACAGGTAACGCCTAAATTCTGTATATTTTATATCTGGTAAAGGAAAAGTTACAGCACCTCACACAAGTACTAAAAGATGATAACTGATTCTCTTCAGCAATATTACCAGAAATTTCGCATAAGAGGACTTATGACTTGGAAAAGAGTTGAGTAATATCCCATTCAAAATTTGACTTAGAAAGAGAAGCTGTTTATCCTTGAAAAACAGGAGAGTGGCTCTCAAACTTAACTCAGTATCAAATATAACTTTTTTATTAATTCAAAATTTTATGCTTAACACTGATCTAATGATAAGAAACAGTAAAGCTGTGACTTCAGTGTCTATCCGGCAACTCACGTTCGTTGTTGTTTGAATTGTTATCTACTAACCAATTTTTTATATCCTTTGCAAGAAATGACCCTTAATCGTACCCGACTGCATTTTAATAATAAGATCCCGTTACATCGGATCCTCGCTGTAATCTTAAAAACAGAATTACATCATTATTGCGCCTTTTGAGACGTAGAATAATCATGGATTCATTTTCATTTCCAAACAACGCAGTAACAATGCACGCCATTTACAAACTAAGAGTTTTCAGGTAGGATATCAGGAACAAGTAAATCCCGTGCTCGTGAACCACCGCACCAAACCATAACGAACGAATTGGTGATTTACCGCAAGCATAAAATTCCTGCTCTGCATCCACACGGAAACAAAAATATGGAGCGGTCCGGTAATTGTGCTTGTGCGCAGGGATCGTAAACCATGCAGCTTAATAAGAATCCTGCTGGGACTCAAACGAATGGCCCCATCGGTAAAAAGGCGTTTCCACCGCCGCGAAGCCAACCAGAAATCGTCGACAAAACAAGATCAATTTTAAACTTAAAACAGCCAAAAAAAAAAAAAGCTAAAAATCTCTGATCTGATTGAAGTCGTTTATAGAATGTTTTAAGAGTGGAATTCTCACATTTCTCAATGTCCTGAGTGAATTCGTTGTTTCTGTTTGGCATTTACTTCCCTCAGAGGTTGTAAAAATGTTCCTCGTACTAGTTCATGGCTCTGCTGTGAAATCCCTTTGAGGGGTCTTGAAAATATGGAGGTTCTTTACACAAAATGTTGACTAAAACGAATTCCATACTCTCTTATGAAGGAAGATTTACTACGGTTATTTGTGTCTTTCCCCAATTATATACGAGT
>JANJGK010000027.1:18708568-18711068 GCA_039081455.1 Macrobrachium rosenbergii | reverse complement strand
GTGTTTATACATGATGATTAATTAGTATTATGTGTACACTCACTCATGTGTATATTAACATATACAAATATATATATATATATATATATATATATATATATATATATATATATATATATAAATATAAATATGTATGTGTATATATAATATAAGATATATATATATATATATATATATATATATATATATATATATATATATATATATATGTATATATGTATATATGGAAATGAACACACTGAAACGTGTTTCACAGAAGTAAATTTCTGACTCACAACGGGACCGAACCCCGGTCTTTCGAGTGAGAATCCCTGGCATTAGCAATTCGGACGCAAAGGTCATAAACGAAGTTAGAACCTAAGTATGTATGCATGTATGTATGTATGTATATTATATATACATATATACACACACATATATGTGTGTGTGTGTGTGGTAACATCACACACAAAAAATCGCTTGGTGAATAAAGATAGAAGAGACATCTTGGATAGGCGTCTCATCCCTAGCGGTTCCCAAGGTGATTTAGAGGGGACATTTGGTGTCGGGTGAAAGAATGAGATTAAAAAAAAAAAGAAGGGGAAAAGGGGGAACAACCAAGAAGAAAGGCAGTATGAGGCTTAGGTCCTAAGACCCAGGAGCTTAAAAAGGAAAGGCTTCGTAGGAGTAGGCCGAGCAAAGCACTGAAATGTCACGCTAAATGAGAGATTATGTGTAAGATGGTTCTTGTGGGTTGTTGGAGAATGGGGTTGTGGTGTCTTCTTGGAGGATAGGGTTGTGTCTTGTTGGAGAATGGGGTTGTAGTGTCTTCTTGGAGGATAGGGTTGTGTCTTGTTGGAGAGTGGGGTTGAGTCTTGTTGGATAATGGGGTTGTGGTGTCTTGTTGGAGAATGGGGTTGTGTCTTGTTGGAGAATGGGGTTGTCTTGTTAGAGAATGGGACTGTGGTGTCTTCTTGGAGAATAGGGTTTGTGTCTTGTTGGAGAATGGGGTTGTGGCGTCTTGTTGGAGAATGGGGTTGTGGTGTTTTCTTGGAGAATAGGGTTGTGTCTTGTTGGAGAATGGGGTTGTGGTGTCTTCTTGGAGGATAGGGTTGTGTCTTGTTGGAGAGTGGGGTTGTGGTGTCTTCTTGGAGGATATGGTTGTGTCTTGTTGGAGAATGGGGTTGTGGTGTCTTGTTGGAGAATGGGGTTGTGTCTTGTTGGAGAATGGGGTTGCCTTGTTGGAGAATGGGACTGTGGTGTCTTCTTGGAGAATAGGGTTTGTGTCTTGTTGGAGAATGGGGTTGTGGCGTCTTGTTGGAGAATGGGGTTGTGGTGTCTTGTTGGAGAATGGGGTTGTGGTGTCTTCTTGGAGAATAGGATTGTCTTGTTGGAGAATGGGGTTGTGGTGTCTTCTTGGAGAATAGGATTGTCTTGTTGGAGAATGGGGTTGCGGTGTCTTCTTGGAGAATAGGGTTGTGTCTTGTTGGAGAATGGGGTTGTTGTGTCTTCTTGGAGGATAGGGTTGTGTCTTGTTGGAGAGTGGGGTTGTGTCTTGTTGGAGAATGGGGTTGCGGTGTCTTGTTGGAGAATGGGGTTGTCTTGTTCGAGAATGGGGTTGTCTTGTTGGAGAATGGGACTGTGGTGTCTTCTTGGAGAATAGGGTTTGTGTCTTGTTAGAGAATGGGGTTGTGGTGTCTTGTTGGAGAATGGGGTTGTGGTGTCTTCTTGGAGAATGGGGTTGTGTCTTGTTGGAGAATGGGGTAGTGTCTTGTTGGAGAATGGGGTTGTGTCTACAGATAAAGAAAAGAATGAAAAGTTTTTCTCCACTAAGTTTGCAGACACTGCTTGAATATCAAAGGATATTTATCATTCTCATAGTTTGGCAGAATAAAGGAAAAATTCATACAATAGTTTTAAAAGAAAATTCAAACGAATATAAATTGCCAGTCTAAAGATACCATTCCATATCTCCATGTTTTCTTTTCTTTTTTTTTTCTCTAGTGAAAATAGGCCACAAGTGAACAACTGGATCAGACGGAAGTGACATCACTTGTTATTAGCTGCACTAAAAAAAAAAAACTTAAAAATGTTGTAGCTCAATAAGCTTACACATTCTCTGAATGGCTTTCTGTCCGTGCTAGAGAACATCTGGTTACATCGATGCATGATTATTAATATAGTCTATATAAGTAGGTACATGAGAAAATAGACATTCATAAAATAAAGTAGTGGAAAGCAGTCACGCATCCCAAAATATTTTGGATGCAAAAAAGCTTTCCACAAAATCTATGAAAGACTCCTAACATTTTCAATGAAGTCAAAAGAATAACGGATTTATCTTCTTGTGTATTTATCCTGTTTGTAATTCCTTCTGGACGCAGAAGGATTTGCCAATCATGATAATGGAATACGTGATTATCTCATATGCCCATGAGGATCTTATGAAAGTAAGTCATAAAAGTCGGGAGAACATTTTTTTAGAAATTGTAAAAAGGAATTTATCTAAGCAGTGAATCAA
>JANJGK010000027.1:18683568-18703568 GCA_039081455.1 Macrobrachium rosenbergii | reverse complement strand
TCTACTTTACATTTACCATAAAGTCTTTAGTGCTAGCACCTCGGAGTAGGTGACGCGTAGATAACAATCTAAAGTAGATAACAATCTAGGCTACTACCGAACGTTTGCTGCTAGGCCTATACAGAGTCAAAAGCCAAGTCTGATGTACAGTTCTCGTCATGATAAGTAGATAATTATGAATAACGAAAGTTTAAAAAAAAAAAGAGATAATAAGAGGTACCAAATAAATAAATAACAACATTTACATTGAGGAACTATTTCTGTGCATAACGCATAATACACTAAAGTTGGATACACTATATTCTTATAAATAAAGTGATAAAAATCTTTTTGCCGTGAAGTGGCTATACTTTTTTTCTCTCTCTCTCTCTCTCTCTCTCTCTCTCTCTCTCTCTCTCTCTCTCTCTCTCTCTCTCTCTCTCTCTCTCTCTCCATAACTTTTTTGGAACAGTGTACTCCTTTCTTCTTTGCTCAGTTGACCATTTTTGGTAAATCATACCTTTGATAGTTTTTGTTATTATTGAATCAGTTTCTTTGTGTATGCCACTGTTATATTGATATTGGTGCCATATTGATATCAAACTGAGGGAAATAATCCATGCAATGATAGAACAATACATTGATGATGAATACTGTTTCCGATTCTAATCCCTGCCTTTATTACGACACGAATATATCACTGGCGTCATGTGTGTGTATATTTGTGGTTGTCAAAGGCTTTGGAGGGTGAACTGTAAATCACCTTGAGCAGCCAGTTCGTAATTGTGACTTTTAACATTGCTTACATATTACTGTGAGGAATACAGTTCCACACCCGTTATTTTTAACATTCTTATCATTTTAATTAACTCTTCTATTAAAGGTTTCCTTATTGAGTTCACGCAGTAAATGAATAAATTCCGTTATTTCAGTCTCGACGCAAAATCAGATATAAATAGAAATTTCATTATAGGTTAAAAATCAGCGTAATCATGAAAATTAATAAACACTCTCATTCTTGACACAAGTCAAATACATATTCAACCATTTATATATATATATATATATATATATATATATATATATATATATATATATATATATATACATATATATATATATATATATATATATATATATATATATATATATATATATATCGTACATGTATAGACATAATGGAGCTATGGAAAGGCATTCTGTTTTCTACCCATTTATTAAGAAGCCGACGTTTCATATCGCTTGATACATTTTCCAGGCTGAAATAGCGATTAAAATAAACAGTATATGCATATAAAGGATAAGAGATATACACATTATTGACACCATATTAGTAATTAAAAAACATAACTATGGGAAAAACCAAAAACAGAGGCAAGAAGCACAAAACACTAACAAGAAATGCAGAACAGGCGGGGGAGAGAGGGGGGAGCACAGACACAGTGGCTAAAAACAAGAGTTAAATATGCAATGAATAATTGGGTTGATGCTGATTGGTGATTATAAATTCAAGGGTGGCCAGTTCCTCCTTACTTCGTGTTCTTCCCACAATACTGAAGTCCCTGGCGTCTATATGTGTTTTGCAAGTCTTGCTATGGTTTCTCACATTCGACTGGTCAGGATTGGATAGTTCTATAGCTAATCCCCTGGTGAGAGGAGATTCGGATCTTTATCGGCCTCCTGGTACATCCGATGTATGTGCCCGGATTATATACATCTGGGACGGGTATATTTGTAGATTAGGCTATACCGAAGGAAAACAGGGGGCTGATCCTATCCTTTGAAATGGTTCGGGGGTTCACCGGGATTATCTTTAGGTTGAGTGCAGGTAATTGTCCATATAACAAACTAATAAATTTTTTCCTGAATCTGTTGTCAGGTAAATTACGTAATGACGTAATTTAGGGGCACTGAGAACTATGGGTAGGGGATTTAAATTCATATTAGGCAGTGTGTTCAGGGATTCATGGAAGGCTAATAGTGGGAAGTAATTGTTCTTAAAATAATTAGTGAGGAAAACAATCTCATCATGAAAAGCACAGGCATTTATAGAAAGAATACTTTTACTAGCCTAGGTACTAATTTTTATAGCTCCTGCTTTTTTTATTTCAAGATGAATTCCGTATCCACTCTTCTCCATAAAGCTTTTAATTTGACCTCCAGTTGACCTGCCTTTCATGATGAGATTGTTTTCCTCAATAACTATTTTAAGAACAATTACTTCCCATCATCGATCTTCCACAGATCCCTAAACAAACCGCTTAATTTGAAACTAAATCATCCACCCATAGTTCTCAGTGCCCCTAAATTACGTCTTTACGGCAGATTCCCTTATTTACCTGACAACAGATTCAGGAAAAAATTTATTATATATTTTGTTCAATGGACAATTACCTGCACTCAAACTAAAGCTAATCCCGGTGAAACCCCGAACCATCGGGTCCCTCTTCCATTTCAAAGGATAGGATCAGCCCCCTGTTTACCTCCGTTATAATCTACAAATATACCCGTCCCAGATGTAATCTGGGCACATACATCGGATGTACCAGGAGGCTGCTAAAGATCCGAATCTCCTCTCACCAGGGGATTAGGCTAGCTACAGAACACGTAGTCGACTATCTAATCCTGATCAGTCGAATGTGAGAAACCATAGAAAGACTTGCAAAACACATATAGACGCCAGGGACTTCAGTATTGTGGGAAGAACACGAAGTATGGAAGAATTGGCCATCCTTGAATCTATAACGATCAAATTGACCGTCCCTACTCTCAATCACCAGCCACCATCAACCCAACTATTCATTGCATAGCCTACTTTGCTCTTGCTTTTAGCCAGTGTCTGTGCTCCCCACCCCCTCTCTCCCCCTCCTGTTCTGCATTTCTTGTTACTCTGCTTTACGCCAGCACTGTGGGTGAGCTTTATGTGTTTCTTGCCTCTGCTTTTGGTTTTTTCCCTACTTCTATTTTTTAACTACTAATATGGTGTCAATAAGTATGTAATGTGTATATCTCTTATCTTTTATATGCATATATATATATATATATATATATATATATATATATATATATATATATATATATATATATATATATATATATATACTGTTTATTTTATTCGCTATTTCAGCCTGGAAAATGTCTCAAGCGATGCGAAATGTTGGCTTCTTAATAAATGGATAGAAAACAGAATGCCTTTCCATAGCTCCATTATGTCTACTGTCTGAGTATCTGCTCCCGACTTCGTATATTATATATATATATATATATATATATATAATATACATACATACCGGTACATCTATATATACACATAGGCTATATGCGTATAATATATATATATATACATATATATATATATATATATATATATATATATATATATATATATATATATATATATATATATATATATATATACACAGTATAGGCTATATAATGAAAATGTGATCGCCGACCCCTGAGAAAACTAGGAAATATCTCTAGTTTCGGAAGGTAATTTTCCAAAATAAACTCATGAACAATACGACGAATTTTCTAAAAATAATGAGTTACTTGCTATATATGTTCCGAGAAGTCGAAAAACTTTGAAGACAACATAAAACCTGACAATAAGATGCCAAGATATACTTGCAAAGGTGATTACCCGTAATAAAATATGGAAATTGACGCTAAAACGAACACCTTACGTTTTGAAGACAATCTGAATAGATTCCCAGGATAATTCACGGAATGTGGACAAAGTTTTCCCGATGTAACTCAGAGCTGGCAACTTCATCTCAAAAGATCGACTAAGAACTCAGAAGAAAGACTCCTGTCCGATCAGGTTCCCTTCAGGGAATGTGAGTGTGATCTCAAAGAATGTGGGATTCCCCCGAAGAAGTTTCCGAAGCCATACGTCTCCAGTAAGGGCCAAATCCGGTTCCGCACAGTGTTGTACTTTAGTATTGTGCTACAAATCCAAAGGCTGCAGAGCTGGAGATCGTCTTGAAGCCTTCAGAAGCCCCAGAGACAATGAGTCTTATTTCAAAACTAGACATCAGAAAGGCACTAAGCACAAGGTAAAAGTGGCGAATCAAAGTTTTAAACTGTTTGGTGTTAGTGATGTAAACAGGCCCTGCTGTGCAATGCAACATGGCGATAACAGAAGAGAGTCCTCGGAGAGTTGAGTTGAGTATATCTTAGTTTAAGAGTCCTCGGAACTCGCAGAGAAGATTTGATCCTGAAAGCGCATCTGGACAGTCGCATACACTTCCTCAACAAAGTCCAAGGGAATCAAACTGAAACCCAGATGTAAGAGGATACACATGCAAAGCTTGATCACGGAAGAGAGCATTCCAAAGGAAGAAAAGATTATTCCTTCAGAGGAGAAAGCATTCCATTTAGAGGTTAAAAATTCGGTGTTCCGTTTGAACTGCGAGAAAGAAGAATCTGAGAATCGTAAGATTAAGGACCTCCATGGAAGACAGCACAGGAGGGAAGAAGACGGGACAATGAAGAAACACTAAGATGGGACAATGAAGAAAATGCATCTCTTGGATTGAATACTTCGACATGGCATCAAATACAAAAAGTGCTTCAGCCAATATTGGTTGATATTAAAATCCGAATTTACAACTGAATGCAATACAAAAGCAACTTCTAAGGCGAAGTATGAAAAAGCCCTTCCCTCTTCAAAAAATACAAAGGCAACCTCTGGCAAGGCGTAAAGCCCCGTAAGTTAATACCTTTGTAAGAAAAAAAAATTCCCTTATTCGCAGAGGCAACCTCTGGCGCGGAGTAAAACCCCGTAAGTTAATGCCTATGTAAGAAAAAAAATATTTTTTAATTTGCAGAGGCAACCTCTGGCGCGGAATAAAACCCCGTAAGTTAAAGGCTTTGTAAAAAATTTTTTTTTTTTATTTGCAGAGGCAACCTCTGGCGCGGAGTAAAACCCCGTAAGTTAATGCTTTTGTAAGAAAAACATATTTTTTTTTTATTGGCAAAGGTAATTGGTGTGGCGTACAGCCCCGTAAGTTAATGCCTTTGTAAGAGAAAACAAATTCTATTTGCAGAGGCAACCTCTGGTGCGGCGGAAAACTCAATAAGTTATTGCTTTTCTAAGAAAAAAAATTCTTTTATTTGCAGAGGCAAGCTCCGGCACGGTGTAAAACCCCGCAAGTTAATGCCTTTGTAAAAAAGATTTTTTTACTTGCAGAGGCAACCTCTGGTGCGGTGTAAAACCCAGCAAGTTAATGCCCTTGTAAAAAAAAATTTTTATTTGCAAAGGCAACCTCTACTGCGATGTAAAACCCCGCAAGTTAATGCCTTTGTAATTTTTTTTCTTTTATTTGCAAAGGCAACCTCTGGTGCGGCGTAAAACCCCATAAGTTAATGCATTTGTAAGAAAAAAAACAATTTTTTTATTAGCAGAGGCAACCTCTGGTGTGGCATAAAACCCCGTAAGTTAATGGCTTTGTAAGAAAAAAAAATTTTTATTTGCAGAGGCAACCTCTAGCGTGGCGCAAAACCCTGCAAGTTAATGCTACTGCCTTTGTAAAAAATTTGTTTTTTATTTACTTAGGCAACCTCTGGCGCAGCGTAAAACCTCATAAGTTAATGCCTTTGTGAGAAAAAATTTTTTTTATCTGCAAAGGCAACCTCTGGTGGGGCGAAAAAACCCCGTAAGTTAAAGCCTTTCTAAGAAAAATTTTTTATTTTTTTATTTTGCAGAGGTAACATCAGGCGCGGCGTAAAACCCCAAATGTTAATGCCTCTGTAAAAAAGAAACCTGCAAAGGCAATCTCTGAAGTGGCATAAAACCCTGCAAGTTAATGCCTTTGTGAAAGAAAAACTTGCAAAGGCAACCTCTGGCGGGACGTAAAACCCCGTAAATTGATGCCTCTGTATAAAAATAATTGTCATTTGCAGAGGCAACCTCTGGCAAGGCGTTAAACCCTGTAAATTAATGTCTCTGTAAAAAAGGCAATTGCAAAGGGAACATCAGGCGTGGCGTAAAACCCTTGAAGTTATTGCCTTTGTAAAAAAAAAAAAAGTTACAACGGCAACCACTGGTAGAGCGTAAAACCCCGTAAATGAATGCCTTTGTAAGAAAAAATAAAACGAATTTGGATAGGCAACTTCTCGTGCGGCGTAAAACTTCACAAGTTGATCCTTTGTTTAAAAAAATAATAAAAAACAAAAATTTAAAGAGACAACCTCTGGCGTGGCGTAAAACCCCGTAAGTTCGTCTTTGTAAAAAAAAAAAAAAATTACGAAGGAAACCACTGGCGCAGCGTAAAACCCTGTACATTAATGCCTTTATAGAAAAAACTTACATAGGTAACCTCTGGCGCGGCGTAAAACCCCGTGAGTTAATGCCTTTGTAAGAAAAAAAATTTACATATAAAAAATTTACGGAAGCAACCTCTGGCGTGGCTTAAAACCCCTTAAGTTAAAGCCTTTGCGAGTAAAAAAAAAAAAAAAACTTGCAAATGCAACCTCTGGCGTGATGTAAAAACGATAAGTTAATGCCTTTGTAAGAAAAAAAAATTTACAGTGGCAACACTTGGTGCGGCGTAAAACCCAGTAAGTTAATGGCTTTGTACAAAAAAAAAAAAAACTTGAAAAGGCGACCTCTGGCGTGGTGTAAAAACCCGTAAATTCAGGCCTTTGTAAGAAAAAAAAGATTAGAAACAAGTTTATAGAGGCAACCTCTAGTGTACGCGTGGCGTAAAACATTTTTAGTTTGCAATGTATGAGCAGCTCGAAATCCATATTAATGAATGATTTGGGCAATTTAGTGACCAATTTTTGGGTTATAAACAGAATAAACGTACAGTAGCACCTAACTATTAGAAAGATAATTTGAAATATAACACAAAATTTGATAATGGCCATAGTAATTATAAAATGAACAATAACTGAACTAACCATGTTAATTTTAATCAAATTTGTTGCATATACCTATTAGTCAAAGTTAATAATGCAAGGCCATCATTTTGTAGTAATCTCACTTTGATAACAATTAGTTAATCATACGTTCTGTTTCCACACCAGAAACGAGGAGCGGTCGTGTTACGTGTAACTCTTCGGGATAGATTCACCTCTACGGTATACAACTGCTATCATATATGGCAGGTTCACCAGCGAGAAATATCTAGAAAAATACCGGAGAAGGTGATGTTCTCAACAGCACAACATGCTGCAACAGAGTGGGAAGTACTGCAAAGGAGGCCTGAAACTGTTTACAACTACGTTGCTTCTGAGCCCAAAAGGCTTCAGTGTACCTGATAATCTCGGTGGTTGGACCAAGTACTGATTAGTGCAGTCATTTTCACTTGGTTTCGAATACTTTCTTTTTGTTCTCTGTCACATTTTTATAATGGCATTTTCATATATATATATATATATATATATATATATATATATATATATATATATATATATATATATATATATATGTATATATATATATACATATATATAGATATATATTTCTAGTGTTTACATTATATACCGTACATATAATATATTATAAATATATACATATACACAGACATATATATAAGCGAATCCCCCAGGAAAAAGACAAGCAGAAGTTCAGTACCAAGCGCTTTCACGTTTATTGACGCATCGTCGGGGCACAAATGAGACAAATATAAAGAAGGTTACAAAGTAAACAAAAAGAACAAGAAATACCAGATGGTCAATTGTCAAAGGGTAATAAACAGAAAGTTAATCCAGGATAATCCGGGATCGAGCTGTCACAAACTGAACCTAAGACCAAACAAAATGACATACTAAAGTTTAGGCTTACAATATACAAAAACATGTATAACCTTGAATACCAGATGGTTAATTGGCAGGGGTTAAAAAGAAAAGGTTAATCCACGGCAAATCCGGAATCACGCGGTCACAAACTAATCCAAATATATACTTAACCATAAGGAAACGGAATCTTACCCATTCAAATTGCAGTAACGTATAATAAAAATTAATATTAATTTTGCTTATATTTATCAACAACTTTTTTAATTATTAAAGCATCAAGTTTATATAAACCAAGACTTAAATTTAGAGCACTTTCATTATTTGACTTAATAAAACAAGATTCGATGATATTCCTTTTAACTGTGTCATTGCGCGGGACTAGAGGTCTTGCTTTACTCCAGTTAATAGGATGATCTAAATCTCTCATATGTACGAATAATGCATTCGATATTTGGGCCTGTTCTCACAGAATATTGATGTTGTTTGATTCGTTGTGAAAGTGGTTTTCCAGTTTGTCTATAATATATTTTATCACATTTTCTGCAAGGAATTTCATAGATGCAGCCAGAAACATCTTTAGGAGAATTTTTTATCACTAAACTCTTAACATTAAAATTACTGAAAGCAACATTTATGTTGAAAAGCTTTAAAATTCTAGGAATTTGTAAAAAGCCTTTCATCATACAGTAATTTGAGAATATTCTCAAATTACCGTATGATGAAAGGTTTTTACAAATTCCTAGAATTTTAAAGCTTTTCAACATAAATGTTGTTTTCAGTAATTTTAATGTTAAGAGTTTAGTGATAAAAAATTCTCCTAAAGATGTTTCTGGCTGCATCTATGAAATTCCTTGCAGAAAATGTGATAAAATATATTATGGACAAACTGGAAAACCACTTTCACAACGAATCAAACAACATCAATATTCTGTGAGAACTGGCCAAATATAAAAGGAATATCATCGAATCTTGTTTTATTAAGTCAAATAATGAAAGTGCTCTAAATTTAAGTCTTGGTTTATTTAAACTTGATGCTTTAATAATTAAAAAAGTTGTTGGTAAATATAAGCAAAATTAATATTAATTTTTATACGTTACTGCAATTTGATTGGGTAAGATTCCGTTTTCCTTATGGTTAAGTATATATTTGGATTAGTTTGTGACCGCGTGATTCCGGATTTGCCGTGGATTAACCTTTTCTTTTTAACCCCTGCCAATTAACCATCTGGTATTCAAGGTTATACATGTTTTTGGATTTTGTAAGCCTAAACTTTACTATGTCATTTTGTTTGGTCTTAGGTTCAGTTTGTGACAGCTCGATCCCGGATTATCCTGGATTAACTTTCTGTTTATTACCCTTTGACAACTGACCATCTGGTATTTCTTGTTCTTTTTGTTTACTTTGTAACCTTCTTTATATTTGTGTCTCATTTGTGCCTCGACGATGCGTCAATAAACGTGAAAGCGCTTGGTACTGAACTTCTGCCTGTCTTTTTCCTGTGGGATTCGCTTAGACACTGAAGTCACGTGCATCTACTGTGATTTTTTAGACATATATATTCAAATATACAAATATATATACATATATATATATATACAAATATATTTAATCAAATATATATATATATATGTGTGTGTGTGTGTGTGTGTGTGTGTGTGTGTGTGTGTGTGTGTGTGTGTGTGTGAGTATAAATGGTTGACTATGCATTTGGCTTTTGTGTCTAAAATGAAAACATACAATTTATTAATTTACCTCATTGCGCTGATTTTTAGCCTACAATGATGCTTAGTTTATCTGACTTTGTGTCAAGACCAAATGGATAAAATTATTAATTTACTACATGAGCTCTATAAAAAAAATGTATGGAAGAGTTAATTAAAATACAAAGAATGTTAAAAATAACGGGTGTGGAACTGTGTTCCTCACAGCAGTATGCAGTGACAATAACGGGAAGCGATGTAAAAGCCACAGTTACCAAATGGCTGTTCAAGGTGATTTACAATGACGCCAGTGATATATTCGTGCCGTAATGAATGCAGGGACCAGATCATCAAAAACGGCATTTCATCATCAATGTATTGTCTTTTCATTGCATGGATTACTTCCCTCAATTTGATCTCAATATCACACCAAAACAAAAGTATAGCCACGTCACAATAGAATGGTTGTTATCTAGTTATGAGAATATAGTGTTTCCAGCTCTAGTGTATTATGCATTATGCACAGAAAAAGTTTCTCATTTATCATTACTCATTTGACAAACGTTCTCTGGCTGTTCAGTGACTTTAGTTCCACAGGCAGCGTTACCAACACCTTCGTGTTTGCTCTACACCGGGGCATTAGCCGCTACTTCGTGGAGTTGCCAGTTGTCTCCTTATCCTTAGCTCACCGCGAAGTGTACCGAAATACATGAAGGGAACTGCACTTTGCATTATCAATGGAATCTACCGAAACCGTGACACGTATAATAGCCTAGCTTAGTACAGTAGAATTAGCCAAAATGAAACTCGCACGATAGCCTACACTGGATACAAGCGAAGCCAGTTTTGGGGAGAAAAAATTTCAAGGTAGCATGCACGAGTATGTGAGTATACGAGTAGCCTATATGTGGTAATTCCGGTGTTTTTGACGCTGTATATTTTTTGGGATTTAGTGAATGCTGTTGATGGAAATATGTGGTAGCGTATTTATGGTATTTATGGCCTTAATTTGATGGTTTTATAAGCGAAACGAGTGAACTAACAGCGTGAATGTGTTGGTGTGGTGGGTGGTGGGGAAAAGGGGCAGTGGAGATGACACTAGCCTTTCTTTTTCCTACCCTGTGTTTTTGCCTCTTTTGTGCCTCTGGATCAACTGGAGAAGCCATATTCTTGTTGTTTTCCCACTTTTTTATAACTATTTTGACAATAAGGGGGCAGAAAATTCAAGGTCGGAGAGGGGTGCTGCCCATATATAATTTTCCCCTTAGTTTACGTATTCCGAAGATACGAATTCGAGGTGCGCGAGCGCCTGTCACCCTTAGAGGTGCGCAATAGGGGTAAGGGCCGTACATATCTGTATAGGCAATATATACATACAGTATATATACGTATACGTATATATACACATATATGTATATAAGGATATACATATATTCTTATATACATACATGTATGTGTATATGTACGTATACGTATATATACTGTATGTATATACTGCCAATACAGATATGTACGGCCCTTACCCCTATTGCGCACCTCTAAGGGTGACAGGCGGTCGCGCACCTCGAATTCGTATCTTCGGAATACGTAAACTTAAGGGGAAAATTATATATGGGCAGCACTCCTCTCCGACCTTGAATTTTCGGCCCCCTTATTGTCAAGATAGTTATAAAAAAGTGGGAAAACAACAAGAATTACACACACACACACATATATATATGTATGTATGTATGTAAGTGTGTATGTATAAATTTATGTGTAAATGATCAAAAATATAATTTGTCATTAAATGACGCAACGATATTTTTAAAAAGTCCTCAGAATCAACATTTCTTTAAAAAACACTGAAATTTCAGCCCTCATACTAATTTGCTGAGAAACTATTTTTCGAAATCTTAATAATTGATGAATAAGATTTGCATATAAATGGAGAAGGTGGCTGACAGGCAGGAACCGACTGTCCAAACAGAATAATGGAAAATCAATCTGTGACATAGGCTTACCGTCCGTGGGGACAGAAGGCTTATTGAAAAAAATAAAATTACGAGAATACGAGGACGCTGAATGTAAGGGGCTCAAAAAGAAAGATGTGTTAAAAGACTAACATGTAAATCTAGTATAACAATAATCAGGATAGTAGGAAAGGAATTTAATATATATATATATATATATATATATATATATATATATATATATATATATATATATACATTTATAATATACACATCACCTATCTATCTATCTATCTATCTATCTATCCATCTATCTATATCTCCATATATATAGCAATTCTTGAACAAAGATCTTGGGAATACTCTGTAATGCTGTACCGAAGTAGGCTACTTAACCTGTTAAGCGTCACCCACGTAATAATACGTTTGCTGCAATCTACTCGGTAGCGCCTTCAACGGGATATTACGTTCACGACTTTAACTGTGCTTTTCAAGCTGTCAGCCCCGTAATAATACGTTTACTCGTATGGAAAATGTTGGAACATAATTTGGTAACACTCTTAGAACACGTAAGCTGTAATTAATGACTTATTTCCTGCCTGGCAACTCTTTTTAGTTGGTCGCTTGATGCCTAAATGACTATTTTTTTCCCAGTACGCGTTGGGCGTTTTCAGAGACAACATGTTTCCGACGTCAATAAGTCCTGTTCAAAACTATGTTCTTAACTTGGGCTTGACCGGTTCTCGCAAGTTCAAGATGGCGTCGAGTACCCCAAGAGACATATGTGAGGTGTTTCCTACCACACTCATTCAGGAGTCACATTTTTCACAACTCTGGCAAAGCTGGTGTAACATAGAGAACAGCACACATACTCGTGAAAACATGAGCCTTTACTGCAAAAGGTTGCGTCAGCTGAGCTTTTTTTACCAACATAACGAACGAGACATTCCGAAATGAGATATACCGACAGTAGTACCAACCTCAGGTCATTTCCCGAAACAAAGAGTGTTCAATGATAAAGGACATATATACCTCAAAACGGTTGGTACGTCTGAAACACCACCCATCTGGAGATGATAAATCTTTGATTTAAGGCTATTAAAACTAGCGTCACAACATGTAGGTTACTGACGCCGGAAGCCAGATTGTTAAATGGCAAATGACATCTATATCTCAAAACGGTTGGTACGCCTGAAACACCACTCGTCTGGAGATGATAATGCTTCCCGTCCAGGCCGTCCTTTTAAAGTTGAAGGCTGGCGTGGAATCGAGACATTGATGTGCCATACAAAAATCTGGTACACCGAAAGTGAGAGTCGTGTAAAAGAATTGACATCAAGACACCATTTTCGAAAGCGTTTGAATTGTTCACTGAGTAAAGTGTACGCTGGGCAGGTTAGGTCTAGCCTAATTCATGAGACTAGGTTTTAAAGGCACAGAATCACTAAAAACAAATGAATATTTTTTGTTAGCGATAAAGTACAAGAGCTGATGCCCCATGAATTTACTTGATGGTTAACGGGACACTATTCTTTGCTTACCTGGTCTACATTACAAGGGGTTTGTTATCGTTTTTAAAAGGCTTTCTCTTCTGGTATGTAGAATATATAGTAATTTTCTGATAGGCTACCTGGGCCTCCTATGTGATGAATATATAAATTTTTTCACGTACTTAACATTTCAAATATCCTACAAGTTGAAAACAGATCAACAAAATGTTCAACTGTATTGGAGTACTGGGCCGGTACCTAAATACAATATACCGGTATGATTACATAGCACATGGTACTTACCTTCAGGTGATTTCTATTCTCTTGATCTGTTCCCTTCATGCTTTCATTTAGGCTGTATCTTAATTCTACGCTCTTATTTTATTCAGTAAACTTCTTTGTCACTTCACCATAGCAGTCGTGTTTGTCGTAGGACCTGTAGCAGGTAGAGTGAAAATCAACACGACAAATTTAAACAAAATTCTTTAAAGATTTTCAGCTCACTAGGCCTAGCCTATTTCTTGGTCGAAGTAAACGTTATCCACGAGTGCAGTGAACTGACTTGTGCGGCCTCTTTCTTGTAAGTGTTCATTTCTGCATTTCATGAAAGCCAGTTTGCGACTATACACACGCATTTACACTATCTTCATTGGAGAAGAGAAAGCAGGGCCAGGCTGCAGAAATTTGTTCAACTTATGTGCCAGTTAACCGACGGCTGGGGAGGTTTCATATCGCATTTTCTTAGGTTATTTTTTTACTCGTTTTTTTTTTTGTAAGTCCTGGTTTCAGTACTTGTCGTTTCGACACCATTGATAGCTATCTATAAGTAGAACATCATACCAGTCGAACAAGCACGAAATGAAATACAGCATCCTATCACCCTAGCAAACGTAGGACACTGAATGAGTGAACTCACTTTCACCTAGCCCCCCCCCCCCCCCCCCCCCCCCCCCCCCCCCCCCCCCCCCCCCCCCCCCCCCCCCACCCCCCTCCCCCCCCCCCCCCCCCCCCCCCCCCCCCCCCCCCCCCCCCCCCCCCCCCCCCCCCCCCCCCCCCCCCCCCCCCCCCCCCCCCCCACCCCCCCCCCCCCCCCCACCCCCCCCCCCCCCCCCCCCCCCCCCCCCCCCCCCCCCCCCCCCCCCCCCCCCCCCCCCCCCCCCCCCCCCCCCCCCCCCCCCCCCCCCCCCCCCCCCCCCCCCCCCCCCCCCCCCCCCCCCCCCCCCCCCCCCCCCCCCCCCCCCCCCCCCCCCCCCCCCCCCCCCCCCCCCCCCCCCCCCCCCCCCCCCCCCCCCCCCCCCCCCCCCCCCCCCCCCCACCCCCCCCCCCCCCCCCCCCCCCCCCCCCCCCACCCCCCCCCCTCCCCCCCCGCCCCCCCCCCCCCCCCCCCCCCCCCACCCCCCCCCCCCCCCCCCCCCCCCCCCCCCCCCCCCCACCCCCCCCCCCCCCCCCCCCCCCCCCCCCCCCCCCCCCCCCCCCCCCCCCCCCCCCCCCCCCCCCCCCCCCCCCCCCCCCCCCCCCCCCCCCCCCCCCCCCCCCCCCCCCCCCCCCCCCCCCCCCCCCCCCCCCCCCCCCCCCCCCCCCCCCCCCCCCCCCCCCCCCCCCCCCCCCCCCCCCCCCCCCCCCCCCCCCCCCCCCCCCCCCCCCCCCCCCTCCACCCCCCCCCCCCCCCCCCCCCCCCCCCCCCCCCCCCCCCCCCCCCCCCCCCCCCCCCCCCCCCCCCCCCCCCCCCCCCCCCCCCCCCCCCCCCCCCCCCCCCACCCCCCCCCCCCCCCCCCCCCCCCCCCCCCCCCCCACCCCCCCCCCCCCCACCCCCCCCCCCCCCCCCCCCCCCCCCCCCCCCCCCCCCCCCCCCCCCCCCCCCCCCCCCCCCCCCCCCCCACCCCCCCCCCCCCCCCCCCCCCCCCCCCCCCCCCCCCCCCCCCCCCCCCCCCCCCCCCCCCCCCCCCCCCCCCCCCCCCCCCCCCCCCCCCCCCCCCCCCCCCCCCCCCCCCCCCCCCCCCCCCCCCCCCACCCCCCCCCCCCCCCCCCCCCCCCCCCCCCCCCCCCCCCCCCCCCAAATGTAACACAATGAAATCCGCCATACCCAGCTTTGGAAATCCGCAGGTATGACCAAAATACGCTAGATTTTTCAGTTCTGATACACTTAAACGAAATGGTTTTTATGTACAACATATGGGCTTTGGTTCACCATTTTGACTTGTTTTGTGCCCAGAACCCCTGGTGAATCAATCCTGCTTGCTTTCCCAACAGGAATAGACCAAGCTGTATGCTGTCATTGCTCCTGTTTCCTCTGCCACACACACCATCAACCGATTTCAAGTTTACTGGATAGTCTGTTTCTCAGTGTTTTTTTTTTTTTTTTTTACAATAATTAGTTGACTAAACTGTGTCTAAACCCTGGGTACCTGAAGGAGGCAATGAAGTTACATCAGTTGCAGGATCGTTGCATTCTTGAGTTGCATTGCTGACGGGTGCATCTCGTTACTTCCCCGCTCAAAAATTATTTCTTTTCATAGTATAACTTTCCAACTAGTTAATTCTGATTTTAACACTGACGAAATCCACTTAAAAAAACAAAACCATTCAGATCCGCCAGATATCCTGCTTTTCGCCAGAATGAGTAGTTTTTCCGTTAAGTTGGCAACACTGAGCATTGCTAACAAGCTCATTATCAGATGCTCCGTATGATTGTGACGTCACTGATCCTAGGGCGCACGAGTTTACTGCTCAAATTAAGCTTTTCCCAATAAACATGCAGTGTATTGAGTAGCTATGTGGACGCTGCAAAACTAAGTGTTGTTACAGACGCGCTGGACTTAAGAGTTTATGCCTTGAAGGATTTTGATGTAGTAGGTAATAGGTATAGTATAGGCGTAGATAATGACAATTAATATAGTATAATTGTATTTTTTATATTGTTAGATGTCTTGCATTCAACCTTGTGAAACGACCAAAATTTACTTATGACTTTTCACACGATTAAACTTTAAAAGTTTATCATTTGAAGTTTTAATGAAAAACTGTAAAAACTATGTAAAAACAACTGCAGACTACAATATGTTATAGTACAAACTTACCGTAAAATAACATTTACAGAAAAGAAAAATCTTTTAAAATGATGCAGGTCCTGTAATACCAGTGTAATCGTGAAAAGAAGACGAAGATTTTTCGACAGCCAGATTTTCGAAAATCAATAATTCCGTAAAAATTAATCTGAAGTTCTGAACTAAATGTTGTCCAACTCTCTGTGTGACTCTCATGTGTGTTCCGAATTCCAGGTTTGTACACGACAGGTTTTGACATGACGTTGAAGCCTACCACTATTGTATTTACATATAATTTCTGATTACAAGGCCTGTAGTTAACCTGTGAATTGGGACTTATAAATATTTTTGTAATACTGTATATGGTAACGTGCTAACGGGCTCGTGGAAGAAACTTTTTTAAAAATCTGATTTAGACTGTCCTTCATGTTTCAGTTGTTAAACTACAACACGGATTTTTTTAGATATGTTGCCTAAGAACTGTGGTTTATATTAAATTTTTCCTATGAAAATTTTACCGAGTTTTTTTCTTCAATGTTTTTTTGGTTTTCTGTAAAAGAAAAACTATTGAGATGGTTATTTTTCTGTCCGTCCACACTTTTACTGTCCGCCCTCAGAGCTTAAAAACTACTGAGGCTGGATGGCTGCAATTGGTATGTTCATCGTCCACCCTCCAATCATCAAACATACCAAATTGCAGCCCTCTAGCCTCAGTAGTTTTTTACTACTGGCACCGCCATAGATGCCAACAACATAGGCCACCACCGGCCCGTGGCTGAAAGTTTCATGGGCCGCGGCTGAGTGTTTCATACAGCATTATATGCTGTACAGAAAACTCGATTGCGCTGAAGAAACTTCTGTGCAGCTTTAACTTGTTTTTATCAAAACTGAATGGAAAAACATCTGACAAACAAAATGTCTTTGCGGTCAAATTTGTTGTAGAAAAAGAAAATGATCTGGACGTAAACTGTACACGATCAACGCAAGACAATCAACCGAAGTCCAACTGTGAGAAATACTAAAAGATAACTGGTCCTGCATAAATTAGCTGAAATGTTTTGCCTTTCTATAAGTTCAAATACCACGTGAGTGCAAGTCCTCTGGTATAGTGGTTAGTAACGTGGCATGCCACTCAGGTGTTGCAGGTGCGCGTCTCCCCCAGGGGCGATGAAAAATCACTGGCTGTCATGATCACTTACTGCTGCAGTATCGGGTCTGCGGTGAGAGGTTGAAACCAGCATTAAGCTTGAATTTCAGGTCAATGGCCCCTGTGTGCTTGTTCCATGTGAATAAGTTTCATCTACTGAAATAATAATAATAATAATAATAACAAAAATGTCTCTTTTTTTTCTGCAGGAACTCTTACATCTCTACGCTGTCAATTAAAAAAGACAGCTACGTCTCCAGGAGACTCTCCTCTTAATAACGAAGTGAGTCATCCATCAGCCTAGTGTACAGGTCTGGTGTTGTATACCTTTAGGCATTTAATAAGCCCGACCTTCTCATGGTACATTTTCAAGATATAAGCCAATGATCCAAATAACTATGTGAATAATAATAATAATAATAATAATATTAATAATGATAATAATAATAATAATAATAATAATAATAATAATAATAATAATAATAATAATAATAATACTAATAATAATAATAACGCAGCATACGTTATACAAAATCGAGTACAGAAATGGATGATTTCAACAAAGACTGCTCGTGACATGTCCTGAATAGCGATGGGCAATTTTATAGAAAAGACGACACAACTATCAAGATAGAGAGATAGTGGGTCTGCTGCAGAGAGAGAGAGAGAGAGAGAGAGAGAGAGACAGGAGCCTTGGGGAGTTTTTGATAACCTGAGGAAAGATAGGAACATGGTATCTGAGTTGGTACCACCGTTTCCGGCGCTGTCTCACTGATAGCGGAGAGTAGCGATAGAATAAGGGCGACTGAGGAGGAAAAAGACAGGTGAGGTAAAGACTGGAAATCTGTGATGATAAGACGTTAAATTTCGATCTTGAAGTCGTGGAAAAAGTATATATTTGGTTGACCGTCCTTTTATATATAATATAAAGTGTGCATACAGATATTTTTTCTGGGTTTAACAGCCTACTGAAAACAGACTTCCCGTTTACGCTTGCCGTTGTCAAACTCACAACTCTGTAGCACTATGCAGAATAAACTTACCCTTGGATTGTGCTTCGGAAATGTTGGGGCGCCAGCAATTTCCAGGGAGGGCGCAAGCCCTGGTTAAATATTAAAAATTCCCTAAGTTATACCCATTGTTCTCTTAACAAGAGTGAGGAACTAATATTCAGAAGTTTATGAAAAAATGCAAAAGTATCGCCTTATAGCGTTAGTTTCCTATAGTCTACTACTCTAGTTAGAAGGCTCGCTGGGCTTAAGAATAAAAACACCCCTTCTCTTTCTCTTTATTTTTCATTTTCCTTTAAATCTGGGAGGGAATTTCACTCATAGATGTAAGGGGGGGCGTGCAAGGAAGAACCAACTCTCAGAGGGGGCGTGGTAATAAAAAGGTTAAGAACCACTGGCTTAGAATAAGCGTTACAGCTGCAGCGGCTCTGTTAACCCTATTCAAAAGATGTATAGACAAGCAGTGACCCCTGCCCGACGTAGATGATCAATTTGTCCCGTTACTATAGCCAAACCTTTATTGTAAGGAGTTACTCATTTAAAATTGCTGAGTAGAAAACAGTTGCTTGAGGTGGTTCTTCGAGTGAATATTTTGCACCAGGTATAAAGACCACTAAAAAGACAAGTTAAATTAATCTATAGTTTCTGTAGCAATTATATTAATCGTAATTTATATAACTTTTAGTCCTTAACCCTCATTAGATTTTGAAAAATTTAGGTGCACACCATGCTCTTAATGGAATAAAGTTCATGCAAAGTTATCATCAGTCATTAGAAGAAACGTTTCTTAATATAATTAAAGGAAGGGCATTAATTATATCAGTTACAATCACTTTGATTAGATCTAAAAATCATACTGCATTTTATTTCCGATACGGAAAATAATGCAAGTTGTAATAATGATTATTAAAACTATACGTTCATGTAAGTGATCTGATAGTACATATTAAAACGTGCGAAAGACTTTACATCGTTGAAGGACTGGTCGTAAAACCAGCAATTCTGTTCACTGCGAAAAAAAAAGATTTTAAAATTATGATACAAATTTTTATTGACAGTCCTTATGTCACGAGATGTGTCGGTGGATTACGCACCTTGCAATGGTCAGATATACAGTACAGTATGTATGTATATATTATATTATACTATTATATATATAGTATATAATATATATATATATATTATATATGTATGTATGTATGTATGTATGTATGTATGTATGTATGTATGTATGTATGTATGTATGTATGTATGTATGTATGGATATGAGAAGTGTTGCTGGCAACCAGCATAAAACAAGGAGCTGAAGGAGTCTTCATGAACTGTTTATCCGTTTATGATAAAAGCTGAAAAATAAAATAATGAAATATAAAACTGTTGAAAATTACTCAGATTGAAGAAATTTACAAAGTAAAACATTAAGATTTAACAGATTAATGCATAAAAACAAATCGCTCCCTATCAGGAGGGGAACCAAGGACTGAGTGACACCAAAAATAAAAACACTACAGGAGTAAACTAAAACAGGTAGTTTTGTAGAGGTTATTCATTTTTTTTAAAGTTAGACCAAGTTTCTTAATGTACAGTGATTCAGTTATTACTAATTAATGAGTTGGGGTAACTCTGGAGAGAGATTTTAAAATGTTTGTACTCAATGTCCACTTTGCGTGTTATGGTATGTTCACGTACATTTGAAAATTCCGGGTTAGTGCATCTAACACCTGTTCTATAACTAACTCCCCCAGTGACAATCAATTATCACTTTTAGTAGACTCCGACAAGCCCCCACATATTTCCCCCACCCTACATTTGGGGCAAGTATACAAATACACAAAATGTGGAATACATCAGGGAGCGGAGCTTATATATATACATACATATATATATATATATATATATATATATATATATATATATATATATATATA
>JANJGK010000027.1:18675670-18680968 GCA_039081455.1 Macrobrachium rosenbergii | reverse complement strand
TTCTGTTCCCTCCTTTGATCGTTGGAAGTTGTTCTCCCTCTTCTTCGATTTCTCTCTTATTTCTTAAAGTGTTGTTAACTTGTTGATTATTTCTAATTTCTGAACGCAAGATGACATGTTGCATTTTATCGCATTATGTTTATTAAGTGGAATGCACTAAAATCAAGAGAAATTAACGGATTATATTTCATGCTTAGTTTGGAAGTTTTTAAGTAACGCCTGAAATTATTACACAATTAAGCACGAAACACTTAATGGTATAAAATCTTTTCTTTGATAAAATAGTTCATATTGCTGACGAACATTCTTTAAAAGAAATCCGTGAAAAATAAGTTGTTTACTTCATTTCAAAACCTGCCCTGCCATAATCCGGAATAAGAGTACTAGAACCCAGATAATGGAAAGGCATTAAAGATATAAACTGTAATACCCGATCGAAATAAAATCTGACTTGTTCTCACAAAGTCCCTTACTTTTTTATCTTAAGTGACGCTTTGTAATCTTTTTTTATACTAAAAATTCTCACTATAAATGCGACCATGTCATTTACAGTTTTTCTGTGAATTTTGTTATATCAATTAAAGAGTTTACACTTTTAATATCTAATCATATTTATTACAGTTTCTGAATAGATAAATAACTTAGACTTACAGATTCATAAGTCCCATATTTCGGTATATATAAAATTAAGGCATTTCTCTGAATAATGAAATAATTATAAAAACGCTTTTAAAATATTCAGATTATTTCTGTCACTCCAGTACTCAGTAAAGAAATAGTTACAAACAACACTTCACATAAATTTTCTTTAAATATCCTAAGCACTTCAAAGGCATTTTTTGAAAATATCATAAACACAAATTTCTTTTTTCAAAACGTTTAAGTGGTGTAACGATAAGCAATACCTTAGTACTACTTAAGTCATTCATTAATAAGCATAGTATGAATTAATATAAGCTAAAATTTCTGATGCCAGAATATTTATGAGCTACCACTCCGGAACAATTATAAGTAAGTATCTTGTGTCACTCAAAATTTACTCTTTGGCAAGACAGAACAAACACACATTGCTATTCAATGAAAGTTAAAGAAATGCAATTTCTGGTAATGGTTGGGTGGAGCTTATGCGCCTGGCGATTCATTTTTTTCCTAAACAATTATAAATAACTACTGCTGTATAAACATTAAGGCGCCCTAACGTCCTAGAAGTACTTCTGTAAAACTTACGCCACTCATGAAAATAACTTTGCAAAACAGCATAAACGCACATTTGTCCTGCCAGAATGTCAAAGACGTCCGACTTCCAAGAATGTATCAGTGAATCATGCATCACTCATAAAGCATTCATTAGCAAGACAGTCTATGCATACACAACCACTACAGTATAAACAACAACTATCTAACTCTCTTGAGAAAAATCGCAGGTGAACGTATAACATTTGAGACTATTCGCCCTAGTTCCTGAAACCATCTCCTCGCAAAACAAAATTTGCTTTCCAAATATGAGAATACCTTTTCTGTCTCGAAAAGCCTTTCATGTGATCAAAGCTACACCGCATCTAGTTATTTCCAACCCCGGGGGAAAGGCAAATGCGAACCCCAGAACCAATAAAACTTCTGTGCGGGTTAAAAATGGCGGACCGCTTTCACTTTTGTCTAAAAGAAGGAAATTAACTCGGCAAACATTTCGGGGAAGAGAACAAGAAACGTACCCAGAAACCTGCAGCCGAGCGCTCTTCAAATCACATAAATCATTGCAAACATATGGAGCTTTGTTGTTGTCATATGAACTCGGTTATTCTATCGCCCCCTCAATGACTCAGACCGTAAACAAGAGAAATTACTTATTATTTTTTTTGGGTAGAGGGTAGTTATGACCATTACGTGGCCCGTCAAACTGGCCTTCCTCTGGAAAGAATTGCTCTCACAGCCAGCGATACATTGAGCATATTTCCCTTAGAGTACCTGTCAATTTATTGACAACAAATGAATACTTAACAATAGGGTACATGTAATTCCCTTTTTTAATCTGTTAAATATTTAAAAAAAAAAAAATTTACATTTTGTTATCTTAGACTATATGGCGGCTTAGCCTATGTAGTGTTTTACTCAAGTAATGTGACTTACATAAAAATTACAGGTGTTCCCATATATATCCCTAAGTGAAATATCAAATCTGAAAAAGAAGTAGCAGAGGAAGTTATGTTTGAGTTTGCACAATCTCAAACACCGTCACCCCGTCCGCCACGCACATACACATATATGTATATATACAGTGTACATGTATAACTGAATCACGAAATATGGAACGTAATGAATATATAAATGAAGGAAAGAGAAACACTGGAGTGCTCTTTCCTTCGTGGATTTTGTCTTTATTTATACAGTCTATATATATATACACATATATATGTGTGTGCGTGTGTATGTATGCATAAACAGTGTATATGCCTAAAGGGAAATGCTAAAAATCTTGCACTCCATTTTTCACTTTCCACGTGGTTATATATATATATATATATATATATATATATATATATATATATATATATATATATATACTCGTATATATGAATGAATTTTATCACATCACCGTGTTTCATATACGAGCATTAAGGTACAAATGTCCTTTAATAGCCAATTCGCTCTACCTCGGAAATAATATATTTTTATATATGTTACCCGAGGGGGATTTTTTTTAGTTGATAATAAGGAGTGTGTGTGTGCATGTATATATATGTATGGTTGTGTTTAAATGTGTATTAGAAAAATTAAATAATTTTCCTGGGCTTGTAAAGTCCCCGCTCAACGGGTTTTCTATGGTGAACCTCCCATTTTCTACGGTGCCTTCCTACAAGCCTGGGTCACGTTAAACAGCCACATTTTTATCTATGTAAATACGTATCTATTACTGATTTATTTATGCCTGTTTACTTTGTACGTGTCAGAGTACTGTTGTGTCAATTCTTGTAATTTAACTTTTCATGTTATTTGCATTTACCTGTCCTGTGTCACATTAAGAACAATTGACCACGGGTCACCTGTATCCTATTGTATGTCTTTGTATGACGTCTGCACGCCGCTTTATAATAGGCCTGCTTTCCTAATAAACCAGCAGTACATGTCCACCTGCTCATTATTTCGCACCTCTTATAGACTCTAATAAAAAAAAAAGCAAATGACCTAACATGAGATATAAGTGATTTTCTATATTTTATGGCACATCTTGTGTTCAGTTAGAAGACAGATCACCGACTGACATCCTTTCTTCCGTGATATCCGAGAGCTAAAAATAAAACGCCATCACAGATTATTCTTTCGAAGTCATTGTCTGCGCTCATTCTCGAGAAAACAAAGATTCGAATCATCTGTTCTAAAGAACGTTGCTATCTCGTTAAGAGGTAAAAACTGAACCTCTCATTATTAATGTTCATCATTTTTAAGCAGAAGAAACAATGATAAGTTACTTTTCAATCCCGTCTCTTGTTGCAGCATAGCACTAACAATAGCTGCACCAGACTCGCGGAAGAGTGACGTCATCATGTTACCTAAATTCCATCGAATAAAGAATAACTGGCCCCTGCGAGAACAATGGAGGAGCTTCCTTCACAGGACAACCTATTCTTATGCTTTTATATACCAGATATAATTTCATTCTGAAATTAGTCATCGAATCTACAATGTGCTGCTCTCTTTCGTATTAAGGAAACAAGAAATTTTATTGTTTTACGTTTACCTTTTTCAACGAAAGAAAGTGAATTACTCTAAATCAAAGAAAACTTTGCTCGAACGGACTGAGTGTTCAACTATAACTGTGTCCCACTTGCTAACGATATTAATTAATAAACATAAATGATTAATAAGAACTAATTATATCTACTCAGCTTCCATTCTTTTTTCTTAAATACAACCTAGGGAAATCTGGAAACCGAGATGAAAATATAAAAAAAACAGCGAAACCAAACGGAGTAAACCCAAAACAAAAACAAAAAATCCTCTTTATATAAGCAAGATCCCTTCTGGTTAACGAGACGCCATCCTCTAGAAGCTGGCGTTGTGGAGTGATGACAGGGGAAAAAAAATACCATTCAGTAACGGGATCCTAAACAAAGAGGAAGAAGTGTCCCCGGTAAGGAGGCTCTTTGATCTTGCCGTGATTAGCAGAGAGCTCGGTTTAATCATCACTCTCGTTTCTCCTCTTCACCTTCTACAGACTGTTGACTTTTCTGTCTGTCGATCTATCTATAATTATGCATTATACTCACGTACATCTCTTTCACCATACTCGTTTTCTCTTTCAAGGAGCTGTTACCACAGGGTATGAAGCTTCCGATTCTCAGCAAGTTTTTTTTTTTTTTGGGGGGGGGATGAGGGTCTAACCCCAATCCCTCCTACACCATGCTTCCAACGCAGCGAAGTCTAATAACCAACAGGTACAGATACATTGCTTACATCAGCAAAGGCATGATAGAATTGCCAGACTTAGGCCTACTGCCCTGGGATCGATATCCGACTCTTGTTAATGAGGGGAGAAAACTAACAGGTAAGCTATATATATATATATATATATATATATATATATATATATATATATATATATATATATATATATATATATATATATATATATATATATATATATATGTGTGTGTGTGTGTGTGTGTGTATATATACACATATATACATACATACGCACACACATACACACACACATATATACGGTATGGATATATATAAATATATATATATATATATATATATATATATATATATATATATATATATAATATATATATATATATATATATATATATATATATATATATATATATATACTGTATATATATAAACTTTTAAATAGAGAAATCTTCCAGGATCCAAGATAAGAGGTTTGGATGTATGTATTTTACAATGTGTCAAAAATTTCATTAGCGGAATGATCATGACAAAATTTAACAGCAACCAATAAGAGTATTCATCACTTGGACAATTTCTTAACGATCCGTTCACAGTGGAACCAAAGAAAATCGCGCAAAGAAAATGTGTAACTCAATTAAATTGCTGTATTTGAGTTTAAAAACTGTGAACGACAAATGAAACAATTTTTCATTTTCACAATTCTTTTTTGCCTCCCGAAGAGGGTATTCCTTTGGCTTCATATGTGTTTTTGAGCTTATCATCAGGATTACCCAAACCACTATGCGTTTGTACAGGTATTTCAGCAAAGGTTAAAGCCCTCGTAACTGACAACATGCTACTCTTCGAAAACCCAACTTCTGGGAAATGGATTCCCACGCT
>JANJGK010000027.1:18665670-18670670 GCA_039081455.1 Macrobrachium rosenbergii | reverse complement strand
GGGTATCGGGAGTTTCACTAATTATCCCAGTGATCTCCAAAACTATGGATTAGGCACTAATATCTGTAGTTTTCAGCTGTTTTTACATGTCACCACCTTCCCACTTCTTCCCACCCACCTTCCCATCGGGACTGAACTTGGACTTAAAGGACGTCAGGAATGTCACTATTCTTCTCAGCAACCTTGAAAACTATGGATTAGACACTAATATCTGTTGTTTTTGTTTATTTTTACATGTCATCCCCTTCACACTCCCCCTTCCTAGAGCTGTACTTGAACCTGAGGGAGATCGGGAGGGTCACTATTCATCTCAGCCACCTCGAAAACTATGGATTAGACACTAACATCTGTAGTTTTCAATTATTTTTACATGTCACCCCCTTCCCACCCCTCTAACAGCCCCCTCCCTATCGGAGCTGAACTTGGACTTAAAAGGAAACTCGGAAACTATGGAGTTGACACTAATATCTGTTGTTTTGGTTATTTTTAAATGTCACCACCATGCCACCCCCTTCTCACCCCCCCTTCCTATCACGGCTGAACTTGGACTTGAAGGGCATCGGAAGTGTCACTATTAATCTCAGCAACCTCAAAAACTATGGATTAGACACTAATATCTGTCGTTTCGGTTATTTTTACGTCACCCCCCCTTCCCCATCCCACCCTCCTATTGGAGCTGAACTTGGAATTTTTAAAGGGCATCGGGAGCTTCACTATTCATCTTAGCGACCTCGAAAAATATGGATTAAACACTAATATTTGACGTTTTCTGTCATTTTTACATTTCACCCCCTTCCCACAACCTTCCCCCTTTGGTGCCAGTGATGTCTTACCCAGATGGTAAGTCATATGTATACCAAGTTTGGTTGAAATTGCTCAATGCATTTCAGAGTGTATGTGGAACATACATACACATCCATTTTTATATATAAGATACACACACACATATATATTTATATATATAATATAATTACGTATCACAATCAGTAACTTTTTTCTAGATTCCCAAATATTAATCCAAAAATATCGTTTAATATATAATCCCCTATACCTCGGGAATATCTTACACCCAAGGGGAATTATAAGTGATATGTGCTTCGTCACCAGTGGGATTCGAACTGGGAAACAACGAAAATAAAAGACTTTGACCACTGCTATATAGATTCATGTTAAATGAATAATAAATAGGCTTTTAATTAAGAAGCGGAGTACCATGTCTGCAGTTCATACGTGTTGACTGGTGGCAGTATTGTGAAGTTAAAGAGACAAGAAAGTTGAAAATGAATTCTAGCAAGAGTCAAGATAGGAAGAAATTAGAGTACCAGGATGACTAAGTAAAGAACGTTGCCTTAACTGGTGTAAGAACGGAAAATACTGGTTCATATAAATATACGGGAGAAATTGATGCTCAAAATAGTAGGATGAGAAAAGAAAAGATTCACAGAAAAGGTTAAGCAATGAACAACTGCATATGGAAGCAGATCCTGAAATCTGTGAACTGAATATTGATCATACTCTCCTGTCATGGAGGTGAAGTGTGAATGCTAAATGCGAATAAAAATAAAATTAGAAACCGATAAGGAATACACAGCCATGATCGAGATACATCAGCAGGGTTAGCACTTCTGAAAATATGTATCACATGTAGATGGTGGAAGACAGGTTGGTGGAATGTATGCATTTTATTCTGGAATTAAAAAATAAGGAGGATTTACTCCAAGTAAAACCCCCGAGACTTCATAAAACCAACTTCTTTGACCTAAAAGTCGTATTCTTATTCATATAAGAAATTTATCGGTTTCGGAATATATATATATATATATATATATATATATATATATATATATATATATATATATATATATATATATATATATATATATATATATATATATTGCTAAGAGAGTTAACTCTCTCAAGGTATCTCACCTTTCAAGAATGAAGTAAAAGTTCAAAATAAACAAACTTAATACCTTTCTGTTAATTAAGCTCATTTGTCGCGACACACTGATGGTCAGTCGTGGAAAAATTGCCCCTCCAATCTTATTCTGATTTCCCTTGTTGCTTTTAATCCGCTCTTGAGCTCCATGACTGTGATAACCCTCGTATTCCATATACTGAATCGAACTCAGAAAAGAATCCTAGCCACCTGAACGGCCCAAGCACTAATTAAGGCATCCGCGCCTCCTGTATGGCTTGAGGCACAGATTAACTGGCCAGCCTTCACCGAAAAAGAAAGTCGGACGCATTAACCGCCCAGCATTCGCCCAACGAGAAAGTTGGACATACCCAGAATGCATCTGGAATCAAAAAGCCTGTAATCCTAAGAGCTGTTAAATAGCCCCCCATCGCAGGAATCTGGACAAAGACCAGAACGTCGCAAAGCAAGTCACATCTCTTGACAGCCTGCTCCTTCAGAGCTAACATCCCTCTGTGGCTGAATGACTCAGTCCTAGTATCTTAAACTCAGTGCCAATCCCCCCAACCCCCGCCCCCCATTGGTACGACTACAGGAGCCATCTCTTCCGAATTAAGGTATAGTAAGGAATTGAGGTTGTCCAGTCACTTAGCTTTTTCTCCTCCTAAACGTTTCCGTTTCAAAGTGCAATTCTTACATAGACCTGACCTGTCACATTAAGCTCGTGTCGCAAGTTTATTCAGTGTGTTCAGTAGTGCTTTATGTAAAGAGGATTTGTCGCCCTCAGCACTAGCCTCTTATCGTCGCTACTTACATTAATTGATTAAGTGATCGTATGCCTTTCTCTATTGCAGAGAGGAGTGCTTGCCGCTGTGGACCCCCCTCTGCCACGACTGTATGCTTGTTGGCTGCACCAAAGAAATTTCAATTGCAATCTTATGAACAGTGCCACTGAAGCGTAATCCCCGGCACCTAGTTAACGTCTATTATTCGGTTCATGTGCTGTATTAGGACCCCCAGTGGCCTGCCTTATCCCCCCCTAGTCTTCTGATTTTGTATTGTAAATACATGTAATTTAGTTATCCTAAGAGTCTAAGAGTTTATCTCCTGAATCCCCTTAAAGTAGGGCCTTCAGCCTCTGTTCCTTCTTATTACTTTTACTCTTGGAGGTGATACCATCAGATTAGCGACATCCTTTTGGAAAGTTCTCTTTGCCACCACCTTCAAGCGTAAGAATTTCATATATATATATATATATATATATATATATATATATATATATATATATATATATATATATATATATATATATATATATATATATATATATGCGTGTATTCGTGATCGCTTGGTATTAAAGTCACCCAAGACAGGTAAGGTGCTGCGTACTTAAAAGAGTTCCAAAGATCTATTAATGAGCCTTTTTGTGCAGATTAAGTAGCAACAGATGTCACACTTTTTTGCATTTATACGAAAATTTTGCTCCGCTAGCCAAAAGATTAAGTCGTTCATACTGACTATTTTCTGTAATTTTAATGTAATAATCTCTAAACTGTCAACCTATCCCCAGCCCCCTACGCCCCAAAAAGAAAAAATCTTGCCTTCAAATAATTCGGAACGTGATTTAACGCTTCATCATCTGGAACGGCATTGTCTCGGCGTTCTGAATTCCACCTCTCAGACGCGTAATCAATTGCGACAATGGCGCATTGGACCTCTTGTAAGCGAGACTGTGAAGATGCTCTTAAACTTCAATAATGTTAACCTAATGAGTTCCCTTTACCGAAAGTCTGGTCGATGCTTTCACTGAGTGCGACGGACGATTAATTAGAATATACATATTTTCCCCCTCTCACAAGAAAGTGTATATCATTTTTTTGTTTTTTACCATTTATGTGAATTTATTGTGCGGAGACGAATAATATGATGTCTAGGAATTAACCATAAATGTATATATTGTAGAGCGTTTTGAAACAAGTAACTGTATAATAATGACTGGCGAAACTACTTAACTGAATAATATTCCTTATCTTCTTAGTAAGAATCTTGTGATTCTAATCAATTTAGACATATTTCAGTCATCATACATGGTTCAGAAAAGACTCTGCAGCAGTTGTGCTAATTCTAAATGTATTACAGACAATGCCGTGTATCGTGTGATTCACATTGCATTCTTATATAATATCGGACGCGTGTGGTCATATGATAACATGCGCATTTTGCTTGAGGACTTGTCATATGGTTTGGAGAAAAACATTAATGAGCTTTGTCTTTTACGTACATCACCAGCGTTCGTGCCATTTCCATATACCTAGCTATACATTATCGAAGCGTAAAACAGGAAAGCTCTCGTATGTTCTTTTATGGGGCAAAGGTCTTGAAATTTTTCACTGTCAAGAAAATTGTTAGTTTCTGTTCCATGCCGTCACATCCGAAGTCAATATTTTCTCCAAATCATACTGTCAATCTTCTACTGTTAATACTCAGGGGCAAATCATTTTAATGATACGCATTTGGTTACAAATATTTTTGAAGCCTTGGATGCTTCATATGAAGCTTTGTACGCCAGACCAGAAAATTGTGACTTTATGACGTCATAAGTCAGAAACTACAACTTAACCCTTGTTTGTCCTATTTCACTGTTCTATCGCAATATGAAACCCTAAAATCAACAGGATTCGCATTTAATGATTACCTGACAGTTATTTCATAATTACACTGACAAAGACGTACGATTTCTCTTATCTGAATGGCCTAAAACCATCCGCAACTCCCTGGTTATCGCCATTAAGATACACAAAATGGGTTAGTTTTTATTTACGTGAGCCTACAGCTAAGAGACATCCAACACCATCTGCCACCAACCAAGCCTCCCCCCGCCTCCCTCCCCAACACGGAAACATTAAAAAAAATAAAATGCCAAATCAATTTTCCTAGTAATTACTAGCAAGATGCTGGACATCTTTTGGTATTCTGCTTTTTGCGTACCAAAACGGTCACTCGAGACCCTCTCTAGTTAGGTTCGAATCCCGGTAAACTATTCCTAATAATAACAATTTGCGTTAAGTAATATTGTTGCACA
>JANJGK010000027.1:18643170-18658170 GCA_039081455.1 Macrobrachium rosenbergii | reverse complement strand
AGCTAGGAGGTGACAAGGGGTAGGAGGGGGTGAGGTGGAGGATGAGGAAAGGGAGAAGGAAATGAGGAGATGGGGACGCTGGTGGTTGCATATGCGGAAGAAGGAGAGAGATGTTGAAGCCAGAGAAGACGGAGGAAAATAAGAAGATGAAAGAGAAGCGAGTAAGGGTGTAAGAACCTTTAATAAGCAGTTTTCCTTGTGCAGGCATTAAAAGTTTAAGTAAGGGACGAGAAAAAGAAAAAGGAGAAAACAAAGACAGCGGAGCGATAAATTAGGAGGAGGTGGTGCAAAAATAAAATAATAAAAAGTGAGCACTTAAAGTAATAAAAAAAATGTCGCGAAATGCATTAATAATCCAAATAAAACACTTAAAAAAAATCATCATTGATTTTTCTTTGAATACATAAACGGCAACACAGCACCGAGTAAATCTGAAAAAAAAAAAATGCTGAGACGAGACAAAATACTAACGCTAAAAAGAACGAACTTTATTCGAAAATCTGGAGATAGTTGAAAAAGAATTTGAAGATCTTGGGTAGAAAGGAGGAAGGGAGAGGAGAGAGAGAGAGAGAGAGAGAGAGAGAGAGAGAGGAGAGAGAGGAGAGAGAGAGAGAGAGAGAGAGAGAGAAGAAAGTTGAGCGCCGTGTTGGCGGGCAAGGCCTGAGTGTGAAGGGTGTGAGGTTGGGGGGGACGGTGGAGGTCCTGGCTTGCATCCTTTATTTCCGTTCTGTTTTCTCAGCAATTGTCGGCGGTAAATTGGCTGGAAAATAAAGGTTTCACGTGAGGCCATCCACGGTGATGTATCTCATAAAAGACAAAAGCATTTTCGCCCCCTCCGTTTCTGCGCCGTGTCATTTAATTTCGTTCGATCGCACGAAATATTTCGGAACCACGGAACCAGCAGGGCTGGTGGGTCTCCTGAGTCTAATAGGAACGGGTTTTAAGGAGGTCATTGCTTTAAACGACAGGGCGTTCTGCATCTGCGAATTCTGCGCCAGGCGCTGAATACCGCTGAATATTATGATCGGCTTCCTTCGGGGCATAATCAATTGCTGCGAGGTGTATGTTTACCCTGTGTGTTAGGGAACATTCTAAAAATGGTATTCAATAAAACTGATTCAGCGTACAGGAGAGAGAGAGAGAGAGAGAGAGAGAGAGAGAGAGAGAGAGAGAGAAGAGAGAGGTGAGAGAGAGAGAGAGAGAGAGAGAGAGAGAGAAAGATATATATATATATATATATATATATATATATATATATATATATATATATATATAAGCCCATAAAAACGCCAAACCGTAGAAAATGAAGGCTATATTTCAGGGACTTACTGTCTCTCCCCATCAGGCAAATAGTAAATGAGGAAGAGTTACAGAAAAGCAGTATCTATACCAGAAGGTCCATATGTCAGCCATTACGTCACTCCAGTTGACAATTTCTCTTTAATCTTCTTAATCGCTGGTTGGAGGAAGATTTTATCTATAACGTCTGATTCCCAGGCGCCTCCTGAAAGGTTCATTGTATTTCTTTGTTTAATCAAAGCTGATTCCGCCATTTGGCTTTTGAATCAAAATTGCTGCTATAAATTGTACAAGACAAATTGATTGAGAGATGCCATGGTAGCTATAAAAGTGGATGTATGACAGAGAGAATGTAGGTTTTCTGTATATGGTAAATTTGTATTCTGTCGTGTCTCTAATTATTAAAACCTACATCCACTTTTATAGCTATCACGGCATCTCTATTAAAAGCCTTACGAATTTACTCTCCGGAATTTCCTGAAAAAGGAAATTGACACTAATCCGTAAACAGCTGTCATCTTTACAGTACCCTGACCATATAACTGAGAAAGCGATCCACCAAAGCCAACAAAATTTACACTGTCCCCCTCTAAACAAGACCAGAGAGATGCCCAACAATAAAATAAAAATCCCACACCTGGACATGATTAAGACGTTGACACATACACTTGGAAACTCTAATGCTTTTACTTTTACCTACCCAAATACCTTAGCCAAATATCTTATTAACGTCCAACAAAAGTCTGTCCCCAAAGACACAGGAGTTTACGAAATCCCTTATATCGGTTTCACAGGAAAAATCACTCCCTCAGAGATAAATACAGCATAAATGTTCAGTTAAGTATGGACAACAGAGCTCAGCTATTTTTAACCACATAAACCACCATAATCACAGAATAAACCGGAATATGTTTCGTATAATTTACAGCAGCAATTGTCAGTTCAAAAGCCAGATGGTGGAATCAGCTTTGATTAAACAAAGAAATACGATGAACCTTTCAAGAGGCGCCTGGGATTCAGATATTATGGATAAAATCTTCCTCCAACCAGAGATTAAGAAGATTTAATAGAAATTGTCAATTGGAGTGACGTAACGGCTGACCTATGGACCTTCTGGTATAAATACCTCTTTTCTATAACTCTTCCTCATTCACTATTTGCCTGATGAGAGAGACAGTTGTTCTATCAAATATAGCATTTATTTTCTCCATTTTGGCATTTTTATGGGTTCCTTATCTTTGATGGAATTCTGTTTTAACAGAAAATATTTCAGTCATATATATATATATATATATATATATATATATATATATATATATATATATATATATATATATATATATATATATATATATATATATATATAATATAATATAATATATATAAATATATGTGTGTGGGTGTGTGTGTGTGTGTGTATAGTCTCCTCCTCTTTCTTCTTCTTTTTCTACTTCTTCTTCTTCTTCTTCTTCTTCTTCTTCTTCTTGGCTTAATCCCTCTTCGGGGTCACTGTTCATAATATATTGAGCATTTTCCAGGCAATTCTAATAACCACTGAACATCTCATTCCATAATTTGTTTGGGCAGATGTTTTACGGACGGATGCCCATCCTGACTACTTATTCATCAGGTCCTGCGAATACATATACATATATGTACATACATATATATATATTTTATATATATATAATATGTGAATGTATGTATGTATGTATATATATATACATACATATACATATATGTACATACATATATATATGTATATATGTGAATGTATGTATGTGTGTATACATACATACATATACAGGGTGTTTCGAAATTAGAGCTCCCCCCCCCCTCTACAGCATAAACTAAAATTGATATAGACAAAAACAAAAGTAATTCAGAACAGGTATTTATTTAAGTTTCTCTCTGAGTATTTAATATTTTGTGTGGCCTCCATCTGCCTGTACCACAGCCTACATTCTTGAGGGGTATGATTTCAGCAAATTGCAAAAAAGCTGAGACTCAAACTCCATTTCCCTGAGCACTTCGGTCACCTCTCTTCGTAGGTCATCAAGGCTTGGTATACCATCATAGTTCACTGTGCGTGCTTCAATACGATCCTTTAAGATACTACCAATGTTTTCACACACATTAAGGGCAGGGGAGGTACCTGGAAATTCACATGACGAGGAGAAATCGATACCACTGTTTCGAAGCAGCTCCTGTGTCTGAAGAGCCTTGAAACATGGTGCCTTATCATGCAAAAATGTGACTTCTTCAACAGATAACACATTTTCAGGATCTTTGAGGAAAGGAAATACTCCACCAGTAAGCACAGTTTCTCTGAAGTATTCGCCATTCCAAGACTGTCCTTTTTCTTTGATGAGCCACATTAACCATTTGGCTGCTGTGAAACAGAGAAAAATTCCCAAACATTCAGGAAGTTTTACTACTTGGCGATAGTGCAAATCATCGCTGATATCATCCAACTTTGCAGCCCAAATGATGTCATTTTTATGATTTGGCTTCCTGACTGTGTAAATGAAGAATTCACCTGATGCGGCAACATGGAGAAAGTCAGCTTCATCCCAACCTTTAAGAAATGAACCACAAAACCATGTACTGTCTTCTCTCTGTTGCTGAGTGATGTTGGGCTTGTTGATAACATGAAATGGCTTCATACCAGATTTTTTCAACTCACGATATACAACACTATAGCTTCTCTTCTTTCCCCTTTTTGTTTCTAGTTTAAGCGCCAATTTACGTAAAGACTTTCTTGGTCTACCCACTGCCTCAGCTATGATGTCTTTTGACTCCTGAGAAAGGACTTCACGCCTTACAAGATTCTCACTCTTTTCGCGATGACAGTCATATGGATTTTTGTTCCAGTTTCTTTTAACAAAGGATTCATCTCTTTTAATGTATTTAGCTATCCAGGAACGTGAAATGAAGGATGTGCCAGCATCCCTGGCCTCTCTGAAGGTTATAGCCCGGATTCGGTCAATCCATCTGATTTCCTCTGAGTTGTTAGCCATGGCTGTATCTAACTCCGTCACTAAGTCTGAAAGTACAAGAAAAGGAAAATGAAAAATAGCTTAATAGAAACTTAAAATAATGTACTTGGAGATAGGCTATAGCAGAAAACTTCAAAACCTTCCATTTGTTCTGGGAGGGGGGGGGGCTCTAATTTCGAAACACCTGGTATATATATGTATGTATATATAAATATGACTGAATTTTTACAATTATTTTTGTACCACATTTTAAACACATCTTTCAATGCACCACTGGCCCAAAGGCTAACGGACAATATATACATATATATATATATATATATATATATATATATATATATATATATATATATATATATATATATATATATATATATATATATATAATATATATATATATTAGTATATGTATATGTACATACATCTGTATATACACAAACACATATTATGTCACAAGATATAAAACATTAATTACGAATCATAAATTTCATCAAAATTCAGAGAGGTAATCATATTATAGGAATTATCAAAGTCATGAACTTCTATGAAATACTGCACTAAAATAAAACATACCATTTTCCGAATCTAAAGATGTATCGTCCAATGAGCAAACTTCCGGTAATCGATGTCCTTTAGCATATTTCCACAGAAAAGGTAACCGGAAGTTAACGCTGAAATACATATAATGTTTTACTAGATGGATATCGTGAGCTTTTGTATCCAGGTGAAGCAGGTAATACATAAAAGGAAATGCAGTTACAAGAAGGAAAGAAAGTGGCTGTATCTGATGAAGTTACAGCCAGAAAGCAACACACTAAGGTAATGATGTATAGCCTCATCTATCTAAATTAACTTGACTGTACCGGAGGATGAGGTGGGGCGGGGGAGGGAGGGGTGCCTTCTGTCTATTATATGCATACACCTGAAAACCATTAACTGTATCTAACAAGTCTACGCAGTAATTACTTTGAGTGGAAAAAAAATAGTGTGAGCTGCAGAGTGCAGAACTAGGAGCGCAAAATAAATTGAACTATCTCAAGTACATTCAGCCGAGTGTAAAATAACTTAACATATTATAGAGAAGAGATAAACGTATGTTACTACTTTTTGATGTTATAATTGAATTTACATTTGTTCTTTCTATAAAATATTCGATGTGACCCGTAAATCTAGCTACGCAGATAACGAAAACAGAATTGATTGTATTAAGGGTAATCATATTTAAGAAATAAGGATCCCCCTTTCTCACTGAATTTGAATAAGGCGATCTAACACAAGATTCATTCTTTCATGCACTGGTAGTTCTAGTCACAAGAGAGAGAGAGAGAGAGAGAGAGAGAGAGAGAGAGAGAGAGAGAGAGAGAGAGAGTAAAAGGCCCAGTGGCTCCACTTACAGGCGTGAACCATTATGCATATACGGATCCTCTTTATGGATTTTTGCCGGAGATGGCGTCAAAAGATAGATTTGAAACCGTTAGAATCTGCCTTTATCGTCATCCTTCTCCTCACCCCCGTCTTATTCATCCTCCTCCTCCTCCTCCTCCTCCTCCTCCTCCTCCTCCTCCTCCTCCTCCTCCTCCTCCTCCTCCTCCTCCTCCTCCTCCTCCTCCTCAGTTGTGAACCGAAATTCTTGGAAGATACCAACCGTCATCTCCGGTGATATATGTGTTCTGGGGGCTAATGTCCTTTTAAAAAGATTCTTTCTCGAGCGGTGGCGACTGAAGCAAGTTTTAAAGTTATGCTCTCTTTCCGAGTCTTCGTTTCCTGTGTTCCCTCTGCATAGAAGAGGACTAATAATCATCTCGCTTCTTCAAGGTGAAAGGTGGATGCGTAGAGATGGGGACGCATCTTGCGTACTGCTCGACTCAGCAGTTTTGGGAAGACGAGTTTTTATCCTAAAGGGATATCATTCGGAAGAACTTTTCCGATTTTATATATATATATATATATATATATATATATATATATATATATATATATATATATGTGTGTGTGTGTGTGTGTGTGTGTGTGTGTGTGTGTGTGTGTGTGTGCGCGCGCGCGCGCGTGTGTTTATTTGTGTTTATGCATAAGGATGTGGTGACGCCCCCTGTGGCTGAGTGGTGTATCACCCGACCGGCTGATGAAGAGTTAGAGGAATTTATTTCTGGTGATAGAAATTCATTTCTCGCTATAATATGGTTCGGATTCCACAATAAACTGTAGGTCCCGTTGCTAAAGTAACCAATTGGTTCTTAGCCACGTAAAATAAGTCTAATCCTTCGGGCCAGCCCTAGGAGAGCTGTTAATCAGCTCAGTGGTCTGGTAAAACTAAGGTATACTTAACTTTTTAACTTAGCTTACGTCTGATAAACAGATGACCCGCTATGGATCTACCCCCCACCAGTCCACCCAAGGGTTTATGGATACCATCATGTAACAGAGTCAGGACAAGAACGTGGGGTTATCAACCACATCCCTGAAGACCTCCTAAAAAACAGGAAGGTTGTGCCCATTCGGTGGCTCTCATTCTAAAACGGAAAAGAGATATAAGGTAGAGGGCAAGAAAAATATATGTATAGATGTGTGTGTGTGTATATATGTATTACATATATATATGTATATACATATACATATATATAGTCATATATGCATATAATATATATATACATATATAAATATACATTTATATATATAATATAATATATGATATATATATATATTATATATATATATATATATATATATATATATATATATATATTATTATAACTTTCAATCAAATGATACTGTGCTTCTTGCTGAAGATCAAATAGCTTCGGTATGGAAACATCCAACTGTCCCTATACTCAATATTCATAATCTGCTCCTCAACCCATGAAAACTATCTTTTTAATACCCGAAAATTAACTTTAATCTGCAAATTATGTGACGTTGCAACAACGCAGCTTGAAAATTAACGAAGCTGTCAAGTCTGCCAGTTGTTATTTCAATAATAAAACTTTTACACTTAGTAGGTAAATATTGCATCTAATCATTAATCAAGGTTACACTGCAGTGAACAGACCCCTTTGTCCGTCTTACTTCAGCAATGATTGATTTACTTCTTATTTGCTTCATTTTTATTATATTCAATCCTTTTTTTACCCATACCGGTTACACGAATTCTGCGTATTTAAAATAATGGTCTTTTGAACTTGTCATAAGAATGCATAGAGAATATTCATAAAGACAATGAATGCCTTCATTCGGTAGCTGGTGTAATCACTAGCGTGAACTTTCTAAAGTAATTTACTATAATATCGTTAATATTTTCCCGAACTAACTTCTCTCTTAAGATTGACCTTCTCTGTCTACAAATCTGTCAATCATTCTCTCTCTCTCTCTCTCTCTCTCTCTCTCTCTCTCTCTCTCTCTCTCTCTCCACACACATACACACACACAAACACACTCATATGTACATATGTGAATATATATAAATTATATAAATTATATATATATATATATATATATATATATATATATATATATGTATATATTCATATGTTTATATATGTATACAGTATATACAAATGAAATATGTGTGCGCGCGCGTCATAAATTTCTGTCTAAGAAAGAATGATTAAGCATGCAGGAAACTAGATGCGTACTTATGCGACATATTACGTATTATTTTTGGTAAGCTTAAAGAAGATGAACGTTTAAAACCATTATTGGGAATTAAGCTACGTTACCTGTCCTACTGGAGATCTGATATTTAATTAGTCCAAATTTAGAAAACGAGGGCCCTATCATCTTATGATTAATTGCCCATACATTTCCTTGCAACCAAACGCGGCAGATATTCATCATTCTAACCGTATTACAATGGCTGAACAAATTGACTTGTCCTTTCAGTAATCGGATCAGCTGTTTCAGGAATACACCCTTAGGTAAACCACGGAGACGCTCTCGGATGACCAGAAGTGTTTACCGTTCAAGAAGGAGTGAATTTGCAGTGATGTGTGTGTGTTGGCGTCTTGTTTACATAGAATTGTGGGACCCAATTGAGATAACTCGTTGCCAAAGGCTATATACAGAGGTTACCCATTATATGTAACAAATGTTGGGTCTAGCATCGTAAAGCTCTCTACTGTATATTGCAACAGATCTGTTTGGTGGTCAGGGTGTCACTTGGATAATTACATTTCAGGCAATGAATGTCGTTTTTAATTCTTACTGTTATCTTCAAGTTATGTATTTTAAGAATCTTGACTATCAAATCATTAATATCAACTTTATCATCTACTAATTCCTCTCTGTTCTAGTTTACCAATTCCACTAATCATATTCATAATTAATATATGAAATGTACGTGCGCATCAATAAGAGTACAGCTAAAGATGGAAAAGGGGGCGACCACTTGTCAAAATTCTCTAACCACAGCTTGCCTTTTTGACTTGATCATATACTTAATGCTTCTTGTATCTTTGAAGCTGGATAGGACATAATCAAATCTTTATTAGTCATTTACAAAACATATCTTTATTAAAAAGCTAAAAGGTCTTTCAAGTAGTGAGGTAATTAACAGGTAACTGACATTGTGGCTATATGTCAACCAGTGTTAAAATCCATAATCCAGCTGGTCTTATAAGATCAGTTCAGAGATTCCGGTACGAACATGCTAATGGAGAGATGAAAGCTTAATTTATTTTTTCATTAATCACCATGAATACTTTCCTCACCGGCGAATTTCATTAAAATTACAAAGCCTTTGGATAAAGAATGACAAACTGCTCTCCCAGCATGGAATACCTTTAGTATGTCTATTCTGCTCATAAAGCAGATTGATATCTTTAAAGGCCAAAGATGTTACGTCCAGGTGCGTGTGTGTGTGTATATGTATATGTATGTATACATATATATATATATATATATATATATATATATATATATATATATATATATATATATATATGTGTGTATATATATATATATATATATATATATGTGTGTATATATATATATATATATATATATATATATATATATTATATATATATATATATATTTACATACATACATACATACATACATACATATATTTGCGTATGTATATATATATATATATATATATATATATATATACATACATATATATAGATACATATATATCCTTGGAAGACTCTAGGTACATCTCATCAGGGGAGTCATAGGGAAAGGCATCGTACTCAGGTACATTGATTTTGCCAACGTTTCACGACTCATAGTCGCATCCTCAAGGCTACAATAAAGATACAAACGAACTTTACAACCAAGCACTGCATAATCCACTAAAATTACGCATATTTAGTAAAATTTAATGAACATCAGCATGTAGAAAACTTGAAAATAATTTATGAACATCTTAAAACAGGAAATTATACTAAAAATTAAAAATATGTACAAAATTTCTGTAAGATTCTAAAAAAGGAAAATTACATAACACACTAAAAAGGTAAGGCTATTCTGTGCCTTATCCTCGCAAAGGACGGGCAGTGACTGAAAGAATTTCGTAAAAGCAAACAACACACCTTAGGCGATAAACAACTGAACAGAGGAGGATTGTGTATTTAATGATGGATTTATCCTATAATTGTAAAGTTCTTATCATCAATATATGTTTTACATAACTCAGAGTGTTCCTAATATTTGATTGTTCGGGATTTGTTAATATTACTACGACCCGTTCTAAAACTTACGCCCCTGAGAGAAACTATTCTCACTTTGAGTAACCTACACGTACAACCCACATAAGTCCCTTGATCACATCTCGGCCACGTATATTTATAAAGAACATTAGATTTTAGAAGAGGACTAAGGCGGTTTTTCGTTCTGAACAGAGATCCGACACTTGCTAATATTTTCATGTGCTCACTGGAGGAACGTTTATTTGATGATTGCCCCCCTTAGTTTCTTGCCTCAGTTTTATCGTAGATACGTAGATGACACTTTCGCCTTATTTCGGAACAAGTTTAATGCAGAACAATTCTCAGAGTTTGTCAATACCCTACACCCTAATATCAGATTTACACTTGATGAAGAAGAAAATAACAAGCTTCCCTTTCTAGATGTTTCAGTGTCCAGGAATGAACAAGGCTTTTACGTGGGTGTTTTTAGAAAAAAGACTTTTACTGGGTTAAGTATCAACTTTTATAGTTCTTGTTTTTATAATTTTAAACTCAATACTATCTCAACTCTCCCCCACAGGGCCTTCATCCATACCTCGAATTGGTTTACTTTTAATGAGGAAATTAACTCTCTTTCCCAATACCTTAAAAATAACTGCTTCCCAGACAAGCTGTTCTTTAAAACGCTAAGAAAAATGCTAGATGCTAGGTTCGTGGAGGTACCATCGGTTGTGACAGCACCCAAATTAAAAATGTTTGCGAGCTTCCCTTTTTTCATGATGACCTCTTCAGAAAAAAGTTCCGGACAATTATTCAAAAAGAACTCCCAGCGTTGAACCTTAAAATAGTTCGAAAAAAACCATTAACAATCGGACCTCTGTTCAAAACGAAAGACCGCCTTAGTCCTCTTCTAAAATCTACTGTTATTTATAAATATACGCGCCCGAGATATGATCACGGGACTTATGTGGGTTGTGCGAGGAGGTTACTCTAAGTGACAATAGTTTTTCTCAGGGGCGTAAGTTTTAGAACGGGTCGTAGATTAACAAATCCCGAACAATCAAATATTAGGAACCACTCCAAGTTATGTAAAACATATGTAGATGATAAGGGCTTTACAACTATAGGTCAAGTACATAATGAAAATGACCTAGCAATCTTGGAGTCCATTATGATAGAAAAGATAGTTCCTTCGTTAAATACGCAATTCTCCTCTGTTCGGTTGTTTATCTTCTGAGGTGTGTTGTTTGTTTTTAGGAAATTCTTTCAGTCACTGCCCGTCCTTTGCGAGGTAAAGTACAGAATAGCCTTACTTTTTTAGTGTTTTATGTAATTTTACTGTTCTTAGGATCTTACAGATATTTTGTAAATATTTTCAATGTTGAGTATAATTTCCGGTTTTAAGATGTCATTAATTATTTTCAAGTTTTCTACATGCTGATGTTCATTAAATTTTATTAAATATTGCGTAATTTTAGTTGATTATGCAGTGCTTGGTTTTAAAGTTCGCTTGTATCTTTATTGTAGCCTTGAAGATGCGACTATAAGTCGTGAAACGCTGGCAAAATAAATGTAACTATGGCTCCCCTGATATATATATATATATATATATATATATATATATATATATATATATATATATATATATATATATATATATATATATATATGTGTGTGTGTGTGTGTGTGTGTGTGTGTGTGTATGTATATATATTATATCATGTATATAAGTATGTATGTGTGATTACAATCACTCTGACCCGTTATTTATATATATAACCACTGAGAAAAACGAAAAACGGTTATGAATCCTGACCAGTTTCTAGCACACATATTGTAAATTTCTACTACTATGTATCAGTCCCCTGAAAATGGCTTAGCAATAAAAACCGAAAGGAAGTCAGGATGTAAAACCGTTTTTTTTTCCGAGTGGTTGTTACATATAACACACACACACACACACACACACACACACACACACACACACACACACATATATATATATATGTGTGTGTGTGTGTGTGTGTGTGTGTGTGTGTGTACATATAATTTGACTTTTCAATAAAACTTTAAAAGCCAGACCTGTTCTTTGATAAAGCCGCGGGCAGCGGTATCTAGGAAAAAGCCAGCAGGAACCTTCAGACAAAGAGCCAGCCGCCCCCCTACCGGTGAGAGTGGAAAACAAATCAGCGTTACAGTTGGCAGGCGGAGTGGTCGTGTCACCCTTTGTTCTACTGCGGGCGGTTAATTTTTTGTTGTCTCTCGGCTTCCCTTCTGGGTTGCGTCAAACCGTGATCAACAAAAGAACAGAGATGGAAGTAGAACTTTCATTTCGCCTTCCTTTTTACTCCTTTCAAGGCTATTTCCTAAAGGTAAAAGGACCTCCAGAGAGAAGTCTGCCTCGCGCCTATTAGAAAAATAAAAAGAAGACTATTGCACTCAAGTTAGAGGTAAGATGGCCCATACATAATATGGTTATCTTAAGCATTCGCAGCTTCCTTCACTACCAAATAAAGTGCATGCCACATGGCAACAAATACTGATAATACTTGGAATGAAGTTCGAACCTAAACACGAGTGGGCACAGATGATAAAAAAAACGACAGTAGACAGTAAAAGGCAGTAAATAGTACCGTAATATTCTTGTAGCTGCTAAAGCATGAATATGCCTCCTTACAATAAATTTCCACACAGTTATAAATTTCATACCGGTACAGAAAGTTTATCACAGTATGCCCATTGCCTTGAACATACTGTTACACACTCCTCCACCTTTTACTAACTTTAGTGTATGCCTAAGTGTAACTAACCTACTGCTTAAGAACCAATTACCCAACTTTTTCAAATAAGGAAAGTCTGTTTCCGTCATTTCCTTATAAAAAATACTTAGTTTAGTCAACTGTAAGTATTTCGGTATCATTGCTCTTTTAAAGCCGGCTGTTAATTCTGAGTATTTTCTAACTGGTTATTGGCAATGCGGGGGAGACATATGCAGTTCTGGTTATTTTTTGAATAACCTGAACCATATGTGTCTCCCCGCATTGCCGATAACCCGTTAGAAAATACTTGGAGTTAACGGCCGGATTCATTACTTATTGGTTTACAGGGGGGAAAATCAGCTGGAAAAAAGGTTTTTGAGGTTATGAAAAAATAAAATTTATGGGTTTACACGAGATAAAGAATTTGAGAAGAAAGTGGTTCATGTTATTCTTAAAACAAACCGCGAATATTTGTTGGTTTACGAAAGGGTAGATTGAAAAGAAAAGTCGTTCAGGCGATGCGTAAAATAAAAGGCGACTATTTGTGGGTGGTAGACTGAAAAGAAACTGGTTCAGGTTATGCGTAAAATAAGATGACAGTTTGTAGGTTTATAAGGGAGGTAGACTGAAAAATGGGGGTTCAGGCTAAGCGTAAAAAAAAAAAAACTATTTATGGGTTTTAAAATGGGATAGACCGAAAAAAAGTGTTTCAGGTTATATATGTAAAATAAAAGGCGATTATTTGTGGGTTTACAAAGATGTAAACGGAAAAGAAAGTGGTTCAGATCTAAGTAAAATAAAAGGCGACTCTTTGGGTTTAAAGGTGGTAGTCTGAAAAGAAAGTGGCCCAGGTTATGCGTAAAATAAAAGACGACTATTTGTGGGCTTAAAATAGGGTAGACTGAAAAAAAAGTGGTTCAGGTTATACATTTAAAATAAAAGGCGACTTTTTTGTGGGTTTACAAAGGGATAGACGGAAAAATAAAAAATGGCTCAGGTTATGAATACAATAAAACTCGCTTACTTACGGTTTCCAATAACCAACTCAGGAAGTACTGTAAAAAAAAAAAAGGGATGAACGTGTACATTTAGCGTAAAGAAGAAGAAACACCACTCACTTTCTTCTCTGATCGCTAGTGGACAGAGGTCATAAAACCAAACATAAACCTGAACGTTAAATCTACGAAAACTATCACCTACTCTGCCGCTGATCCCATTAGACTCCAAACATTTCTTTTTTGCTCTCTCTCTCTCTCTCTCTCTCTCTCTCTCTCTCTCTCTCTCTCTCTCTCTCTCTGTCGTAAATACCCTTTCTCCGATTGGGGGTTCAATAATGGAACCTCTCCATTAGCTTCCTTCCGTTTTCTTTCCTCCATTCATTTTGTTTCTAGGGAAATGATTAATGGATAATAGCACCTTGGAAAGGTTATTGAAAAAGAATTATTCGTCTCGATAATAAATAATCTTGGCAGGATATGATGAAGTGAGCAATTGTTTTTTTTTTTATTACTCTCTACGATTCTTTGTGGCTCTTTCCATTGTTTTTTACAGATAAATGTATGATTTTTATCGCCAAATCAACTACCACATACATCACTTCATCCCTTCCTGCTTATTGTAAGTTTCCTTTACTCGATTTTAATTTTTGTAAACCGTACTTCACTGAAACAAAATACAATTACTGCATTTATGAGTGTAAAAGATACACATACGAACACACGTACACGTTATATATATATATATATATATATATATATATATATATATATATATATATATATATATGTGTGTGTGTGTGTGTGTGTGTGTGTGTGTGTGTGTGTACGTATGCAAATATATATAAACACAATGTATATCAGAGCAAATTCAACACTAATAACTTTGTGGAATAATTTTTTTAATTTTATATAGCTTTCTGTTAGTGTTGTTTGCTGCAGGGCGGTAAAAAGCCATTTTTATTTATTATTTCATTTTCCATTATTCTCTTTCACTCGCATGTCTTCCTAGTTCTTATTTCTGCTTACAATATGTTATTCCCCAGTGAATAACAAACTGTATACTGTAATACTGTATGAAAAAATAGGAATAACAAGGAAGTACCGGTAAAAGAGAATAATGCATAATGAAATAAGTAAAAATTATTTTTTACTACCGGTAGCGGACAACAACACAAAGAGACAGCTACAAAAAATCTAAAATTTTTGCCACAAAATTGTTAGTCGTAAATTTGCTCTGATATTTAACCATAACTGAATACAAGATAAACTACGTCCTAAAAGTATATATCTGTGTATGTATGTATAGATATATGTGTCT
>JANJGK010000027.1:18625670-18638170 GCA_039081455.1 Macrobrachium rosenbergii | reverse complement strand
CCTTTCAGCATTGTAATAAACATTATATTTCTGTCCCTTCTTTACTAACATTTCATCTGACAAAATTTTTTCCTAGCCATTCTCAAAAGACAGTAGCATAGTTCTGCACAGTTTCCTTATGAAATTAATATTTCCAATGATCAAAATCTTTTTAGGAGATACTTCCCTTAGGCTCTCTGCATTATAACTACATTACATTTATCAACTACACAGTCTCTCTCTTCCAGCTATCTTTGGTTTAAAATTTTGCAGCATAATCACCCTTTCTTATACTCTCAACCAAAATTACCCAGCACAACTACCCTTTCTCAGACTTCCAACCCAGCAGAGGAGAGATACAATACTCTCCTATAATCGATCTCTTTCTCTATTATCCTACCTATTCCTGAATTATATGTAAATGTCATCAAACCTTTTTCTCCTGCCATTTTTTGCGTTAACTCACCTCAAGACATGCATCTTTAATGCAACCCAGATATTATCAGCCATCTTTGTCTTGTGCTGTTATGAGAAATCTCCCCTATTACGTTGGTCTCCGAATATATATATATATATATATATATATATATATATATATATATATATATATATATATATATATATATATATATATATATATATATATATATATATGTGTGTGTGTGTGTGTGTGTGTGTATGTATGTATGTGTTTCCCTTTCCTTCGTGGATTTTATCTTTATATATATATATATATATATATATATATATATATATATATATATATATATATATATATATATATATATATATATATATATATTGTCAAGGATATACATCCCTTCCTCCTGTAAATTTCAGTGCATTATTTAATTTTGAAATAATCTGCTATTCATTTGACTGTCGAGCCGGGGAAATTGGCGGGCGCAGTAGAAGCAAGCGTATTTTGAAACAGAGAACAGCCGTTAAAGCCAGTTTTCACCAACGTAGGAATCACCTCCCCCACTCACCTGATTTGGAGTAAACAATGTAGATCCCCTTTTCACCCCCATCACGTGATGTGGGAGTAGTTAGGTATTGCGAGCTTAAGGGACATGGTGGGGCTTAACCTCTAAGTACTTAATCTTAAGGATTCTTTCCCTCCACTCTTTTTGCTGGCGGTATGACTTTTGCAGGTCGGGGTAGGCCTAAATTTCGACAAACAAACCCCAAGCCCAAGCGCAGAGAAACCCCAAGCCCAAGCGCAGTCTCAGAGATGGGGTCAGAGGCCTCCGATATCCAGTCAGGGATGCACGTCTGCGTTCCTTCCGCTCTACGCTGGGTGAAAACTACCTTCGACGAACGGCCGAATCGATTGTGTTTTGGCGCCAACAACTGTAGATCAGGTTCGTGAATCACAATTAGTCAGTAGCCAGCCCTTTCCCTCCCCTCTGAAATCCCTTGATTTTTCCATTCCTTTAAACTTCAATTCCTTTCTCCACAAAAGCCTTTCCCTTTGTTAAGTCATCCTGCTTCGGCAGCCCGTAACTTGCCCCATAACTTGCCTTGAAATCAATGTAATGATCCCGTGATAATCATCAATTATCCCTCCCCCAGTGCAATTTAAGGGCTATTTAGGTTAAGCAATACCAGTGTTAATTTTCTCTTTGTGCGAGTGCGATCACATGTTCATTGTTAGAGCCCACGCAGCTACGATTCCCAGATTGTGCCTACGTGATTTCATTATAATTATCTGCTGGGCTACGGAGTGGTTAATATTTAAGTGTAGAGTATCCCCATTTATAAGGGGGATTCCATTCCCTTCAGTGTGTCTCTGTGGTTAATCTGGGACGTCTCTTTCAGTATTTCGTCTGCCACCCAAAAATCCTGAAAATTCCTGGTCGCAGTCAGTACCAAATCCGTTGTGGCCCGAAAATGTTCATATGAATTATTCTCCCATCCTGGAGTTCCATCATTTGCATTATCTGAGACTATTTCGTGTAATCAGGGCAAGACTAAATGTTATTATCATTGGACTGATTGTATTGCACATTGGCCCCATTATTAATCAACTTGCTTGTTGCCAATCATTGCATTATTGTTCCAAGTGTCCTATTAATGAGTCTGCCCCTTAGTTATCCTGTTGTTTTGTTGTCTCATTGTTTACTTCCTAAAGTCTCTGTAAATAAACCCCTGTAAATTTGTAAAAGAATTCTAATTCCCAAATGGCGACCTTCCTCATTCAACTGTAAATCCAGGAAAATCTAAGGTAAGTTTTCAAATAACTTTTCCTTTTGCTCATAAGCTGGGCTTTCTTGGTTTTATGGCAGCATCAATATAAACTCTGCTTCAATTTCTCACTCACCAAGACACCCCAGTTTATGACAATATATATATATATATATATATATATATATATATATATATATATATATATATATATATATATATATATATATATTTATATATATATATATAATATAATATATATATATATATATATATATATATATATGTATATATATGTATAATGATTGTCCATGTCTAGGTGACTAGATCTATCATGTAAGATACCAAATTGAAAAATAACCTGGCTTTGTATCTGTTACTGTGTTGTGAAAAAACATGAAAAGCAGATATGAAATCAAAATTATTTTAAATTTAGAAGATATACAACTACCGTAATAGGCATAGTATTGCATGAATAAATGCAATCTCAGCACGACATATATCTACTGTGGAAAAAATTATTTTATATTTGAATCGTCACTTTCAATTTTCAAATAATTTCTGTGATCTTGTTCAGTATTCCTCTGTTGAAAGGGATCCATTCATATGCAGTAAGCTTAGTCAGTTGGACCTGTCTAACAAGTGGGAGCGATAAGCCGGGTATTACTATGAGCCTTATCCCTAGAATTTTGTCCTAATACAATATTAACCTCCAAAAGCAGTATAACAACAGTATTCCCATCGGGAATCGAACACGCAACCCCTGGATTAGAAGGCCGGCGTGCTTTCCTTTGCGTCATGGAGACAGTGCAATGAAGGATGGACAGTAAAATGAAGGATAACTTTATCCACTCTTCCTTGAGGACAGTGGTAGGAAAATGGTTGAAGGTATTTACATTCAGCAGACATTCATGCTCACAGCATTCCGGAACTGCCATCAATTATCATCAGCAATTAAGATGCCGCAGGCAAACACTGCATAGTTCCAGAAACCGTCCATTTCCTTAATTCAAAAACTGTGGGAGGGAATTCTTAACACCATAAAGAATGTTGATTGCTGTAAAGTTCAGAGTCCGCAATGCTATCCTAAACAACAACTCTCATGTTATTCATGTGCAAACACTCATTGTAGCTTTGTTCTAACCATTCACTGAGTTGAAATTTTATTTGATAAATTTCTCTTTCACATGAAATTAAACGTCCTTCTCAGGCATTTTTTCCTTTTCGTTTTGTTGTATATATGCCTTGTTTTATGACCATACCACTAATAAGTTCATTAATCTTTAATTATTTCATAAGAATGAGTGAGTCATTGAAGTGGTTTTCACCTTGGAGTCAGTGAATTATTAAAATAATGCGTGCGTTTTCTTGAACACCTCTTAGGATCTTACGAACATTACACAATACACACACACACACACACGCGCGCGCGCACGCACACACACATGAATATATATATATATATATATATATATATATATATATATATATATATATATATATATATATTGTTCAGTTATAAAAAATATCTCAAGAAAAACATTATAGTTAAACTTTGGTGCATAATTATCAATATTCATTATTAGAAAGGCAAATTAACATCAACTTTACAAAAAATAAAACTAAGCTATGCCAAATCTCCCGAATGATAAGTAAATCAAGAATAATTATCAAAATCTTGCCGAACAAACTGAGAATAACAAGGTCCCTTTAAACTTTCAGGGAGTTTTCAATTCCCATACTAAGCTTCAGCGATTTTAATTTCATCAAATTATGATTTTAATTAATTTTCTGGACGTTGGTTCCCCTATGATAATACATAGAAAAGCTTTTCTTCAAACTAATTAAAAATCGTAATCCATTCGACTTGTTCTAAATCCTTGTTTATCGTTTCTTCTTCCCTGTGTAAAATATATGCTCATCTTCTACTCCCTTCACCATTGTTTATTTGACAGTATAGAGTGGTAAATAATTAAGACACGAAGGAAGTGTAAAACCAAGGATATACAGCAACTTATATATACAACAAAGAGAATTTCACCTTTAATACAAATATATATATATATATATATATCTATATATATCTATATATATATATATATATATATATATATATAATACATATATATATATATATATATATATATATATATATATATATAATATAATGTATATATATATTTACGTATAACTGAATCACGAAAATATGAAACGTAGTTAATATATAAATAAAGATAAAATCCATGAAGGAAAGGGGAACACTGGAGTGCTGTGAGGCCTTTCGACTCTGTCGTCCTTTACTTAGCAGACTGAAGAAATATATATAAAAGTAAGTTTACAAAGAAAACTCATATAAATGACAGATGGGGATTGCAAAGGAAAAATATGTACCTGGAATCTAACACAATTGAAGAATTAGTAGAACTGCCAAAACAGGGATAAATATTTAAGAGGTTTTACAAAGGATTAGGATCAACCGTTCAGAAGCAGGGACAGGACAATTAAAAGATTATACAAGGGGGTGACTGACCACCAAAAAATATTAGTACAAAATAATTCTTTTTTTTTATAAACAATAATTTTTGCAAGATGAACATTTCTACAGATAAAAAATTATATTAAACATACGAATACATAGAAAATATATATAAAAGGTAACTAATTTGTAATTAATTCAGTGATTTTATCTTTTAGGTCATTCTTGAACATTCTTCTAATACAGGGGTCCAAATAATGCATGCCAGGTCTAAAGTTAAAATTACAGTTGGAAGTAAGCTGGATTATAGCGGCCTCCAAAAGATTTCTTGAAGAGAAATCTTTCGATCTGGCAATCACTGAACGTTCAGTCCAATTTATCCTGTGAGAGTTTTCACTTAAATGAATGAATTTAGCATTGGATGCTTGTCCAGTTTTGACTGAATACTTATGTTGCTTAATACGTACATCTAAATCTTTGCTAGATTGGCCAATATAAAAAACTTTAGATGTACGTATTAAGCAACATAAGTATTCAATCAAAACTGGACAAACATTCAATGCTATATTCATTTATTTAAGTGAAAACTCTCACAGGATAAATTGGACTGAACGTTCAGTGATTGCCAGATCGAAAGATTTCTCTTCAAGAAATCTTTTGGAGGCCGCTATAATCCAGCTTACTTCCTACTGTAATTTTCAACTTGGCCCTGTCATGTATTATTTGAACCCCTGTATTAGAAGAATGTTCAGGAATGACCTAAAAGATAAAATCACTGACTTAATTACAAATTAGTTACCTTATATATATTTCTATGTATTCGTATGTTTAATATAATTTTTTATTTATAGAAATGTTCATCTTGCAAAAATTGTTATAGCTGACAAAAAAGAGAATTATTTTGCACTAATATTTTTTGGTGGTCAGTCACCCCCCTTGTATAATCTTTTAATTGTCCTGTCCCTGCTTCTGAACGGTTGATCCCAATCCTTTGTAAAACCTCTTAAATATTTAACCCTGTTTTGGCAGTTCTACTAATTCTTCAATTGTGTTGGATTCCAGGTACATATTTTTCCTTTGTAATCCCCATCTGTCATTTATATGAGTTTTCTTTGTAAATTTACTTTTATATTTCTTCAGTCTGCTAAGTAAAGGACGACAGAGTCGAAAGGCCTCATAGCACTCCAGTGTTTCCCTTTCCTTCGTGGATTATATATATATATATATATATATATATATATATATATATATATATATATGTATATGCGTGTTTTATATATATACAGTATACATACATATATATATATATATATATATATATATATATATATATATATATATATATATATATATATATATATATATGACAACAGGGTATTTGTTTTCACGTAGGATTGATCGTACTGAAGGCAAGACAGTTGCCACTGACATTTTCACCTTTTAACTACTTGGCTGAGGATAAACTCCATTCGCAAAGATATTCAAAAACATTATTCAGTCCACATACCTTCACTGAATGGAATGGAATGGAGTGGAATATGGAATTTATACCAAAGGCCAAGCGCTGGGACCTATGAGGTCATTCAGCGCTGAAATACATTCACCGAAGGCTTATCACCACCGAATTTCCCTTCACTTACTACAGCTCTCAGATTATCAGGCTCTCCAATTCCAATACCTCCTCCACTTCATCTACCCACTACTTCTCTCCTCCTTCACATAAATGAGAATTATTCAGTAAAATCTCATTATAGATTTCAATTTTACCTTCCATAATATTCCATTTCGACCAATTTTCTTACCCAACAACTTTGCACCTATATCTTCTATTCTTTTTTATTAGAGAGAGAGAGAGAGAGAGAGAGAGAGAGAGAGAGAGAGAGAGAGAGAGAGAGAGAGAGAGAGAGAGAGAGAGAGAGAGATTAATCTTAGTAGTAGCACTAGATAGCTGCTGTACAAAAAAAATGTCTCTCGTAGGATTTTAGAATCCCATCTTTTGGATCATCGCCGAGTCTTCTTAAGGAACTGTCTTTTGTTCCTACTAAGGGAAAAAACAGAAATTAGTTTGACCTTTATCCTTCGATCTTTATTAATACCTACGAATTACAGAGATGAGTCTTCCAGTAGCTTTGTTGCCACAGCTTACGTTGCCTCCGGCTTCCAATACGATAAATTCCAGAAGGGAGATGAAGAAGAAGGTGATAAAGACTGGGAGAGGAATGAAAAGGAGACGGAGGAAAAGAAGCATAAGAGAGGATTGGAGGCGGAAAAGACTATCAGAAAGGGGAGGGGAACAAAAAGATAGACGGTGAGATTAGAAAGAAAAAAAAAAAGAGAGACAAAATTTTAAAGAAAGAACCTCATCCAAGGACGTTTGTTTACTATTCCACCCCTCCCTATCCGGCGCCCCCCGACCCCCACAACCCACTGCTGCTTCCTTGTGACGGCTCTGGAAAGAAGAAGAAGAAGAAGAAGAAGAAGAAGAAGAAGAAGAAGAAGAAGAAGAAGAAGAAGAAGAAGCGGGAAGAGTCGGACCAAGAGCGTTTCTTTTTCATAAGATAGTCCATTAAGTCTGTAAATTGGGTCGGAATTGGCCCCTTTCCCTTGCGGTTCGAGGAGCAAAGAAAAAACTATTATTTTAGTGAACTGGGGAATCTAGGATACAGTTAAAATTGTCTGACATCGTTTTGGGAGGATTCGCCGACGCATGAAGCGTAGGATTAAATCCGGCATTGCGTGATGGCACTCCTTTGAATAATCTCTCTTAATAACTGGGATTTCCGAGGCGGATTTATAACAGGTTTGGTTATGGGGTCTTTTCATGAAGTTAATGCTTTCATCCCATACGGTCATGTATTCTTTTCCTTTGATTTACTGCTTCATATATGAAGCAAATGTGATCCACATACTGGAAACAAAAATAAAAGGGATGTTAATACTTGGCCATTCCAAATTAGATTATTTTTCGGTCCGTCCGATAACCCGAAAAGGTACACAAAGCTGTTTATCACATAATTAGATAGCCATGAGTCACATAACAAATAAAACATATGAAACCAATAATAGATAATTATAATATAATAACATCAGATTATATTATCAATATAATAAAAGGTATTATACACAACTAAAACACCAATATGCTAATCACCACCTGAACTGTATTCTTTTTTATATTTTACAGTAACCAGAAAGGAATTTCTACCCAAATTATGATGCTGAAAAGCGAATCCTCTACAAATAAATGAAATTCGAAGCGATGTAACAAAATAAATTAATCTTACATCGTATAATATGCGTCATAAAAAAAAGATTACTCAATGTAAAAATAAGCGACGAGTGTAAGTGCCATTTTAAATCAAACCCAGTGTCCGTGAAATGCATTGTAGCATGTTTAAAGAAAAAACTATGAGACAAGCCTGGGTAAATGCGCCTTGGCATTGTTCAGTATAAGACCCTTTGTCTTGAATGCCCTGAATCTACTTATTCTACTTGTGTATACACATAGCAAAGAACTCCGTTTGTCAATGCTGCCGGTCAAAGTAAGTACTGATGAAAATGCCATTGCACTTGTGAAACATTATCTTCTACTCTTTACAGTCCTGATGAAAATACCATTGCATTGGTGAAACATTATCTTGTACTCTTTAGAGTAAAGTTTGGAGACAGACAAACAAAGCGAGAGAGAGAGAGAGAGAGAGAGAGAAAGAGAGAGAGAGAGAGAGAGAGAGAGAGTATTGTTTTTCATAGCAAATGTAGAATTGAGACTAGTATTTCTAAGTAAAGTTTCCTTTTAAAAAATGTGATGAAATATTATATCTTTGATTTCTCATGTAAAAAAGGTCACTTTGGAACTTTATAACAAGAAAACATATACATATATTTTATTACGTTTAATATAACATCCCGTTTCTTTTCAATAAAACTATCATTAAAAAACGCATTCACAGTTCCCTTGACATATCGAGACCACATTTTATGTGAGTACACGTTCGTCTTGTATTGTCACCACCATTTTGACACGAGGAAGCGGTTATATTTCTTGAGGATATTCTGGACGGATGCCAGCCGTCTCTCTCTCTCTCTCTCTCTCTCTCTCTCTCTCTCTCTCTCTCTCTCTCTCTCTCTCTCTCTCTCTCTCTCGTTATCTTTACACCCTTATTCACTCTTCTGTCTTGCTTTTCTGCCTGACCTGCTTGCTTAATAACCTTTCTAATTAGAAACGCTTTTGTTCTCTACTTAACATCATTTTCCGTTCTCTCTCTCTCTCTCTCTCTCTCTCTCTCTCTCTCTCTCTCTCTCTCTCTCTCTCTCTCTCTCGATCAATATTAACTTTCCGAAAACTGAACACTCGAAGTGGAGCCCTTTCACATTCTAAAACTAGCTATCAATTCTCCAGTGCCCAATTTGCGCTTATACCTCTAGTTCTGGTCTTAGTATTACCCAAAATTTCCTGGACCATCAAAACTTTTCTGCAAGGCCAGCAATCCTAGGCTCAGCTTGGTCAACGAGAACAAAAAATAATGTATTTTTAAGAGCTCTTAGCTATTTTTAGGCAATAGTAGTTTTCTAACGGATGGTGCCATTTTAGGGAAGACAAAGATGACCCGACAGGTGGCCAACGTTACCTCCGAAAAGGAGGTTAGATTTTTTATTCGGTTTGTTTGCTCTTTATCTGTTGATTGGAGTGTTTGTTAGCAGGACTACCCAAAAAGCGGAGTGTCTATTTTTAAGAAAATTTGATCAAAGGTGAGAATAGAATAGAATATCAAATTTAGGCCAAAGACTGAGCGCTTGGAACTGTGAGATCATTCAGCGCTGAAAGGGAAATTGGAAGTAAGAAGGTGTTGAAGGTGTAACAGGAGGAAAACCTCGCATTTGCACTGTGAAACAACTATTAGGAGAGGGCAGAAAGTAAGGTGGAAGAAAGAAAATATGAATCGAGGTACAGTAAAAGGAGTGAAAAGGGTAGCAGCCCGAGCCCGAAGGGACGTTGCAAAGCCCCGTCACTAGAATGAAGTGATCACATTCTGGGAAAGGTTTGGATATGGATTAACAACTGCTTCTCATGAGGGGCGAAGCAACTGCTCAAATTCCTCGGCCTTCAAGGAGGTCTGAGGTTGCCAAACGGCTCTGTTCTGATTTGAAAACGAAATCTGTAAACAAATGATATACTTGTCAACAACAACTTTCACCTGAAAATATTTTTTACATGAACACATTTGTACCTGAATATCATTCGAAATGAACGTGTTATCTTTTATGTTATTTTGTTTTCTTTTCTTCTGACTGCTGAGTTTACTGACGATTGTTTATCGGATTTTTGCAACACAAAATACGGTAATTATTTAACATGCTGTAGTGTTGTTTTCGAATAAATAAAATTAATTTTGGTAATAAATAGCTTTTTGTTTCTGACCCCAGCTCAGAGCTCACGTTTTCAGTCAATTATCTTCATAGGGATTCCTACCATAACACTCTTTTTATCACTTTAACTATAATTTTTTTAATTACTGATAATTTCCTGGCATTAGCAGAAGACACAGCGTCTCTATAAATTACCACCCATATAATCACTTTATTATTATTATTATTATTATTATTATTATTATTATTATTATTATTATTATTATTATTATTATTATTTTCCAAATGCAAGATTATTGATATTTTACTGGTATCAGCAGAAGATACAGCGTCTCTAAATTACCACCTACAAAATCACATTATTATTATTATTATTATTATTATTATTATTATTATTATTATTATTATTATTATTATTATCCAAATGCAAGACAACCACAATTATTATTCCCACAATGTACCGTATGATGCACGGTAGCATAAAAAATTAAAAGAGAATAAACAAACCCAGTATAACTCCAACATGGCGCCCTTCGAAATAGCAAGAAATACAAAAAAAGAAAATAAAACCAAGAAAGAAGGCAAACCCACAAACGGACACCAAGAAAAACGGCAAACCCACAAACGAACACTGAGAAAAAGGCAAACCCACAAACGAACACCAAGAAAAACGGTAAACCCATACGCGAACACTAAGAAAAACGGCAAACCCACAAACGAACACTGAGAAAAAGGCAAACCCACAAACGAACACCAAGAAAAACGGTAAACCCATAAACGAACACTAAGAAAAACGGCAAACCCACAAACGAACACTGAGAAAAAGGCAAACCCACAAACGAACACCAAGAAAAACGGTAAACGCACAAAAGAACACCAAGAAAAAAGGCATACCCACAAACGAACACTAAGAAAAACGGCAAACCCACAAACGAACACTAAGAAAAACGGCAAACCCATAAACGAACACTAAGAAAAACGGCAAACCCACAAACGAACACCAAGAAAAAGGCAAACCCACAAACGAACACCAAGAAAAAAGGCAACCCCACAAGCGAACAAGAGAAAGGAACACCCGCGCCAACAAAACAATATCTGCATCTGAGAGGATCTGATAATACGTCGACTGCTCCGTCAAAACAAAATGTTTGCTCCAGTGGACACGCCACAGTATCTTTAAAATATCGCTGGCGGAGGAAATTTTGCCAAAATGATGGAATGTTTTGAGCCACTGGAGATCTTCAGTCTTCCGCACTGTCCGTTCCCTCAGATGGTTACTTAGAAGCTATATGTAGGGTCAGTTTGTAGTTGTACTCTTTTCACGGTCTTTATAAAATATTTGATATATGAATAAATGAATAATAATTGTGTATATATATATAATATATATGTATATAAAATAATAATAATAATAATAATAATAATAATAATAATAATAATAATAATAATAATAATAATAATAATAATAATAATAATAATAATAACAAAAATAATAATAATAATGTGATTATATAAGTGTTAATTCACAGAGACGCTGTGTCTTCTGCTAATGCCAGTAAAAGTAAATACATTAGATCGTTTGATGGAGATTTGTTTACTTTTTTATACTTATTTACTTATACATATGTATATATATAAGTATAAAAAAATAAACAAATCTCCACCAAACGATCTCATGTATTTACTTTATACGCACTTTATGGTACCGTGAAAGCGTGGAAAAGTAAAAAAAAAAACAATATGCTTGGTTCAGCTTCAAATTAAAGTAATTTCTTCTTATTTCGATTTACTGACATTTACGATACGTTATATATATATATATATATATATATATATATATATATATATATATATATATATATATATATATACGTATGTTTGATTTTAAATCACGAAAAATTAAAAAGTGATGATTATACGAACAAAGTTACAGCCACGAAGGAAAATTGATACACTGGATATGCTAAGTGCTTTCGTCTTATTATCGAGACATGGTCACAGGAATTAAAGATATACAGAGACAAGGGCCTATATATACTGTATGGTGGGTATAAGTCCTAAAGGAATACAAAAAGGTTGGGAGGTCACAGAATGGTCAACAGATTAACATCGAAACTTACTTATTGGTAATCCTACTCATATCTTTCAATTCCTTCTGGAACACGTTTTATTTCAGGGTCAAAAGAAAATAATCCTTGACTTACAATAAAATTACTCTGCCAAGTCAACTGAATCAAAACAGATTCTAACACATAATATTATATATAAATATATATATAATATATATATATATATATATATATATATATATATATATATATATATATATATGTGATATATGTATATATATTTGTACATGTATACATACATTCAAAATATATATATATATATATATATATATATATATATATATATATATATATATATATATATATCCCTCTGTCATTTTTCGTAAAGAGTGCCTACCTGTGTATGCAACGCGGCATTTTTA
>JANJGK010000027.1:18587521-18625570 GCA_039081455.1 Macrobrachium rosenbergii | reverse complement strand
ACAAAAAATCAGTAAGGTCATCTTGCGTATACATTTTTAAGCCTATATATATATATATATATATATATATATATATATATATATATATATAATTTATATATATATATATATATATATATATATATATATATACATATGTATGTTTGCACATATATAATTATATATATACACACACACGTATGTATATATATATATATATATATATATATATATATAATATATATATATATATATATAGATATATATATATATATATATATATATATATATATATATATATATATTTATACTCAGGCAAGTTAGGGCACCTGGAACCACGGAGATTTATATATATATATATATATATATATATATATATATATATATATATATATATATGTGTGTGTGTGTGTGTGTGTGTGTGTGTATATATACCAATTATATATGCATTTTCTCCTTTAGGACTTTGGGATGAAGTTGGTAGCTCCATGGCCTTCTCTACACAAGCTGTGATCTGCCACCCCTGTCGACTAGCAACAAGGTGCTTATTTCAATTGGGAGGGAGAAAAAAATATAAATATGTATATGAATGTGACTGTCACTAATTCTGTACATGGCATTTCTATACTTATGAATGTTAAGCCATGGATAAACACATTATTATTTAAAAATTCATTAAGCTTTATTGAAAATTTTTTTACATACTCATCATATGTAACTCCCAATGGGTGCAAATTATTCCAAGGTGCCTATGTAATATATACAGTATATATATATATATATATATATATATATATATATATATATATATATATATATATATATATATATATATGTATATATATATATATATATATGTATATATGTATATATGTATATATATATATATATATATATATATATATATATATATATATATATATAGACATACATACATACATGCAGACACAAGAGGACGTTTCCCTTTTAATCTCTGAGCCGATCTCTCTAAAAGTTGATAATTCTGACATGGTCTTGTAATGGAAATGAAAGCCATGACCTCATCAAATTCCGATCACAGGTTCTTGTGACATCCTATTAATACTCCCAGAAACATAATATAAAAATCTGTGGCTCTTGAGAGCTTTGTAGCTGTTTCCCTATTTGAGTGGCTTTGTAAGCTGTATGCTTTCTACTACAAAGTTTTGTATATAAGGAAGCAAATATGAAGAGCAAGGCCATTTCATAAATATTTACAAACATTAACAATGGCCGACTATAAATTCCCCTTCATCTTACTGTCATTAATAACTTCTCTTTCTCCTTCTCTGTGTGAATAGCCGAAGACTGCGAGAAAAAAAGCCAGCTAGCATACGGGAAAAAGGCCACATTAATCAACGAGATGGGGGCGCTTTTCCATCGATCTTGTGTGACTACCATTGAAGCCGGGGCATTTCCTTGTTTTCTTTTGATGGCCTAAAATAACAATGTGAAGGATTAAGGAAACCACTCCACTCCTAATCCCTTGTACGAACTCCCTCTCCTGCTGCTGTCATCTGTATTCAGAAGGACAATGTGCGCGTGCTAACGAGAGTGAAGAGAACCAGCGATGATTTCCACCTCCGTTTCCGTTGCAAGAAAAACTATGCTTATTGAAAAGAGAAATCTTTCATTCACACCCACCCTGTTCAACCGAGAGGGTACGCAGGAGCGTGAATGGAAGGGAACGAACTTTTTCTAATGTAAATGTCAGGCAAAAGACTTTAGTCTTTCTTTTACATGACCAGGCTGATGGGGGGGGTGGGGGGGTAAATAAAAAGCGTCTGGCTTACTTCAGAGCTGGAGGAAAAAATCCTCTTAAAAAGAAACGACAGCGTCAAGTGTCAGGAATAACTAAAACAAGAAGTCAATCCAAAATGTTTTCAGCAACTTTTTTTTTCAGGAAGAATGGGCCATTTATATCAACAGCGCACCGGGTTCACATTGAACAAAACCCATAAAATACTTTTAGAATTACAATTGACATAAGTTTACTACAGAAATGATTTCGTCTTTGATTCATAATGAAGAATTATAGTAAAGTGCCCGTGAGCAAAATTTTAGCGAAGTTATGTCATGAATAATGACATTAACGACAAAGAAAACCATTCTTCATTCCGGTTTGGTTACGAAGTACTATGAAATTCTAATCTATAAATGAACCAATTTTCTCCCGTCTTTACCCTGCAACTTTACTTTAATAATGGAATATTCTGTCAGAATGAACAGCCGCCTTAACTTACATCAACCTATCGTCTTCAAATTCTTTCCACATGAGCCAACCCTCTCATACATTTTACAACTTTTATGTCCCTTTACATTGCTCCTACTCTCCGTTCTTTTAACATACCATACAGTATACTTAAAATTCATTTCAACAGATTTACCACCTTTTTCCCTCTGCATTCAACACCCTTCATTTTTTCCCTTAAAGGAGGACTGACTCGACAATCCCTTCATTCCTTTCAACATGGCTTCCATGGGCACTCCAAGTCACCAGAGGGTTAGGCACGTAGCTCGCTTACTGCCTTGCTTCATCTATTCAGTAACACAGTGCTTCTCTCATCCGACCATCATCTATTATATTTTCTTACAGACACCTATAAAAAAAATCAAACACTTTCTTCTCCCATCGTCTATATTAACACTAACTGCTCTGTTTTCTCAGCTCAACTTCACCCTCATATCGTTACTCCTCCTCAAGTTTACACTTAACTTTATTCTTGCTATTGCTTTTTTTTCAAATTTGAGCAGTTTCCCCTAGCGAGTGGTGACTCCTGAGAAAAACCACCACAACAGTCACTGCCACAGTGATAATTTAACTACAGAATTATGGATAAGCCCCATGCTCCAAAATTCCACAACATTGCCCATTCATAAACCTACATTGAGGTCTTATTTTTCTCCTTCGTCCAAACAATTCTCAATTAAACACTATTTTCAGCAAACTTCATCACCCATTCATTCCATACGACTGAGCCATCTGAAAGTACTCTTATTCATTACACACACAAACACGCTCACACACACATAAATACATACATACATATATATATATATATATATATATATATATATATATATACATACATATATATATAAATATTTTATACAATATATATATATTTTATATATATATATAAGTTATATATATATATATATATATATATATATATATATATATACATATATACATATATATATACACATACAAAGAGAGAGAGAGAGAGAGAGAGAGAGAGAGAGAGAGAGAGAGAGAGAGAGAGAGAGCATATGCTAGAGAGGCTAAAAGCCAATTGAAATTATGGAAGAAAAATTAACGTCACATTTTGCTTTTACGGGGTTCGACGTCAAATCGGTAAAACAACACTGCTGAAATCACACATCGCTTAACTACTGTTTAATCTACTCCTACCAAACCACACTCAGAAACTGCCAGAACACCCGAAAAAATTCGATCATTGTAACGAAAACTACGTTAAGGTTAATCGGAAAAAGGTTTACGTTAAGGTTAATCGGAAAAAGGTTTAAGGCATGGTTTTCCAACAGAGACTCGTCACAGATTTACTCTCTCCGGCTGCCACATTACAGAAATGCCAAGGTAAATCCACGTCCTAATCGTGTTCAACATTCCGCTGTGCTGATGTCACGTGCTTCATAATGGAAGGAATGGAGCGTGATGAAATGAAGAGATTTTCTATACTGTTTAGTAACTATTTCTTGCTCCGCTTGTCGATATAAACCTCTTTCTATGCAGTGACAGTATAATTACAGTTGTAATTCAGCGCAAATTAATAAGGATTTCGGAAGTCCGCAACGAAGAAACACAGATGAGTCCAAAAAGGAAATGGCTTATCTGAATTCCCAGAGAAAACTACATATAAGAGGTTACAGAGAAAAAGTCCTTTTAGGAGTAGAAAGGAATAAGGACATAGGTGAGTTTGTAGGGTACTTTTAGTGACTCCTCGTGGAACACTTGATCACCGGAAAGGATTTTTAATAAGCATGAAAATTAAAAACTACAAAACAGACCTTAGTCCATCACTGTAATTACTTCTAATACATCAGAAAGTCAAAGTCTTTCAGTCTCAATGACTCCGTTAAGAAATGGTCTTAGCGGAGTCAGTCAGGAAGAGGAGTCTAGATGAATCGTTCGGATCAAGTCATTCAAAGACCTCATCATCAATCTGCAAAGCGAAAGCTTTGAAGAGAAGAACTTGAATGGTTCCACGAAGGAAGTCATCCTAATGTGCTCGTTTGGCGAAGAATTCAAGTCCAAGGGAAAATGTAATCCGTTATCCGCATTTTCATTAGGCAACATTTATTGCAGCCAGGAAAATCATCTACAAACGGGCATAATTGCGTATGAGAATATCATTTTCCACTTCATCACAAATTCCAAAAGGAGAGGAAGCGAGATGTCATACAATCGATTAATATTGCTCACACGTCAATATCCCTCGGGATGCTTCTGATGAGGAAAGCAATTCTGAGGGAAGAATGCAAGAGCCGCATCGAGGGAAACTTTCATCTTTTACAAAAAAGAAAAACTGAGACTTGGATCAAAACGACTGCCCGAGAGAGAGAGAGAGAGAGAGAGAGAGAGAGAGAGAGAGAGAGAGAGAGAGAGAGAGAGAGAGAGAGAGAGAGAGAGAAATATGAAATGGGTGAAGGACATAATTTCAAGGGGTAACCGAAAATAAAATTTAGAAGATTGCAAAGTGATTCTACTTCATTCTATGAAATATATATATATATATATATATATATATATATATATATATATATATATATATATATATATATATATATATATATATATATATATATTTCATATAATGAAGTAGAATCACTTTGCAATATTCTAAATTTTATTTTTAGCTTCCCCTTGAAATTATATGTCCTCACCCATTTCATATTTCTCTCTCTCTCTCTCTCTCTCTCTCTCTCTCTCTCTCTCTCTCTCTCTATATATATATATATATATATATATATATATATATATATATATATATATATATATATATATATATATATATATATATATATATATATATATATATATATATATACAATATATTTTACATACCCTCCTCTACATGATTTATACGTAAAATAATTGCCTTGTTTTTTATTGTTTCGTTTAGACTCTGTAATATATCAACTCCAAATATTAATCTGTTTCCCTTAACATGGGGTGGTTCTAGAGAATGGTTACTGCCACATTCATTCTTTAACTTCAGAATCAGGAATATGTTGTTATCATAGTATCAATTTAACCATCAAATATATCACTGAAAACAAAAAGGAAAAGAGAATTCAGTTTTCTTGAAGACTTACCCTATCCACACACACACATTGTTTCCAATGAATAAGTCTATTTTTTTTATATAAACATAAGAAATCGAGGAGTACACCCCCAAGGAGTAAGGGGGAGGGTTTCTCAAGACATCTTTGACAGGGAAACACAAAGAACTTATAAAGAATCAGTCAAGAATGAAAAGAGACCGGAGACAATGCAGCAGCACTCAAAATGATCGTCCAAGCAATCCATGTCTGGGGAATGTGTCCACATCTAGAATACCAAAGGACAAGTTTACAATGGTGGTGTCTGTCAAAATTCTTGCAGTCAAACAATGATCTCTTTTAAGCACCAACTAATATATTTTCCTCATTTAAACACAACTGACAAAACGCAAACGACAAGACCTCCTGGTGAAGAGCTCACCTTCGCCCAGCCACGAAATGCCTCATCCCATATGCAAAGGCCGTCTATGGAGTTCGACGTCGACTCCTAACTTTTCTTTCTGTCATTTCCAGTATTCAGAAATATTTCGACGCAGATCCGACAATTCCCATGAGTACTACTTTCCTAAACCTGGTAAACTTTTTTTATGGCACTGCTGTTATAATTATCAAAAAGAAGCAGAATATCATGAGCAGGTGGCCAACAGATGAAGCTGATCCAATTTCTTTAAGAGTTAACCATCTCGACAAGGCCACCTAAAGAATGAATGTGCAAAACTAAAGATTCTCAAGATACGTCCTCGAGATATCCTGCTATTACACACTCACTCACTCACTCACTAACTCACTCACACACTCGCTTACTCTCACTCAGGGATGCATAACCGCCCCAAGACCTGAGAGTTGGTGGCTGAAAGCAAATTATCTTAGTTGAACATACAACACTGATTTATTCCACATATGAAGACCAAAGATGGAAAAAATTAAAGGTATGTGATCCCACCCTTTCTCCAATGTAAAAGAACAAAAATTTACTTTACATAGACACCACTCGATGCGTTTTTATCACCACAATTTCAAACGGAAAGCGTAGGGCAGATTAGGGTGAAAAATCCAAATAAGTACATTTTTAAGCACTTCTGACCTAGATTCTCAAAATCCTTTTGTAAGGACGAACGAAGAAATTTGATGTACAGAAAGAAAACCAAACACATTTTGAAAAAATAATTTTTGATGTAAAACATTCACTGTAAGTCAAGTGACATGTCTCAACCTCGGATGAGTAATAACTTACAAGAGAAATCCTTAAATGTGCTGTAATCATAAATAAGTAAAATCACGAATTCATTCAGTCTTTTCAAAAGGTCTCTCGCTGTCACTTCTGAAATGAACAGTGACTCATTCATTTCTGAATGATCATTAACGTCGACATGAATGACATTTGCCCTTCACATATAGTCATCCATTTTTACTATTTTATTTCTCTGTGCTTTCAAAGTCCAATGATTTCTCTCTCACTGAAGGTGAAAATTGGGAGACTGTTTTTGTAATATATCCTGATTTTTTCCAAATATGTGCATATTAATCTTTGTAAGTTCGCTTAGTAAAATAATAACCTTTATGTCTTGTTGCAAATGAAGTTTGCAAGTTCTGAGTAATAATAATAATAATAATAATAATAATAATAATAATAATAATAATAATAATAATAATAATAATAATAATAATAATATAGCTATCTAGGCCTTTTCTTCCTACGATTTACTATCCATTTCATGGACCGCAAGTCATCGTTTTTCTCAAATATCTTTCAAACTAATTATTTGATCGAAATATTACTTTGACACAGTGTACAAGACACCACCCGCTAATTTTTGCTAATATAGTGCATTGTCAAATGTTTTTAGTTAAGGCGTTTACTCTTGACTTACATGGTGTTGCCAAGCATCGCCAAACTATGCATTCGAAAGTCCTTTATCCCCATCCCGTCCCTCCCTCTCCCTTCCCCTCCTCATCCTGCCTCAACTCACTTTCCTGACCTCCCCATCTCCACCCACCCTCTCCTGTCTATGTGGGATAGCGGACGTTCGATTGCGTAGATTAGTCCTGCTGGCTCATGCGACTTTGTCTTGTACACTGTGTCAAAGCACTATTTCGATCAAATAGTTAGTTTGAAAGATATCTGAGAAAAACGATGACTCGCGGTCCTTGAAATGGATAGTAGGTTTCCTTCGTCCTTCTATAAGATATTTTCCATGTCTTTATCTACTTTTCGTCCGTTTTCCTGTCTCCATTTCTTCCTCCAAAGCTTTCCCAGCCGGAGAAAATACAGGGAATTCGGGAAAACGAACGCTGAATGAAGAAAATATCCATCAAACAAAACGTGCCTTTCTATTCACAATTTTCTTGGATAAAGACTCGTCGCTTTAATAATATTTGCTCACATCAACTGACGTTCTAAAAGCAACATAAACAAAGCAAAGTTCCAAATGAAACATAATCCAAAAGAACAAAATTTCAAAAGCAACGAAAACCAAGCAGATTTACTTTGAAAATCAGCATACTCTACTCAATGTGCATCTCAGAGGAACTTGAAACAAAATGTGGCCAAAAGAACTACAAAGGAAGGTCAACCGAGGGAATGACTTGCATCATGACCATATGCTTTCGGACCCTTGATTTTGAAAGATGAACACTGAATAAGATTTTGGAAGATGGGCTACTGGAAAAAATATTAAATAAACACGAAGAATAAGAGAACATAAAGTACATGCATAGCAAATGAGATATGAAAGGGAAAGTGCATAGAATAATGCAATGCGTAACATGTAGACGCACGAAAGAGTAAGAATGCATCAATACACTGAAAAACATGAATATGTAAAACCTAGTACTCATCACCCGCTTTAAATTACTGGTTTCCCATATAGTAGAGCAAATACAATCTTGCAGCTGTTGCCAATAACCTGAAAACTGGCAGAGGAAATTGTCTGTATTGAAAACTGAGAAAAAAGGTGCTAACAACTTGAAATTCCAGTAATGCGGTCATATTCCGAGATGGAAGACACAACCACAAATGCTTGACGAGCAAACCTTCATTCAAGCAACAATAGCTCTAGATACCATCTGCGCCAACGGACACATTGCATTCCTTCCCCTATGGCCGGTAAACTAGACAGAACTGTCAGACAAGCGTCGAGTTCAGCCTCACCTTTACATGCAAACGAGTCTACTGGGCCAATGCCGTATCACTAGCCTCTCACTTCATTCTAACCATCCAACCCAAAGTGGCTTCGTGGTGGTGCCAGATCTGAGCTTTTAAGAAAAACAGAAAAATTTAACTTATGACTCCTCTGGGTAAGTCGGCGATCCACTGGCTCCCTCATGGAAGAATGGCAGATGTTCGTCAATCGATAAAATGAAGTTACCTCACATTCTCAGAAGAACATTTCAGTTAAAAGCATCTCTCTCTCTCTCTCTCTCTCTCTCTCTCTCTCTCTCTCTCTCTCTCTCTCTCTCTCTCTCTCTCTCTGCTCTGCTCTTCCCTGTAGCCCCAAGAGGTTATTGCTGCCATCCGTGCTATCTGTAACGACTGGTGTCCCTCATTACTACCCATTGTCACCGTCGTTCAGGGGCCTTTCTCCCTTAAGCTACTATTATCATTAGTGGCAAACCGTGTTATCAAGGCAATAAAGACACAATGGAGCCATGATTACTTGTCACCCACAATAATCTTGCGGGAGGTAAGACCCTTCTACTATTCTACGTATGTATCAAGGCTGCATGCTTCCCTCTAATACGAGTTATTTGTGCCTTGATATTTAACTAAATACATTATTTACGTAACAGTATGTAATAAAATTTTAACCACAATTTCGGTAGTTGATTATATATATATATATATATATATATATATATATATATATATATATATATATATATATATATATATATATATATATATATATGTGTGTGTGTGTGTGTTATATATACTTATAAATTATAAATAAAACCAAATATAAAAAATGTGGCGCCTAAAATCTGATTACATATAGATACTTACAATATAACTATTTAAGTATCAAGACACGAAACGAATAACCCAATGATGTCAAGTTCCAGCCCGCAAAGGCATAGTTTCGAACCCTGGTCAAGGAAAGAGCATTGTTAGTACATCGTTGGTGCAAATTATTCCTTATGTTGAGGGAATGTCATATCAATTGATTTAGGAAAATTCGCCTATAAAGTCAATCACTGGGGCACTTTCAGCCATCCAATGCTTATAAGAGTGAAAAGAGGGAGTCAGAGGGGTTGGATAGCAAGATCGAAGAAAGGAAACAGAATGAAGGTAGAGTACCAAGCTAAAAAGTGGGTGCAGCTAGGAACCAAAGGGAAGCTGCGCGCAATCTTTAGTAATGCCTACAGTACACCACGTCAGTTGCACGGATGGAATTAACCCGCTAGGGCTGAAATTCTGTTTTCATAACTGATATTTGATATAATAAATTTATATATATATATATATATATATATATATATATATATATATATATATATACATATATATATATATATATATATATATATATATATATATATATATATATATATATATATATATATATATATATATATATATAAATATTCACTGTTCGGCCTCTCTTCCTTGCTTCTTAAATGAATAATAAAAATTTACCTTTGTTAAAGTAAGAGGGCATACAATGTAGGCTGTCAGCATGCAAAGAAGTATACGGGAAGCAGTGTTTTCAAATTAAATTCGCCAACGGGGGAGACTTTTAGCTTAGAGAGTCACAGAGGGAGACAATTTTGTTAGGCCAGACCTTAGTTATACTGTTTTTAAAACCCAACTTCCTCTATTCTGTGTACTGACGAGGCTATTGTCATTTCAGGTCAAGCCCTGGCTAGGCGGAGTTTTTTGAAGACATAGCGAGAAGCTACCCCACCTTCAAGAGACTCTCCACGCAGCTGCCATAGAGTACGGACATTCTGTGTCTCCTCCAAGCATCCTTTGTTTTTCCTCCTCTGTTCAAAACGAGGAGAAAACTGTTATTCCAACGGCCCAAGGAATCTTATGGAACTGATCACTGCATTAGCTAACCCAGCGGTAAGTCTGATATGACAATTACTCCCAGTTCTTTTTCCCTTCGACTGAAACTCTCATTTTTCCTTGTTCAAATTTTCCTCTCTTAAAGTCACTGACTAAAAAATCCTAGTAAAACAAATCCCATTTGTGAAGTCGTCTATTAAGTACAATTACTGTTGTCTAGTGAAGTCACAGAACTTATCCTCCGTGGTATTAAAAGCATTATTCTTGACATAAGAATCATCCCCTTGTGATTAAGTAATGACAAGTGGGAGTTTCTGTAATGCAAGATTGTTATCTGGATAAGTCTTTTTCCAGAATTGTGTACGCCTTGGGCCTGAACAAAAATCCTCTTTCTTGGAGAAGAATCTGCATCATCAGTACCAAGAAGCCTCAATTCGACCTTGCAATTAATTGCCTTATATTATAAGCACCTGAGAGACACATAAATCTGCTGTGTTCATGTCTATATAGCATTGAGGTGTCTGTCCTCAGAGGAACTAATATTCTGAGCTGCTGTTAGCTCCTGTAAATAATCCATTTCATTTTATTTTCCTTTCGTTGAAACTAATGTTCCAGTAAGTTTGCTGAATTCATTCATGTGGTTATGAAATGAACCTCTATTCTTTGTTAACTAGTGTTAAATGGCAACCTGATCTATTCAATATCTGTCGTTTAGAGTTAATTTTAGCCTTAACTGACAGAATTACGTGTGTCTTAAGTAAAGCAATGCAATATGAATCCAATTAACTAATTATCAAACTCATTAGCCGAATGACCCACGTAACAATATATATATATATATATATATATATATATATATATATATATATATATATATATATATATATATATATATATAGTCTGTATGAGTGTATACTACTTATAAACTCTTGAAAGCTTCATAATGAACCTTATTTTTTACTACGCTCAAAAACTTTCTTCAAACAGTATTTAATCCTTGATTACACCACAATTTTACTTCATTTAAGAAGAACATAACAGCGAATTACAATAAAATTATAAGTAGCAAACTGTAAATTTTTAAGGAATACAATCTAAAACTTCCACTTCAGTGACTGAATAAGTTCCATTAAGTAAACGTTCCTAAATACTTAAACAACAAAGAAAGATCACTGTAGATGTAAACTTTCTTACATCTAAAGAAAGTTTCGCCATAGGAATCCCTGAAGAAGGAAAGATATAGAAAAGAAATAACCCCAGATATCAGAGAAAACAAGAAATAGGTGAACTTTTGACCCAAGATCTGTGGAAAATATCTTTCGATTTTAGTTAAAGCATTAATCTTGTGCACGCAAATAATTTTTCAAAATTTCTAGGAATACAAGGTTATACGAAAATTTTTTTTTTTTTTTAACTGACGGTGAGGGTTGTGTCTACAGTAATTAACCGCAGCGTCGACTTAAAAATAAAGTAAAAAAAAAAAAATGAAGAAATCACTAGGAAAGACAATTTATTTCCCAAGAAAAGAGAATACATGAATCCGTAACGGGTCCTGAATTCTAATTTCATTAGATTTCATCAAGTCTTGCGCCACAGACCACCTCCACAAAACAGATCAACTGAAATCCCTCTACAGCAGCCAAGCAGACCGACCAACAAATTAAAAGCAATGGGAATACAAAAACCTTCCTCCACCTTCGCTGACAGACGCCACAACAATAACAACCAGAAGTTAAATATATTCTAGAATAAAACCCATCTACTGGAAGTTATTATAGATTAATGGGTTGTCTTTATATTTATAATGCAGAATCATTTTCACCGTGAAGTCAATGCAGATTTATCAAAATACTTTGTAATAACTATTCCAGAAATCCAATTTGTAAATTAAAAAATACCCAAACATTCTTTGCTATAGAATAAAATTCATTCCTCTTAGCTAAACAACTAAACAAGAGATAACAGCCGAATGACTAAGAACACCTCATCTCATCTCCAAAGCGCAAACGGATGTCAATCCCCGTCTCGCACAAGGAAACCAGGTTCACCGGGGAGAGCAAAACCAGCCTCGTCTCTCTGCCCTCGCTCTTCAGAAAGAGTGGTCACTGGGGATGGAAAGGCAGGCCAGGAGGGGGAGCGTCGAGCGCAGGAGTTGAATTGTCTCGCGAGACCGGTGTTGCATATGTGCGTGGATCTGAGCCCGCTGGGGAAAAGGGGTTAATCGTGACTTGAATAGCCTTCCCTGGGCACAAGAGGTGAATAATCGAGGCATTTACCAGGGTAAACATTTCATTCCATGCCTCGCAATGCCGCTCTCCCTGGCATCAGCTCCAACGTAGCATCTCTCTCTCTCTCTCTCTCTCTCTCTCTCTCTCTCTCTCTCTCTCTCTCTCTCTCCATGCACCGCAGTTTCAGTATTCTCTCTCTCTCTCTCTCTCTCTCTCTCTCTCTCTCTCTCTCTTGATTTCTAAGCACCGTAGTTTCACTATTGTATCTCTCTCTCTCTCTCTCTCTCTCTCTCTCTCTCTCTCTCTCTCTCTCTCTCCCCAAGCATTTATCTCTCTGAACGAAATCTTTTCTTAATGAGTCAACAACTGAATCAATACAATTACCCTCTCTACTCAACCGATTTACTGGTAACATTACACCCATATGTTTCATGGTCCCTCTACATTGCAAAAAGAAAATTTTATAAACAGGCATTGCGTAGGTATGCTGGACGTTACTGATCTTTGATCCTTCATTTCAACATCACTTTACAGAAGATGATAAATGTGTGAAATTTTATCATGATGAGAGGCGCGCGCAAACGTACATACCATAGGGATTAACTCGTGCCCCTGGTCTGATAAGGCAGCTTCAAGCATCTGACCTTTGAAATGACCAGTACTCCCGAAAACAAAACTGTGATGCATCCCAGCTTATGATGCAATTAGTCGTACTTATTTGGCGGAAAATTGCAAAATTATAATTGGGAATCATGAAACCCGATTCTCGTAAGTTAAATCTTTACAGAACCTGTTATGAAAACTAATATTCCTTACCCTCGAGGGTTGGCTAGCGGGAAATTGACAACCCATGTTCCATAATCTATATATACATATAATATAGATTATGGAACATGGGTTGTCCATATTCTATATATATAGACTATAGATTATGGACAACCCATGTTCCATAATCTATATTATAGATTATGGAACATGGGTTGTCCATAATCTATAATATAGATTATGGACAACCCATGTTAAATAATCTATAATATAGATTATGGACAACCCATGTTCCATATTCTATAATATAGATTATGGAACATGGGTTGTCCATAGTCTATATTGGACAACCCATGTTCCATAATCTATACTATAGATTATGGCACTATAATCTATAATATAGATTATGGAACATGGGTTGTCCATAATCTATAATACAGATTATGGTATATTATAGATTATGGATAACCCATGTTCCATAATCTATAATATAGATTATTTAACATAGGTTGTCCATAATCTATAATATAGATTATGGACAACCCATGTTCCATAATCTATATTATAGAGTATGGAACATGGGTTGTCCATAATCTATATTATATATATATATGTGTGTGTACATATATGTATGTATGTATGTGTGTGTATATATATATATATATATATATATATATATATATATATATATATATATATATATATATATATATATATATATATACACACACACATATATCTCAACGCCTTTTCCTCCTAGAAAGCGTGGCTCCAGGTGTCAGTCTTTCAGTTTTGAGTAAGTCTTTTGGAATGAAGTTGGCAACACTGGAAATGGAACTAAACAATTTTCTTTTTGAGCGACTGAACCCTGGTCTTATCTTCTAGATGTCCTCATATTTTTGGATACGACTTCCACAGAAATCATCGAAAAGCCCAATGGGAGATTTTTGACCGCAGTGAGCACTCATCTCCTTTCATCAATTTATAAACACACGACATTTACGGCATTTAATTCTTATGCCTTAATAGTCCATAATTTCTTTATGTCGGAGGTCCTTCGTCGTTACTCCAATTACTCGCTCAATTAGCTCTTTCATTCTAGAAGCCTAATCGTTATGACTTTTTCTCCTACGGTCTTCAACCTCTCTCTCTCTCTCTCTCTCTCTCTCTCTCTCTCTCTCTCTCTCTCTCTCTCTCTCTCTCTCTCTATATATATATATATATATATATATATATATATATATATATATATATATATATAATATTATGTAGTCTCTGTGTATGAGAACACCTATTTCTGTAAACAAACTAATAAAGGATCTGTCATTCAAACAGAGTTATGATAATGCAGTCCACCAAGAGAATACACTATTCTGAATTGTAAGGATGGCTTACAAACGGATCCGTATATCCATCTACACTTGCATTTATAATATTGAAACAGGATATAACGGAATTTACTTCCGTGAGAGAGAGAGAGAGAGAGAGAGAGAGAGAGAGAGAGAGAGAGAGAGAGAGAGAGAGAGAGAGGGCGTTCTATTTCTGTAACACCTGAATATCCGACAAGAGCAAGGAAATGAATTAGCACTGCTGCGACCAGAGATGGTTTGGATGATTGCCGACCCAATTAGGTCAGCTCCATTTATTTATCTTCATTCAGTAATTACCAGTGTGATGGACATCCCAATTCTTGCTCACCTTTACTTACAACTTTCTCGTGAAAACATTAGATTCTCTCAATAGTTCCTGCAGGCTCTCATTGCAGCCGATCAGTTCTGTGGGGTTGGGACTGACCGTTTCAATTTACCAAAAATCACAAACAAGTTAAAATGAAATACCATAAACTTTCAAAAATGTTTAGACGAGGTTGCAAATTAAATTGGAAAGCTTAAAGAGTCCATAAACAAAATTATAGGAAAGAAACTCAGAAGCTGAATCTTCGACAAGTTCAGTTTCAGACCCTGAGGGAAATTGCAGTTTCCTGCTTCCGACAGAAAGTCTTTCTGTACATGAGTAACGCATACAACAAACAGCCGCCAGGGATCTTTCTCTCTTCTGGCCCAGCATTTTGGGAGAGGGTACACTTGCCTCAATAACCTACATTTGGCTTTCCATGGCTACAGATCCCATCCCCCCCCTCCCCCCCCCCTCTCTCTCTCCTTTTAATTTCCTTTCAAAATGAATCCATTCACCTTGTAAAAAATGGTAATCTTAAAAAATAATTTATTTTATAATGGAATCCAGTCTGTTTATTAAAGAATGACTAAGAGGGATTTACTAATAAATCAAAATGGAAAAATGTATTTTCCATAAAAAATCTTAAGAGATCTGTCAGTATGATAAACAAATTTTGATTAGACGAGCTTCTTCAATGCCATACCATGATCCCTTCTACGAAGTTTTCAGCACAATAGTTGTAAATCAAAACCACTCAATTGCAGTTAAAAAAAATCTATTTATCGCACTCCACGATTTACAGTGAAGACAGTTTGCATCTCTACGATGATCTGGTAAAACAAAAGCATTCCCTGCCATCTACAAAACCACCACTCATCAAACAACCACCCTTTCTTCCCCCTCCCCCAAGTCGACCCCTTCGCCCATCCCCCAAATCGACCCCCCTCCCTCATCTTCCTAAATCAACCCCCTCCCCACCCATAAAAATCGACCCCCTCCCTCATCTTCCTAATCGACCCCCTCCACATCCACCAAATCGACCCCATCCCCATCCCCACCCCCCAAATGGACCCCTTCCCTCATCTCCCCAAAACGTCTCATACCGCCATCTAACTGCTGGAAGCTGATCATCAATCAGGAAAAAGACCTTATGTTTACTTTTAATTCTGGAGACCGGTCCTCTTTGTTCCTCAGCCCGTTCGACGGGAAGTGTCATCCTCGGCAGGAATGGAAGGGGACAAAGATGATACAGGAGGAGGAGGAGGAGGAAGGAGTTGGGTCGGGGGAGGGGCTGGATGCCCAGAAGAAGATTGAGGACGGTCTCCCGAGAAAGTGATGAAGATATATAAAGATATACAGATAAGAAATGAGAGGAAAAGTAATTATTAACACGGCATTTCACAGAAAGAATAAAGGAACTGTTAGCAAAGAGGGAAAATAACGAAATAAAAACGAGAACAATGTTCAAAAAGTAGTTTATTTATTATACCGTCAGGTCCTTAATATTCTGTTACGAATCATATTTGATATACCTCTTGATTTATTCATTAACCTTCCTTATTCATTCTTGAGTATACTGTCTGAAGTACATTCATATATGCAGACAAAAACATAAACGTACACACACACACACACACACTATATATATATATATATATATATATATATATATATATATATATATATATATGTGTGTGTGTGTGTGTGTGTGTGTGTGTGTGTGCGTAAACACTTGCTGAGTAAATATATGCTTTATCTTTTTGTCCTATACGCCTTTTCTTTTTTGGAGGGAGTAGCGCCAGCGGCTGTTAACCTTCCTGTACCCAGCAAGATTTTTTTTTTTTTTTGGAGGGGTGGGGTGAGGGGTATGGGGGGGCAAAAATGAGGTTGCTGGCCCCTAGCTCTTTTCTACCCTGAGACCCATCACAGTCAATTAACTATCAAGTACATAGTCATGGCTTACGTCACCAGTATTATAATCATTTCTTTTTTTCAGGAAACGGGTCCAAAGACGTCTCTCACAGTGGAATCGAACCCGAGTTTGCAGCTGGTTTGGTGAGGAAGAGTACTACGTTTGAGCTTATTTTTTGTCTTCTAACAGTAATCTGCGTTCACGGGAAATAGGATTAAGGTCGCACGAAGAAGAACAAGAAAAAGGTCATTACTTATAGGCATAATATTATTTTATATTGAAAATTTCTTATTCGACCATATATTCTTATAGCGATAATTAAAGTCCTCTGTTGCGTAACATACTCGTTTACATAGATCTCCGAGCGTTCACTCACCCCAAACCGAAGTGACGAACAGAAGCCTCCCTGAAGGACAGACTGGAGTCACTAAGTGGTAATGCATGGCAAACTAATGACTGAAAAATGGCAACAGGCTAAGCATTGGCGAAAACGAGGATTAATCTATTTATCAACAGAATGGACTCGGTCCATAATGTCACTGATTTTCAACTATTACGAAAATGACCTCCCTGACGTCAGCTCAGAAACAGAGAAGTCAACAGAGAGTTTCGAGACAAAGAATTATCACATGAAAAAGTTTCAAAAGATAGAAAATCTCAAAAGATAAAAAGTCTCAAAAGATAAACATGAGCTGGGCTGACTGCATACCGGAAAGGTATCAACTGTCTCAGAAATGGCGGAAATTCTTTACGAAACATGGGGCTGAAACCAGTCCCTTGGACAGGTCAGGGTACAGCGTCCAAGGCAAGGGTAGGTTACAGCGCATTAGGTTTTTCGATTTTTTTTTTTTTTTTTTAAATCATACTTATAACCCACCGCCCTCTCTGATGGCTCCCATGAGCTTCCAAGAGAATTTTTTTCACTCATTTATTTAACATCATAAACTCCACGATCAGTGAAAACTCACGGCCCTGCCATCAGCTCAGAAAAGGGCAACCTGAACAGAGCAACTGAAGTTTCGACATATAACGAATAAAACATTTCCAAAGGGCTCAACAGGTTAACATTAGCTTCAGAGAAATATCTGTCTTTATATATCTAATGACATACACATGTATAATCAAGGACCTCATAAAGACAAATCAGCACATTAACTAATGTTTCAAGGCAAGACTTGCAATAATAATAATAATAATAATAATAATAATAATAATAATAATAATAATAATAATAATAATAATAACACAAAAAGGCAGCCTTGACGTAAACCCGATCCTCCCACATGGCAAGCGAGAATCGAACTCCTTCTGGTTCGAACAAGTCCTGTATTTGTTCGCCAAATAAAAGGAAGCCTCCTTGTTCTCCTTCGGCAAACAAGAGGTTGTAACCCTCAAGTGGCTCATGGCTGCCAAAGACCCCGTCGCGGGTCGCCGGCGTCGCCTAAAGAGCTTGGTGCTGTCATTGAGTGCATTCACAAATTAAGAATCCCTCTTGCCAACTATTATACTGTTACGTACCACTAGAGCGAGAAGCCTCCGGAAAGCTACGTCCAAGGGGATTTTTAGGAACATGCGCGCACACACACATGTACCCAATACACTCAACACACGCGCACACACACAAAGAAGAATGATGATAAAAATAAGGTCTTTTTTCCAAAGGATTTCGGATAAATGAAGATTTGTAATCAATACAAAACAATGCATACTTATACACTCGGATATTTGCTGGGTACACTGATAAACAGAAACTGCATTCCCTGAGGGCAAAATTTCTTCAAAAGACTGCCAACGGAATTTATTTTAACACTAAATGAATAATGGCAATTGCTGGTTTACATTTTTACATTATGAACAACACATCCTCTAATGTATCAACACTCTTATGAGCAGAATAAAAGCGCACTTAAATCTATTCTTCAGGCAAATCAGAAACCCATTCCGTTCCAGCGAACAACACACTAACCCTACGTGACGAAACAACGCCACTGGATTTCACAATAATTAGCGAAGGTTTAAACAAAGTTTAGTTTTCGGTATGGTCGGTTTGCTAACAGGATTTTCAAAAAGAAACGGATGGACCTTGACGAAAATTGGACCAAAGGTGGGCCTTGTGACTGGAGGCAAGTGATTACAATTTAGAAAAGATCCACAGCTGGACAAGGGACCTTACACACGGAGGTGCTATTATTAGCATTAATAAAACTGCGCAAACACCAGAAGAGAACACTTCAGTCATGTTATTGCCTAATAAAACAAGCTTTCACGGAAGAGAAAGGACATACGGGAATAAGGTGGGTAACAGAAAGGAGAAAAATAAAAGAACACAAATATAAAGACAAATCCACCATCAGAATGCAAGTCAGAATTACTGTGGTCTAGTATCAAAGTCAGTACTACCGTAGCCTGTAAGTACCATCTTTGTAAGAAATTATATTCACGTAGCTCAGAGGAAAAAAAAAGTCTAATCACGAAACTATCGATTGGGATAAATTTCGCATGGACACATGACTTAGATATTTAGCTGGAAAGACCACCTGATGAATTCATGGAAAACAGCACTTCACTTTTATCGAAAGGCAGCGAATCACCTTCTTTGGTGGCTAGATAACTTGCGCGGCCTCTCCTTTATTTTCAACCCTCATTAGGTGTGCCCGTCAGGTCGGCGTTCGCATGGAAATTAGAATATAACAAATTCTCTATGAAACACATGAAAAGTTTCAGATATGAAACACCATCATATTAGAGTAACTGTTTCAGCCTCGGAATAGAGCGTTTCTAAGTGTGTGTGTGTGTGTGTGTTACTTAAGCCTCCAAAGAAGGAGAATTTGGATCGTATTCTGTGACGATGTCAACCGTTTTAGGAAAAGAAACTGAAGACAGTTACCAATAAATTCTACACAGACAACACGCAGTTCATGAGAAATATATAAAAAACTAATATGAAGAACAGTCATTTTGAAGATGAGGAAAGATAAAGAATACTGCTGTTCTGATAACTACAGTATACAGTGACATGTCCGATGCGTGACAACTGTCATTATTATTTCATTACAATTACAAGCCATTTCGTTCCAGGATATTATGTAATTAACGTAATTATATATTCATAATTCAAAGACATTCTCCGGGGCCATATTAAACTAATGCCCTTTAGGGAATCCTTGGTCACGAGACCAATTATTTATCTCTCTCTCTCTCTCTCTCTCTCTCTCTCTCTCTCTCTCTCTCTCTCTTACATACGTACAAGTGGAAGGTAACTCCAAGTAACTCGGACACGCACGAACAAACACACACACGCACGCACACACACACACACACACATATATATATATATATAAATTTCTGACTCACATCAGGGTCGAACCCACATCTTTCAATTGAAAGACGAGACCGCTGCCAACCAAGCCACACGAGTCATAAAAGTAGTTGGAACCTGAGTATCATTGTACCTAAGGCTTTACCTGGGCAGGCTAACTGCTTGCATACCAGCGTGTTTTGTTCCCAACTTCCCGACTCCGCAGTGACCCAATTGACAGCATTTCATTCGAATTATCCTTTCTGAGTGAATATGGTAGAAGCAATCAACACACAATCGCGTGTGGAACAGAAATAAATTTCTGACTCACATCAGGATCGAACCCAGGTCTTTCAATTGAAAGACTAGACCACTGCCAACCAAGCCACAAAAGGCAATTGGGTCATTGCTGAATCAGGAAGTTGGGGAAAACACGCTGGTATGCAGCAGTTAGCATGCCCAGGTAATTCCTTGGGTACAGTTGTACTCAGGTTCCAACTTCTTTTATGACTTGTGTGGCTTGGTTGGCAGCGGTTTCGTCTTTCAACTGAAAGGCCTGTGTTCGATCCTGATGTGAGTCAGAAATTTATTTCTGTTCCGCACGTGATTGTGTGTTGATTACTTCTACCATATTCACTCAGAAAGGATAATTCGCATGAAATGCTGTCAATTGGGTCACTGTAGAAAGGATAATTCGAAAGGAATTATGTTAACTGGGTCACTGCTAAGTTGAGTAGTTGGGGAAAACATGCTGGTACGCAAGCAGTTAGCCTGCCCAGGTAAAGCCTTAGGTACTGTGATACTCAGGTTCCAACTTCTTTATGACTTGTGTGGCTTGGTTGGCAGCGGTCTCATCTTTCAATTGAAAGATCTAGGTTCGATCCTGATGCGAGTCAGAAATTTATTTCTGTTCTCCATGTGACTGTGTTTATATATATATACATATATATATATATATATATATATATATATATATATATATATATATATATATATATATATAATATATATATGTTGTCCATTGGGTCATTGCTGAGTCGGGAAGTTGGGGAAAACTCGCTGGTATGCAAGCAGTTAGCTTGCCCAGGTAATTCCTTGGGTGCAGTTGCTCTCAGGTTCCGACTTCTTTTAGACTTGTATGGCCCAGTGGGTAACGCCCTTGCTTTCCACCTGAGAGACCTGGGTTCGATCCCGACGTGAGTCAGAAATTTATTTCTGTTCCACACGTGATTGTGTGTTGATGATTTCTATCTTATTCACTCAGAAGGGATAATTCGAATGAAATGTTGTCCATTGGGTCATTGCTGAGTCGGGAAGTTGGGGAAAACTCGCTGGTATGCAAGCAGTTAGCTTGCCCAGGTAATTCCTTGGGTGCAGTTGCTCTCAGGTTCCGACTTCTTTTAGACTTGTATGGCCCAGTGGGTAACGCCCTTGCTTTCCACCTGAGAGACCTGGGTTCGATCCCGACGTGAGTCAGAAATTTATTTCTGTTCCACACGTGATTGTGTGTTGATGATTTCTATCTTATTCACTCAGAAGGGATAATTCGAATGAAATGTTGTCCATTGGGTCATTGCTGAGTCGGGAAGTTGGGGAAAACTCGCTGGTATGCAAGCAGTTAGCTTGCCCAGGTAATTCCTTGGGTGCAGTTGCTCTCAGGTTCCGACTTCTTTTAGACTTGTATGGCCCAGTGGGTAACGCCCTTGCTTTCCACCTGAGAGACCTGGGTTCGATCCCGACGTGAGTCAGAAATTTATTTCTGTTCCACACGTGATTGTGTGTTGATGATTTCTATCTTATTCACTCAGAAGGGATAATTCGAATGAAATGTTGTCCATTGGGTCATTGCTGAGTCGGGAAGTTGGGGAAAACTCGCTGGTATGCAAGCAGTTAGCTTGCCCAGGTAATTCCTTGGGTGCAGTTGCTCTCAGGTTCCGACTTCTTTTAGACTTGTATGGCCCAGTGGGTAACGCCCTTGCTTTCCACCTGAGAGACCTGGGTTCGATCCCGACGTGAGTCAGAAATTTATTTCTGTTCCACACGTGATTGTGTGTTGATGATTTCTATCTTATTCACTCAGAAGGGATAATTCGAATGAAATGTTGTCCATTGGGTCATTGCTGAGTCGGGAAGTTGGGGAAAACTCGCTGGTATGCAAGCAGTTAGCTTGCCCAGGTAATTCCTTGGGTGCAGTTGCTCTCAGGTTCCGACTTCTTTTAGACTTGTATGGCCCAGTGGGTAACGCCCTTGCTTTCCACCTGAGAGACCTGGGTTCGATCCCGACGTGAGTCAGAAATTTATTTCTGTTCCACACGTGATTGTGTGTTGATGATTTCTATCTTATTCACTCAGAAGGGATAATTCGAATGAAATGTTGTCCATTGGGTCATTGCTGAGTCGGGAAGTTGGGGAAAACTCGCTGGTATGCAAGCAGTTAGCTTGCCCAGGTAATTCCTTGGGTGCAGTTGCTCTCAGGTTCCGACTTCTTTTAGACTTGTATGGCCCAGTGGGTAACGCCCTTGCTTTCCACCTGAGAGACCTGGGTTCGATCCCGACGTGAGTCAGAAATTTATTTCTGTTCCACACGTGATTGTGTGTTGATGATTTCTATCTTATTCACTCAGAAGGGATAATTCGAATGAAATGTTGTCCATTGGGTCATTGCTGAGTCGGGAAGTTGGGGAAAACTCGCTGGTATGCAAGCAGTTAGCTTGCCCAGGTAATTCCTTGGGTGCAGTTGCTCTCAGGTTCCGACTTCTTTTAGACTTGTATGGCCCAGTGGGTAACGCCCTTGCTTTCCACCTGAGAGACCTGGGTTCGATCCCGACGTGAGTCAGAAATTTATTTCTGTTCCACACATGATTGTGTGTTGATGATTTCTATCTTATTCACTCAGAAGGGATAATTCGAATGAAATGTTGTCCATTGGGTCATTGCTGAGTCGGGAAGTTGGGGAAAACTCGCTGGTATGCAAGCAGTTAGCTTGCCCAGGTAATTCCTTGGGTGCAGTTGCTCTCAGGTTCCGACTTCTTTTAGACTTGTATGGCCCAGTGGGTAACGCCCTTGCTTTCCACCTGAGAGACCTGGGTTCGATCCCGACGTGAGTCAGAAATTTATTTCTGTTCCACACGTGATTGTGTGTTGATGATTTCTATCTTATTCACTCAGAAGGGATAATTCGAATGAAATGTTGTCCATTGGGTCATTGCTGAGTCGGGAAGTTGGGGAAAACTCGCTGGTATGCAAGCAGTTAGCTTGCCCAGGTAATTCCTTGGGTGCAGTTGCTCTCAGGTTCCGACTTCTTTTAGACTTGTATGGCCCAGTGGGTAACGCCCTTGCTTTCCACCTGAGAGACCTGGGTTCGATCCCGACGTGAGTCAGAAATTTATTTCTGTTCCACACGTGATTGTGTGTTGATGATTTCTATCTTATTCACTCAGAAGGGATGATTCGAATGAAATGTTGTCCATTGGGTCATTGCTGAGTCGGGAAGTTGGGGAAAACTCGCTGGTATGCAAGCAGTTAGCTTGCCCAGGTAATTCCTTGGGTGCAGTTGCTCTCAGGTTCCGACTTCTTTTAGACTTGTATGGCCCAGTGGGTAACGCCCTTGCTTTCCACCTGAGAGACCTGGGTTCGATCCCGACGTGAGTCAGAAATTTATTTCTGTTCCACACGTGATTGTGTGTTGATGATTTCTATCTTATTCACTCAGAAGGGATGATTCGAATGAAATGTTGTCCATTGGGTCATTGCTGAGTCGGGAAGTTGGGGAAAACTCGCTGGTATGCAAGCAGTTAGCTTGCCCAGGTAATTCCTTGGGTGCAGTTGCTCTCAGGTTCCGACTTCTTTTAGACTTGTATGGCCCAGTGGGTAACGCCCTTGCTTTCCACCTGAGAGACCTGGGTTCGATCCCGACGTGAGTCAGAAATTTATTTCTGTTCCACACGTGATTGTGTGTTGATGATTTCTATCTTATTCACTCAGAAGGGATAATTCGAATGAAATGTTGTCCATTGGGTCATTGCTGAGTCGGGAAGTTGGGGAAAACTCGCTGGTATGCAAGCAGTTAGCTTGCCCAGGTAATTCCTTGGGTGCAGTTGCTCTCAGGTTCCGACTTCTTTTAGACTTGTATGGCCCAGTGGGTAACGCCCTTGCTTTCCACCTGAGAGACCTGGGTTCGATCCCGACGTGAGTCAGAAATTTATTTCTGTTCCACACGTGATTGTGTGTTGATGATTTCTATCTTATTCACTCAGAAGGGATAATTCGAATGAAATGTTGTCCATTGGGTCATTGCTGAGTCGGGAAGTTGGGGAAAACTCGCTGGTATGCAAGCAGTTAGCTTGCCCAGGTAATTCCTTGGGTGCAGTTGCTCTCAGGTTCCGACTTCTTTTAGACTTGTATGGCCCAGTGGGTAACGCCCTTGCTTTCCACCTGAGAGACCTGGGTTCGATCCCGACGTGAGTCAGAAATTTATTTCTGTTCCACACGTGATTGTGTGTTGATGATTTCTATCTTATTCACTCAGAAGGGATAATTCGAATGAAATGTTGTCCATTGGGTCATTGCTGAGTCGGGAAGTTGGGGAAAACTCGCTGGTATGCAAGCAGTTAGCTTGCCCAGGTAATTCCTTGGGTGCAGTTGCTCTCAGGTTCCGACTTCTTTTAGACTTGTATGGCCCAGTGGGTAACGCCCTTGCTTTCCACCTGAGAGACCTGGGTTCGATCCCGACGTGAGTCAGAAATTTATTTCTGTTCCACACGTGATTGTGTGTTGATGATTTCTATCTTATTCACTCAGAAGGGATAATTCGAATGAAATGTTGTCCATTGGGTCATTGCTGAGTCGGGAAGTTGGGGAAAACTCGCTGGTATGCAAGCAGTTAGCTTGCCCAGGTAATTCCTTGGGTGCAGTTGCTCTCAGGTTCCGACTTCTTTTAGACTTGTATGGCCCAGTGGGTAACGCCCTTGCTTTCCACCTGAGAGACCTGGGTTCGATCCCGACGTGAGTCAGAAATTTATTTCTGTTCCACACATGATTGTGTGTTGATGATTTCTATCTTATTCACTCAGAAGGGATAATTCGAATGAAATGTTGTCCATTGGGTCATTGCTGAGTCGGGAAGTTGGGGAAAACTCGCTGGTATGCAAGCAGTTAGCTTGCCCAGGTAATTCCTTGGGTGCAGTTGCTCTCAGGTTCCGACTTCTTTTAGACTTGTATGGCCCAGTGGGTAACGCCCTTGCTTTCCACCTGAGAGACCTGGGTTCGATCCCGACGTGAGTCAGAAATTTATTTCTGTTCCACACGTGATTGTGTGTTGATGATTTCTATCTTATTCACTCAGAAGGGATAATTCGAATGAAATGTTGTCCATTGGGTCATTGCTGAGTCGGGAAGTTGGGGAAAACTCGCTGGTATGCAAGCAGTTAGCTTGCCCAGGTAATTCCTTGGGTGCAGTTGCTCTCAGGTTCCGACTTCTTTTAGACTTGTATGGCCCAGTGGGTAACGCCCTTGCTTTCCACCTGAGAGACCTGGGTTCGATCCCGACGTGAGTCAGAAATTTATTTCTGTTCCACACGTGATTGTGTGTTGATGATTTCTATCTTATTCACTCAGAAGGGATGATTCGAATGAAATGTTGTCCATTGGGTCATTGCTGAGTCGGGAAGTTGGGGAAAACTCGCTGGTATGCAAGCAGTTAGCTTGCCCAGGTAATTCCTTGGGTGCAGTTGCTCTCAGGTTCCGACTTCTTTTAGACTTGTATGGCCCAGTGGGTAACGCCCTTGCTTTCCACCTGAGAGACCTGGGTTCGATCCCGACGTGAGTCAGAAATTTATTTCTGTTCCACATGTGATTGTGTGTTGATGATTTCTATCTTATTCACTCAGAAGGGATGATTCGAATGAAATGTTGTCCATTGGGTCATTGCTGAGTCGGGAAGTTGGGGAAAACTCGCTGGTATGCAAGCAGTTAGCTTGCCCAGGTAATTCCTTGGGTGCAGTTGCTCTCAGGTTCCGACTTCTTTTAGACTTGTATGGCCCAGTGGGTAACGCCCTTGCTTTCCACCTGAGAGACCTGGGTTCGATCCCGACGTGAGTCAGAAATTTATTTATATATATATATATATATATATATATATATATATATATATATATATATATATATATATATGATTTTTTGGCACTTGTATATGCGTGACTTTTATATATTCACAAATATTTAGCAAAAAATCTCGCTTAATGCCCAATTCAATGAACCCGGGAATAACTCACACTCAAGGGGAATTGCAATTGATGAGAACTACATAATCGGCAGGATTTGAGCCGTTGCCTGTTTAGAAACGGTGGACAGTGACTTAAACCACTGAACCATCAAAAGATGTATAAGTTGACAGCGACTCTGCTGTACCATATGCTTGTCGGCCTCTGCTTTTGTACTTGGAATTGGTAACTGCCCACCTCCACCATGAAGCTCATTGATCAGTTTGTAACACGTGCCTAATTATTAATTTTTGTCACTTATATACTCGTAACTTTTTTTTTATATTCGCAAATATTAGGCCATATATATCGGCACTTATCAACTACAATCTCCCTTGGGTATAAGCTATTCCCGAGGAAAAGTGGACTCGATACGGAACGACATTTGTGGCTTAATATCTGTAAATATAAAAAAAAGCCACGCGTGGATAAGTGGCAAAATTTCATAATTAGCCACGTGTTACAAACTTACCAATCCGCTCTCATGGTGGAGGTGGGCTGATATCGATTCGAAGTGCAAAAGCAGAAGTCGACAGGCCTATGCACAACACAGGTGATATTATCTTATACCTCCCTTGCTGGCCCAGTAATCAAAGCCACTGTTTATCGTTGTTTCTAAGCCAGGCAACGGTTCGAATCTTGCCGGTGACGAAGTGCTTATCAACTATACCCCTCGGGTGTTATTCAAGAGGTATAGCGAATTCGATATTTCACAATATCCGAGGCTTCATATTAGTGAATATATATATATATATATATATATATATATATATATATATATATATATATATATATATATATATATATATATATATATATATATATATATATAATATATTCACATACATATATCATGCAGGCGCGTTTTCCCCGTGTAGAGGAGGCGGCGCGAGAAGGGTAGAACTCTTCGGGCCTCAGCAAGTCTCTAGAGATAAGACTAGCACCATACCTTTTTCTTAGTGCAAGATGAAACTGGTACCCATTAACTTGAGTGTGGTTGTTTACAAAAACTAGAATGTATTCGCTTCATTCTTTTTTCAGTTCTGTTAAACTACGGGGAGAGAGAGAGAGAGAGAGAGAGAGAGAGAGAGAGAGAGAGAGAGAGAGAGAGAGAGAGAGAGAGAGAGTTAAATTGTATACAAATAATTCTGTATCTGAAAGATTTTTACTCGTACTCGAGCACTGCTTCTGTGTTCCATTATGGCAATCGCAAGAACCGTGAATACGAAAAATATTAATTGGCAACGTATTCCAACAAAGATTACGAAATGATCCATCGCCACACACTGCCGCTAGCACCCAACTTCTAGAGTCTTTTGCACGAATCTGGAAGTTACCTTTATTGTTGCAATCAGGGGTGTTTACCTTACATCTCATCCTTACCTCTCAACCATCCAGTTTCAACACCATATCATTACAATTAATGATATCTAAAACAGAGATAAAAAATATAATTTGAGACTTTACCTCCACCAAGGCCATGCAGCAACGAATAAGCTGACTTTTGCCGAAGGACAATGGCCAATAAACACACAATATGAAATGGTTATTACAAATATGTAGCCGGATATGAAGCACTTACGCCGCCAAAAACCCCCATCTTCCTTGAAGAGTGAGAGTGTTTCCATAGCAACAAATGATCACATTAGGGGCAACTTCTCCCAAAATTTGATCATATCGAAGAGCTTATATAATAAATATGTCAAGTGTTATTATAGTCTGTGCGCCCGTTCTTGAGATATCTTGCTAAAATACACACACACACACACACACACACACACACACACACACACAACCAAAAACACGAGTGAACATGTAATCTCCGCACAACTCATCACTCAGAGGTAAATCTTTATTCCTAGGCATATGAAATTTGATAACAATTATTCAGTTGAAAACGAAGTCTTCCATTGGTACTATCAAGTTCCAATCTGAAACGAAACTAACAAGAGAAAGAGAGAACAGGAAGTCAGAAGAACAGAGCCATGTTTATTAGAGGAAGCATGAGTGAAAGACAATAGGTGCTTTGCATTCAATATCTAAGTAAAGCTAATATTAAAAATCAAACGTAGGTTGCAAAGGTATGCGACTTCTGCAAACCTCTTTACATTTAACTTCCTGAAAAAAAAGAGATTTTAGGTAGAGAGGAAGTGTTATCAGCCAACATGTACGATCTCCCTGACAGACAGAGAGGAAGGGATATCAAGTTCCAACCGCCTCAAAAGCTAAGCCTCAACTCTGCTGGAATATAGTCTGTGGAAAAGCCGAAAATAGCATTATGGGCTTAACGTACTGAATTTTGAGTTGAGTGGTGGAAACAAAAGGGGAGAGTAATGGTATAAATTGTGAGGTGCAGAGCTGTTAAGTAACAAAACAATTCTTGTAGTTTAATAAGACATCAGTCTATGAAAAGAAATTCTCTCTCTCTCTCTCTCTCTCTCTCTCTCTCTCTCTCTCTCTCTCTCTCTCTCTCTCTCTCTCTCTCTCGCAAATAACTAAAAGAATTTTCTACCTGAATCTCTCCAAAGAGAAAACATCATTAGTTTGCGAATAAATCACAACGGAAATAATATAAGACAAAACAAAAAGATATATGAAAGAATTTAAATAACATTTAAAATTAGAGTCAAAGGAAATCTTTAAAAACCGAATGGAAATAGAAAGGAAAAAGTATCTAGCTAAGATAAGATATGAGTATAATTAGATCAAAAAGACAAACATAAATTAGCATAAGTATTCCATCAAAGGTCTTTGAAATTAACTCGATCCACAACAAAAGCCAAAATCCACCGATGGCTCTTCGAAGCAGGATTGTCTTCTCTACGCTCATCCCTCAGTAATCCTAACGAGTTTCCGAAGCCTTCACAACTTTTGGGAAAAAAAAAGAAAAAGAGGGGGACGGGGAACAGGTTTGGTGCGGCTAACACGATGAACTCTATGGACTAAAGATCTGATCTGAATGTAGTTACTGTATTGAAAGAACACGCAAACGAGTATTTGCACAAACAAATATATGTATGTATATATATGCATATACAATATATATATATATATATATATATATATATATATATATATATATATATATATATATATATATGTGTGTGTGTGTGTATTTATATTCACGAAGGCTCGAAGTCTACTGGTTATGATAACAGCCTCACTTGCTAGAGTGTGTGTGTGTGTGTGTAAATGAAAATGAACATGTTTACAAGAACATTGTAAACAAAACAGGTACAAGTAGTGATATTATCTCAGATATATTTTCAACTGTTTCCCACTTCGTAAAGCCTAAAACCCGGACAGACATAAATGAAACTAACTTTAATTCACATCTACCCTCGAACTTGGTTTATGGAGTGCGGAGTTCCATCATCTGACCTAATAAATGCTGGAATTCGACAACCCATCATATGGATGAAGGCCCACTGTGAAAAAAGAGCTAAGTCCTATTTTCTATTTAAATAGCATGATTTTTGGAATCTAGATATTACCTAAACCTGTATAAAATGTGTGCATATATATATATATATATATATATATATATATATATATATATATATATATATATATATATATATATATATATATATATATATGTGTGTGTGTGTGTGTGTGTGTGTGTGTGTGTGTGTATTATACATGTATATAAATAAATTTTTTTCACCAGAAGCCTTTTTTTCCTCTGGAGGTATTAGCCTGAGCCTGAAGGTTAGAGCCTTCCTATTCTCAACAAGTCTCTAAGGATGAGGTTGCTAGCCAGTGCCCTCTTATTTTTATGCCCAGCTTACACTGGGACATATTCATAACTGGGTCAACTGGTGGGCAGCAAGCCAGAATCGAACCACAGATCTTACTTGTGCAACTTCATATATATATATATATATATATATATATATATATATATATATATATATATATATATATATATATAAATATATATATATATATATATATATATATATATATATATATGTAGAATCTACTGGTCATTTTTACCAGACACATATGTAATTCTAATAGCCACAATGGCCCGCGAAGGATTCGAGAAGTTAAGAGGGCATTGTGGCTATTAGAATTACATATATATATATATATATATATATATATATATATATACATATACATATATATACACAAATATAATACATACATATATATATATATATATATATATATATATATATATATATATATATATATATATATATCTTTTATGTCTTATTCCTTGCAAAGAAGGGTTCTATGTGTCGAATTTTAGGTTCTAAGTACTTATTTTGAGTAGTGGTCAGAAGGATCACACCATGACAGTCGAGTACCAGCCAGGTACACACTTCACCGCTTAGGTTAACAAAGTAAATTTTTCAGGCAATGGTTCTACGTCGCCCCTACTTATCCAACATCGAATTACGAGATAGTCCACGGAATGAACATAGAACTTAGTCCAAAGGCCAAGAGCTGGGACCTATCAGATTATTCAGCGAACCAATACAAATGAGGATGATTAAAAGGTAGCTGTGGCCACCTTGAACTCGAATTAGGTACAGTCATCATACAAGATCCATACCAAAATTAAATATCCAAAATAAACAAAATATTTTAAAATCCATCACTACTGTATCTAATTTGGCTTAAAGAGATAGATAGGAAAAAAGATAAATAGATAAGGTTAGGTGTTCGAGTCTTTTGGCCTCGAGTGGGAGTATACAGAATTCCAGTTATTTCTGGTGTGCTTTCCTACGGCGGCAGGAAGGAAGGAACTATTCACGTTTGTTTGTTATTTTACTTAAATAATTGGTACGGTCTACGGTCCTTCCTGCAGCCATAATGATAACTGGCAATTGTTTGACTTCTCCTCTCTTTTGTATTCTCTTGTTTCCGAAGGAGCGTCGAGGCCTGCCGATGACAGAAGAGTCAGAGATTTCTGTTAGAGCCAGTCTTCAGTGTGAGCCAGTATGAGCCAGTCTCCAGTTGAGCGAGTCTTCGACAACTCTGACATTATATTTACGGTTCTGCTAATATTACTCTGAGTCAAGGGTACCTCACGAGGCATTTGTATATTTCCCCGTGACTTCATATTTTGGACGGCACATTTCGCGGCCACCTGGATGTTCTCAGCCCCCAACGTCTTATTGTTCATCTCACCGTAATGGAGGATTCCGCCGGGACAAATAACGTTCTACGAAGCATTAGCGTCAGTCACTTCTTGCTCGGATGGACTACGGTGAGTACCAAGTACTGTTATGGCAAATACTTAATGGTAATAGTAATCATCTCTTTATCTCTTTAAGCCCTTGTTGCTGCCTTTCAATGACCTTCCTGGCTGCAATTGGTTAAGTGCGATTATATTTATTAGATTTTTGTATACTGAAGGATTTTTCTTGTCCTTACAGTGGGTCGGAAGCTTTGCTGAAGGTTACATTCTTTATAGTACTGTACATACGTGGTAAGCTACGATTTCGTTTTCAATGTCATAAAGCCAGTTAAAATACATAATTGAAGAAAATTATCTTTCTATAAAAATGGTAACTTACATGGGTGTTACATCATTTCAGGATAGAGTTATCCAGTATTATTAATATGGTTATCTGGCTAAGTTTTTCCTGTCCTTGAGCTAGTCACAGTTAAGGTAACACGTTTACTTATTTCTGTATAACTGTTTCTTGTAATATTCTTCTTATTTTTCAATTAATATTATAATTCCAAGGCTTTACCATTTATGTATATTTTCCCTATTTCCAATACAGGCATGAAGGAGTAGGAGAAGCCGATCCTTGAAGAAGATGCACTTATGCACTTGATACTTTCATATTATTAAATAGAAATAAAAATACTATAAATTTTCCTAGTGTATAAATTAACCTCCTTTCAATAGCACTGAACCATCTATAACAAGGTGATTATACAGTTTTTCAGCTTATGGAGATTCTCTCTCTCTCTCTCTCTCTCTCTCTCTCTCTCTCTCTCTCTCTCTCTCTCTCTCTCTCTCTCTCTCTCTCTCCCCATTTACAAGTCCAAAAGAAAATGCCTCCATAACTATGAAAAAGAAAAAATGAAAATAATCCAAATAGCTACAACGATAGTGGAATTTTTTTCCTCCCCTGAAACTTACCTGCTTAAAACTGCATTCCCAAATAGGGCCACAAGAAGGAGCAAAAACCAGGGAGGGTTTAAATTGAGACGTGTTCATCGTGAATATTGTCTGCAAAGGAAAAGACAGAGTGAACCAGGAAGGAGAGAATAATGAAAATTTGTAACGAAAACAAAAGGCTAAGGGAGAGGGAAAAGATAAAATAAAAAGACGATGAAAATGGATGGCCAGCCCGACAGGGCAATAGATGGAACCACTGAATTTTCAATCCGATGCAGAGAGAGAGAGAGAGAGAGAGAGAGAGAGAGAGAGAGAGAGAGAGAGAGAGAGAGAGAGGAGAGAAATGGATGATGAAAGGAAAACAGCAACTCTTAACGAATACCAGCCTTTAGGTGGATTAAAACAAAACATTAAAATAGCAAAACATTAAAAATAACACCCTGAATATAAAGGAAGATGCAAGTACCAAAAAGGACCTACAGAGGAGACCGCAGAGGTGAGCTTGGAATTCGGGAATAACGGTTCCATTTTGGAATCATCCCAATGGAATCGAAATGGTGAAAATGGATTCCTAAAGCGGAGAAAAAGAGCAAAGGAAAAAGGGCCAGCAAAGATTTATACTGGCGAGGGAGGAGAGCGACTCAAGATAAGAGGCCTTCAGAAAACCTCCCTCCCTTTTCGGGAAAGTTACGGCAGTATTTACCTGCCACCCTCACCTTCATTTCCAATTCACAAAAGGATTTAAAAGCTCAGTTTAAGTAATATGCAGTTTAATTAATATATCAGTTACTTTCAAATTACAAACTGACAAAAATAATGTCAGTGCAGTAGCAGTAGCATAAAAATTTTAGGAAAATACTACAATGATATGTTTAACTGAACACCTCTCAACATTTTTGGAAAATACCACAATGATATGTTTAACTGAACGCCTTTCAACACCTACACTACAAAATAAGTAAACGAATTTAAAAGCTACTAACTTAGTTTTATTATTTTCATGTTTTTTCCCTTTAAAGGCTTACAATTCGATGCAATCTTCTTTTACTATTTAATAGCCATTAAGGCTCGGTCCAGATGTTTCCTTGCAAACTTTCAATACTTAAAATAGAACCATTATCATTTTCCTCTCACAACCTTGATCGGTTGGCATCTCCACACCTGTGTCCCTCACCCCAAGTATCTTATTTATCAGAATTCTGAGACTCTCCTACTTATTCTGGCTGTGGCCAGCATCCAATCCTTTCCATGTCCCTCCCAAGGCCCTCTGAGATTATTCCTATTGCGTCCAGGATGGTAGGTACTACTTTCATTTCAGTTCGCCACAGTCTCCATATCTCCATTTTTAGGTCCTGGGACAAAATTTTCTCTTTCTTTATCCTTAGGTCATGTGACCCAAGTTGTAGCTACAAGTAGCAAGAATACTTTCTGGGTTTCTTGTCTACCAAGATTAGGTAATGTTTTCTAACCTATATCATATTTTCAGTCTTTTCATAACAGACCCAGAGTACCCTGATTTTTTCCCCCGTTTTTCCTGTTATAATCATCATGACCGTGTTGATGAGGAGACAAGTGATACGCTAGCAGTCCAAAAAGCAATAAACGAAGATGAAAAAAGACTGAAACGATTATTCTCTAATAACACCTTGTCTGACATTAGAAACGTTGACTGTATACATTTCCATCTTGCTTGACCTACTTTCAAAATTCAGATAACGTGAGACATAAGGGAGCTGGTAGCCGGTTAGCGGAAAATAAAGAATAAGAAGTAAAAAAGGCGCCGAAGTTCCGAAACAGCGTATAATCAAGGCCACCGAAAATAGCTATATCTTTCGGTGGTCTCGGTATAATGCTGTGTGAGCCGCGGCCCATAAAACTTTAACCACGGCCCGGTGGTGGCATATCCTATATCGTTGCCAGAAGCACGATTATGGCTAACTTTAACCTTAAATAAAATAAAAATTACTGAGGCTAGAGGGCTGCAATTTGGTATGTTTGATGGCTGGAGGGTAGATGATGAACATACCAATTTGCAGCCCTCTAGCCTCAGTAGTTTTTAAGATCTGAGGGCGGGCAGAGAAAGTGTGGACAGAATAAAGTGCGGACGGACAGAAAAGCCGGCACAATAGTTTTATTTTACAGAAAACTAAAAGGGTGGAAAAAAGAAAAATAACTGCAATAGCAAAATTTGCAAGTGATGAATTTGTTTGCTATGTGACTCACTAATTTCTTGAATGCTTTGAGTTTTTTATTTTTTATTTTTCCAAGATCCTATTTGACTCCTTAGTTCTTAAATCCGTGTTTATTACAGTTTTTATTCTGTATCGTTAGCTTAGACAGTATGCTTATGCAGGGGCGTTCCTAGACATTTTGGGATCGGGGGGCACAGCCCCATTTGGGGCCCCCTCTTATGGGGTAGGAGGCGAGCGAAGTGAGCCAGAGCAGCTGGGGGTTCGGGGTGGGGGCGCTGTAAGCCGCCCCCCCCGCCCCCCGAGATTTTTAGAATATGAGCAATTGTAGGATCATTTTAAAGGCACTTGTCAATGCAAATGTCAGAAATTTTATTTCTTAAATTTCGCATTTTGGGGCCCCCTCACTTTGGGTCCGGTGTGGGGGGGGGGGGTGGGGAGCGATTTCATACAGCCCCCCTCCCCGCCCCCTCATGAACGCCACTGTTTTTATGTTTCTTTTTAAAATTGTTCCTCAACTTCTAGGCAATAGCCCAGAATGGCTCCAGAATGTTTATTCCTTCAACATCACATCACCCTTATGAAGCCGATTTGCATCTCCCATTTACTGAGTCCAACGAATAACATGAAAAACAATACGCTTCACTCCTGCATGCATCTCCGCGGCCGTCTTCTTCTACCCCACGCCCCCCAACCAAACCCCCCCCCCCCCTTTTTTTTGCTGCACCGAATGTGGAACGAGACGTTGTAAAATGTAACCGAATTCTGACGCACGGCCACGAGGCCATTCGAAAACTTTTGATGGGAAGATAATGTTACTTCCTACGCGATATGCAAAAGAGCTCCTACGGATACTGAAGCGAATACTTAATCAAGACAGAAAACCTGATGCAAGAAGTTCGTGTTGAATATATACAGTAAATGATAGTGATTATATAACAGCAACTTAACGGGAGTTTTACATATATATATATATATATATATATATATATATATATATATATATATATATATCAGTAAGCTACAAACGTCCTTTAATATCCAATTCGCTCTACCTCGAAAATAATATATTTTCATATATGTTACCGAAAGGGAAATTTTTTTTTTTTTAGTTGATAATAAGTTCGTCGTCCCGTGGGCTCGAACCAGCGAAGGACAAGAACTCAGGACTACATTGGACGCATTAACCCACACGGCCAGCAAGTGAGGTATATAAGTGGATATCGGCTCCCACCTACAAATCCCCGTCGAACTCAGGTGTTTGTATTTGGAGACGATATCCACCCACCTCTGCCATGTTGACCGTGTAGCGCGTTTGTCGCACGCAGCCATATTATGACTTTTTTATCATATATATATATATATATATATATATATATATATATATATATATATATATATATATATAGAGAGAGAGAGAGAGAGAGAGAGAGAGAGAGATAAACTGCAGGCAAGTTTGCAGGCTTTTATGGTTTCAGATCTAGCATAACCACCTAAGATCTCGACTGCCAAATCTAACGGTAGATTTTGCAACAGTATAATTATTATTATTATTATTATTAATGAAACATTTAGACAAACTACCGACACCAGAGATTTTGCATCATTAACCCTCTGATATCTACTGATTTATCAAATCATTTAAAATACAACTCAAAGGAAATACAAGTGACACGCTCGGACTGACTTCACAAAATGTGAACAAAGTAAACGACTGATCTTATTTCTTATACATTACAGCTTCTGCATAACTGACGTCACAAAGGAATTCAGTGGGAGAGAGAAGCAAATGGGAAAGTAGAAAAATTTTTTTTAAGCACTGCTTGTTGGATGGAGGAAATAGCTTCCGAACAGATTCTAAATAATAACAATGATGTATACTACATCACATTGGGATCGAACCCACGCTATTGTGTGGTGCCTTCTAATAATAATAATAATAATAATAATAATAATAATAATAATAATAATAATAATAATAATAATATTGAAAACAGACACTGTCAAGCATAATGATGATTATCATTGCCATTGCTTGCAGCAGCAATACCACCTACGACACAGACAACGCTAGCAACAACAATAATGGCCTAATTTAAAGGGCATAGTCATGCCTAACCTTTGTCCAGGGAGAGAGAGAGAAAGAGAGAGAAAGAGGGTGGGGGGTGGCCAGCCATGCCAAGCAAATATGAAACGATGCTGAGGTTAAGTTAAAGGCGTTGGTCCTCAGGATTGGGGGACTAATAATAATTTAAACAAAAAAAGAAAAAAAAAGGAATTGGGTGAGACAAAGGACAGAGTTACAAGGGTTGCGAGAGATGAAAAGAATATCAGAGCACTGGATTGCAGAGCTGGTACTGTTTTATTCTAAAGTAAAAAAAATTCCGTAAACTGCCTGAAAATGACATACACTTTACCATGCAGGTTTTATTCGAACGAAATTGTATTTCATTCGAAATTGCATCATAAAAAGTTACAAAAATGTGGCTGTCATCACTGGAAGTTCAATTTTATCATATAGAAATTAGTATACCTGTATAATCAATTGATAAAAGAAAACAAAATTACACTTTCTTGATTTGTATATCAATGTGAATGTCCTCACGCCGAAAAACAATGATAACGCATTACTTAGCAGAGTCCTCAAAATCTTTGGTACTTGACGCCCGATACAGAACTCGTAAAATATCAAACGGGCTGCAGCATTTCCACCCTCAGTTGCCCCGTTCCCTCTGTTCAAAAACAATTTCGCTTGACAAAACAGAAGGGGAATAAATCTTACATAAATTTCAGCATGTACATTTCTTTACTTATGGCAGTAGGTTACCTACATACCTTCATGTTTTTAAGAGGATATATAGATACATATGATTTTTTTTTTTGAGCATGTATAAAAACACAGGTATTGAGATAAGTATGTTTAATCTCGGGAGATTTCCAATATGCACTCATGTTCATAATTGTCAGGAACAAGAGTATAAACACATAGGTTTCATGAAGTCAAACAAGACAAACACAGCTGCAGATATGACATACTCAAATACGAACAAAACCTAAGTTAGAAGAACTCATAGCTATATCACGCACAAACATCAGCCAGTCTTCGACGCAGATCTGATACATAATGGATGAGAGACATACAAATGCTGAGACAGGTACGACGACATAGAAAAAGCGTCATGAAAAAGATGTGCCCGGCAAAATCACAGACCAGTTCTCATGCATGAAAATGACAAGCTACCAAGACCAAACGATGCTTTGAATAAGGAGGAAAAAATGAATGGCAACGCCCTTCATGTGTGCCATAACAGTAGGAC